>OW203765.1:16635429-16698435 GCA_934045905.1 Leuctra nigra
TTGTTGCCATATCCCACTTCCACGCGGCGAAGAAAACCCCCGCGATATATCCGACTCAGACGGGAAACTTGAAAGCTCCATGATTGAACTTATAAAGTCAGAGATATAATGCTTTTGATCAAATATCACGATGGATTGAACGAAAAGCTCAGCTTTCTCATCCATGGAGGAAGATAATCCAAATACCCCCATTGATTCTCGAGGTCCATCGAGGGAGGATAAGATGATGGAGTGATGGAAAAGTTGAGCTGGAGGTAAACTTGGAGGCTGGAGTAGGAGATGGGAGTAATTGTATTGACATTAAATGGAAAATTGTGGTGAGGTTTGACAACGGGTTTGTAGATTATATAGAGGAAGTGAGAAGAAAATGGGGATGGCAGTAGGTCATGTCAATAGAGTGAAAGATGGGATGATGATTCTTCCACAGTATGCGCTATATTCAACGTAGCAAGGACAAAAAATTTGCATCTTTAAAAAGAATATTGCTCCGTAGTTTGTACTTTACGGTAAGAAAAATGGGTTAACCTGAAATTAATTAATCAAATAATTTTTTTTAACGATCCACTTACCTATATAACTTTTAAGTTAATACTTACTAAATTTTTCAAAATTTTAATGAAAAGCCCTTATTAATTTAACTTAAAACATGTGATAGAAAATTATTTTGTATTTTCCATCAATTGGTACCCTACACAGACAAATACTGCATTGTTGAACACAATAATTAAATTGTTAGACGAAACCTCAATTTTTATTAAATTTGTTCTACAAAAGTCGCTGTTTGAGAGAAGGACTATATTCCCAACAATAAAACATGACTTATAAAAAGTTTACCAAAATCGCCTTATTGAAACCATAATTTTCCACAAAATTATCGCTATGTTGAGAAAAAAATTGGATTCCCTATTTGATATTAGATTTACTGGTCCCATTAAGGCAGTTCGTCAAGATGGTGACTTATTAAAACACCGCATCATGGCGTCCTCCATCATGGCGCCCAACACAACCATACACGGCCTCCTGATAACTGATGGCGCCCAACACAACCATACACGGCCTCCTGGTAACTGATGGCGCCCAACACAACCATACACGGCCTCCTGGTAACTGATGGCGCCCAACACAACCATACACGGCCTCCTGGTAACTGATGGCGCCCAACACAACCATACACGGCCTCCTGGTAACTGATGGCGCCCAACACAACCATACACGGCCTCCTGGTAACTGATGGCGCCCAACACAACCATACACGGCCTCCTGGTAACTGATCCCATGCCGATGCCTCACGGCCTCCTGGTAACTGATGGCGCCCAACACAACCATACACGGCCTCCTGGTAACTGATGGCGCCCAACACAACCATACACGGCCTCCTGGTAACTGATGGCGCCCAACACAACCATACACGGCCTCCTGGTAACTGATGCGCCCAACACAACCATACACAGCCTCCTGGTAACTGATCCCATGCCGATGCCACACGGCCTCCTGGTAACTGATAGCGCCCAACACAACCATACACGGCCTCCTGGTAACTGATCCCATGCCGATGCCACACGGCCTCCTGGTAACTGATAGCGCCCAACACAACCATACACGGCCTCCTGGTAACTGATCCCATGCCGATGCCACACGGCCTCCTGGTAACTGATAGCGCCCAACACAACCATACACGGCCTCCTGGTAACTGATCCCATGCCGATGCCACACGGCCTCCTGGTAACTGATGGCGCCCAACACAACCATACACGGCCTCCTGGTAACTGATCCCATGCCGATGCCACACGGCCTCCTGGTAACTGATACCATGCCGATGCCACACGGCCTCCTGGTAACTGATAGCGCCCAACACAACACGGCCTCCTGGTAACTGATCCCATGCCGATGCCACACGCATCCCATTGTCTGCAATAAATCTCGCGGGTGTGAAAGCTCTTCAGTAATGCAAAGCTTTAGTAAATCTTTCTCGACGCTTCTCTATGTTTATGGTAATGCCTTTGATTTCGCGCGCAGAGCTGGCTCGGATTTCCTGACTTAAGACGATGCTGGCTGAGCTCGTGCGTGCGGGAACAATACAATACTTCTCGTACACTCAGGAGGTTTCACTGTAGAGGATTCCAGACACTGGTGTGCGTTCAGTTAACGCCACTGTCCATGCGCACAAGAACTGGTTGATCGAAAATAATTTCAATAGAAGAAATGCTTCAGGACTTAAATTTTTAATGTAAAAGTTAATGTTTTATGTTTTATACACAAAAACAACAATATTTGGAAGAGATAGAGATGATGAAATGATGAAATGCGCCAGGACATCGATGTAACGCGTTGATAAGCGAGCATTCGTATTGCATGTGATTGAATATAAATGTGAAAGTTGATGCTCCATAATAGATTAGGAAGGAAGACCATATGAGGAGCCACATTTCAAAATGCAGCTTGTCCAAATACGTTGAACAGAGGTTAAAGCGATTTTCTATTGACATTAGCATGGAAGAGATACGAAACCTGTGCCCACATAATTAATTACATTTTGGTTTAATGTGATTTTTACAAGTTCGAGTATCAGGCTGCGTAAACATTGTTGCTCTTCTTGTTTTTTCACCTCTAACAGAAAAAAACGGAAGATGGACAAGTTGAATTTTGAAAGTTAGCTCCTCATTATCAAATGCGTTAGCGAAGTTGCTATAGTTTCTTTTACATTTCTTTGAATAAAATTTAAATTTAACAAATACTGGAAAACAAGCATAAAATGTTGAGTAAAATGTCAAGAACCCTTGAAGTTCTTGACCGATTTGTTTGACATTTTTCATAAACTCCCACAATATTGCTCCCTACGACCATGCATAAATTGAAGTAGATCTATGAAACGGTTCCGTTTTTAATTTTCAACTAACAGGATCTCATTCAAAATCTATAGTTTGGAACGCTCTTATGAACTGAGTGTGTGTGCAAAATTTCAGATTGATTGGGTGAACGGTGAGTCCTGACAAAAATATTAAAAAATGCTTAAAAATGCATACATTTACCAATAAATGGAACAATTTCGTATATATTCCCCCGTGAAAAGTGTAATTAACTTGTCAACGTCTCGAAAGCAGCCGTCGACCTGGCAACACCGCGCAGTGAACTTCTCGACCGAGCCACCGACAAGGGTTTTTACTGCGCTCCAAGAGGCGTATAGAAGGAGATCTAGGATGCGGATTAGCCCGCATGTGTTACGTTTGACAGTCTTAAGATCGCGCTTTAAAATACGCCGCCGTCGTCGAGGAGAAGGCAAATCGCGAACACGAAAGAGGACGTGGAAGAGAAGATCAGATAAGGAGGAGGATGGGAGGAAAAAACGTGATTTATTCGATGTTACGGGATTGGAATGAAGGGAATGAAAAGACTCCAACTAGGAATCGAAGGCTATTTATTTGTTTTAACATCTAAGTGCCTCGTTATAATTCCATGATTGAAATCATCGTATCAGAGTAGGAAAATAAACAACAAAAGCTTTTAATGCTATTCAATTCAGGTCGTACTCCAAAGTGGACTTTAGAAAACGTAAAATCTAATCAAGGTTACGTGCTCAATTCAAGTTCAAATATCATTATTTTTCAAACATAGGTACACTTGGCCAAATTCGAAAGAAACGGATTGTCTGATAAAGATTTGATGGAATCATCCGATGAGGTTTTGCTTCTCTAACTCTAGTAGGTGCTCTGATTTCATTGATTTTCAAGGAAACTGACTAGCTTCCAATCCGTTTCGTTCAAATACCGTTTTTAGTTGTGTCAAGTGTACATTACAAAAATGTACGTATTGATTGTTTTTACCCATAAAAATTCAACAATATGCTGTAAGTACATGTGTGCAAAAATGTGTAGATTAATTGAACGAATTAATTGAGTGTAACGAAGGTCAGTGTTGGCAAAAATCTTAAAATGGTAACAAATTCACAGTTTGCACGTGATGTCATCTCATTGTTGCCGTCGCCATCTTAATGGCACGCAGAATAGCTGTGATTCTCTGCTTTTTTGACGATATTTTATAGTTAATGAGTACCTGGGAAATTGTATAGGCTCCGGAGAAATCTTTAGTACGAAGATAAATCACTCACATTACAAAAATACATCGGTTTGCCTCAATAAAGTTATAAATCTGACCCGTCAACGTGCCAACGTAATGGGTGGACAATTCAATAGTTTAGCATTGCTGATATAAAACAAAAGAAGTTCGTGCAAGCTATGAATAGCGATCTAAAAGCTTTGTAACGCGTTGATGAGCGAACCTTCGTACTGCATGCGAATTACTATTCGTGTGAAAGTTGCTGCTATTTAAGTCTTGAGAACAGCTGTGATGACAACCTAATGAAATACACAAAGAAATCTCGTTCTCGATTAAACAAATTTCAAATATTTCTAAACAAGCTGAAAAGTTCGATAAAATATCGATAACTCTTGAATTTCTTGACCCATATGTCTACAAATTAGTAAAATTTAATAAAATGTACACAAAATTATCGGACTATCGTTTATTTTCACTTTTCAACCAATTACGTACAGGATCACAGTAAAAATCACAGTATGACATTTGTGCGTGTGCAAAATTTCAGATAGGGGTTGATCCTTGGGATCTGAGTAGTGCAGGCCAAATATCGCTTGGCCCCGCTACGTTTACGCTTCGTTTCGCTATACGTTAACCTAATAAACTCTAGATTATTAGGTAAACGTAGCAAGGGTTACAAATTACAATGGTATGGTACTCTTTGACACTTTATTTGAGCGAGGGAAGCGAGCGTCTCCTTTTGGCTCTTTTGGCACGAACCTCTGTTTTTTTGTTTGTTTTTGTTTTTGGCTGCTAATAGCCGATACACAGGTCGCACCGTTTCACCGATCGATCTGAAATTTTGCACACATGTAAAACCAACCTTCTCTGTTTGCAGACCCTAATTTTTTTGAAATCCATTCATTGTTTGAAATTTAAATAAACATCTCCTGATAGGCTGAAAAATGAAAATGGACTTCGACAAATGTGATCGACCTTATATTTTGCATGGTCATTAGGACCAACATTGTCTCTTATTTTACAAATTTTCAGCCAAATCCTCCCATTGGTTAAAATTTAAAAAAATATTTCATGTGCTTTTTGAAATTTAAACCAGAACCGTTTAACCGATCAACTTAAAATTTTGCATGGTCATCGGGTCCAACATTATCTGTATTTTTGACAATTTTCAGACTTAACTGTGTTTAAATTCAAAAGTTATCGACAGTTAACGGATATTTTGCGTGTTGGCTATCATATTTCTCGAATTTCATATTTCACGGAATCTTCGAATCTTCACTTCAAGGTTGTTAGAGCAGAAACTTTCAAACGTATTGTGAAACTGATATGACCGTTTAACATTTTTTTGAACGATATCCTGTGATTTTTGGAAATTAACAAGGAATCGTTCAATCATAAAGGTTCAATCGATAAACTTAAAACTTTGCGTGGTTATTGGGACCAATATTTTAGGAATTCTTGGAGATTTTCATACAAGTCTGTGACGAAATTCAAGAATTATTGGCTTTTAATGACATTTTCAATAGACAGAATTTCGGTTCGAGGTGTTGCGCATGTCCGTGCTCGCTCATCAACGCGTTACTCAGAGCGTTTTCCTAGTCTATTTAATTTTTTTCATATTATAGAAGATCTTCTATTTTACACAACAGTGAAAGCCAGGGAAAGTCATGGAAGCGTTTCATAAAACATATTTAAAGAAAGAAAGACGCAGTTCTTCTAACGATGTCGCAATGATTCAGTCTGGATGCGAACCCAGTAGCTTGGAAACTGCCTAGATGACGCCATTGTGTCGAGCTCGGAATCAAATATTGTTCGTTTTCACGATCCAGTGGGCTCTGATCGAACCATTGAAAAACACGCGCCACGGCGGAAGTGATTCGCAGTTGTCATGCCCGCTGCTGGTGACAGAACACGTGACTACATGGGACACGTGACTGCATGGCAAGGGCTCAATGAAGTGACGGGAAAACGTGATCTTGTAATGCAATCTATACAATCTTGAATCTAGCCGCTGTCGCTGCCTCATTTAAAGGTAAAACGCGTTGATGAGCGAGCCTTCGTACTGCATCCGATTTGATATGCGTTTGCAAGTATCAGCTGCTCTACAGGCCTTGGAACTGAAGCATAAAGAAGGCAGAGGTGACAATTTAGTATACATTTTTCAAATATTTCAATATTATAGAATACAATTTTGTTTAAAATGACAATAACTTTTGAAAATAACGACAGATTTGTCTGAAAATTGGCAAATATACCTAAAGTGTTAGTCCCAATGACCATACAAAGTTTGAAGTTAATCGGTCAAACGGTTCTAGTTTAAATGTCAAAAATCACAGGGAATATGGTTTTAAATTTTAACTAATGGGAGGATTTGGCTGGAACATTGTAAGATTGGGAACATGTTAGTCGTAATGACTTGCCATAATTTACAATTGATCGAACCAACCAATTGAAAGATAATTTTTAAAAAATTTGAACCAATCAGCGGATTTAAAAAAATAGGTCTGCAACGCCCAGAAATGGTCCGTACATGTGTGCAAAATAAAGGAGTCACTCGCTCAATTATAACCGACATTCGAGCTATAAGTTTAGTCTACATTTCATACTTGTGGCTTGAATCTCTGTAAATATTCCTCTTTACTGATGGATTATCTGAAATATATGTGGTCAAGATCTTCCATACATCAAATGCTCACTTATAAAGTTATAAATGCGTTCACTTAGCGTTGTCATGGTAATTATTCATCATTACGAAGCCTGGGAAAGCGAACGGTAATCGCACGGTTCGTCAGAGCGTTTTTTGATATTTGTCTTAATACTAATAGAACTTTAAAAAATCAGATAGTAACGACCCATAACAGCCTAATAGACTAAATATTGCCACACAATGGAGTACATTATGATATCTGGTGCGACCTCAAAGTGTTAAGAGTCGACAGGACTCGCAGAAAATTTCGATTCCGATGTGAAAAAAATCTTAGAAATGCATGAAAATGCATTAGCTCTGGGTTGTACGTGACATTTGTGACATTTAATCGTGTGTTGCATGTTGCATATACTGCTGTGAAGTAAGTTATTTTAATTCAAATATTGAAAACCATAAAAAACCATAAAAAGGCGGGCCCTACTCTTTTCTTAACATCTTGACCGATTGTTTTCAAAATTTAACAGCATCGAGATAAAGAGTAAATCTGTGCCTCTAGTGATCCAAAAAAATAATACAAAAGTTTTTTTCTCGTTTTGAGGAAGTGCTAACATGGGCAATATCTCAAATAATGTAATGTCTTTTTGGCACCACTGCCCTGAAAATTCTAAACAAAAAATAACACTTTTGGCCCACTAGAGGCACAGATTTATTATTTATCTATAATCTGTGAAAATTTGAAGACAATCGGTAAAGCCGTTTAGAAAAAAGTAGGGGCCGCCCAACGTCTATACAATACTCTCTTCTAAAGGTTGAGCCGAGCGAGGGATTTCAGTACTCGGAAGTATTCGGCTTTTCCCACTTCGTGACGTTAACACAGCTGGCAACTGCTTGATAGTCTGTATGCGCTGGCATGTGATTTAGATAGAAATGTCCTACTCCATGACGTCACGGAGTAGGACAAAGCCGAATACTTCCGAGTACTGAAATCCCTCGATCGGCTCAACCTTTAGAAGAGAGTATTGTATAGACGTTGGGGGCCGCCTTTTTGTGTTTCATAAAACATGGATTTCATCAAGTATCGTAGACTCTTAAATACGATATTTATCGAAAATAATCGTATTTAATTTTTTTTTAATTCTGTAGTGGGATGGCAATATTAAAAAAAATAAAATACTTCGAATAACAGTGCGATTCCCGTACACCTTCACCTGGCCTCTTCGATGATATTATGAGGCATTACATTCCATTTATAACAAGAATCTGACCCCTATCAAGGTGCCAACAATCTAGTGGAGCGGTCGCTCCACGCCAGCCAAGTCGTACGGCGCGTGCACACTCTCATATAAAGGCTGGAGCAAACCCACTTTTACTGTAAGCATCAAAGTGGCATTTTCGGCCTACTGGATCTTAAAATTGGAAAATCTCACATTGTTGCGATATATCTTAATTTCGAGCTATGGCCCACCCTACAACATATACCAAATTTGGGAACAATAGGTTACGCCCTTTGCGCGCTAGAGGGCCGTGAAAACAGTGTTTTAGGGCGGTTTTCATAATAATAATAATCTCAGTAGTAGTAGTAGTAGTCTCCTGGAATTCAAATCCGGTAACATGGCCACAGCCAAAACGGCTGAACCGATTGATCTCACATTTTTACCACGTGTGCACTTTTGGCGTCTGATTTAACCTTCACCCCATTAATTTTTTGTGCCGCCATTTTGAAACCGGAAGTGACGTCATATCTCGACAACGGCTATACCGATCGGAACGAAATTTGCGCCAAACGATTCAGACGGTAAACTATATGGATTATCAATAGCAACAGACTAAAATTTATGTTAACGAAACCGGAAATGACGTCATGAAATTTGAAATACATCGATTGGCATTTCGGCAACAAATTTGATCCGATTATTTTGTTATTTATGTAACGTATGTACTTTTGATATCTCATTTGACTTATTATAAAACCAACCGGAAGCCGCCATTTTGAAACCGAAGTGACATCATATGTCAATAACGGCTAAATAGATTTGAACGAAACCAGCGCCAAACAATTTAGACGGTCAACTTTATGTATTATCATCAATAATATTTGCAGTTTCCCATACCGAAACCGGAAATGACGTCACACATTTTAAAAATCTCACAAATTTACATTTTGATACAATAAATATACTATTTGAGACAGCTTATAATAAAATGTAATCATGTTTAAATTATAATTCAAGGGGTCAGTGATTTCAGCAGCCATTTTGAAACAGGAAGTAACGTCATATCTTGAAAATTGGTTGACTGATCGGTATGAAACTACCGCCAAACGATTCGGAAGGTCATCTCTATGAAATAGGAACAGTCACACTAGAAATTTCCTATTTATAAGACCGGAAATTACATCATTCAAATTTAAAAATTATTATAATCCCCTCCTATATAATGAATACATATTCAGAAAACTTAAAATGATACACATCATTTATAGATATACATTCTATGTGGCAGTGCAGTAAGTTCAGCAGCCATTTTGAAAACCGAAGTGTTGCCATATCTCGGAACTCGGTTAACTGATAGGAATGAAACCTTTGCTATTCTTCATGAAAGATCATTTAAAGCAAATATATAGTACCATACGCAGATTTTCATTAGTAAACCAAATTGTCAATGGCGACTATTTTTAATGGATTTAGTAATTGTTCAATTGACGTCACAAGTTCTAAGAATAAACTAAAAAAAGGAGTGATATCCCCATAAAAAACACTCCGTGTAAAAATACCAGCCAAGTCTCTACAACTAAAAAAAATTATGAAATCTAAAAAATTCTGCACTGAAAAGTAGTGATATCAAAAAATGGGCCAAGTCAAAACTTTATTTGAAAATCAAAAAATACTTGGCGCATCTTTTGTTTAGGGCATTATAGGTATACTATGTATATGTATATTTGATGTATATTTTCTATCTGGTCTATACTTCTAAACTATGTATACACGATGCGCAAAGTATTTTTTGATATTCAAATAAAGTTTTGACTTGGACCATTTTTTGATATCACTACTTTTCAGTGCAGAATTTTTTAGATTTCATAATTTTTTTTAGTTGTAGAGACTTGGCTGGTATTTTTACACGGAGTGTTTTTTATGGGGATATATCCTCCCACAGAAAAAATTCAATTTTTTGCATCGATGATGTAAAAACAAAGAAGTTCGATAGCACTTGTCAGGTTACATCAATGTAGTAAATATCATACACATCTCTGGTCTTAAATGATGTTTTTATGGAAAGTCAGAATAGGTTGACAAAGGAAATTTCAATTAATCTTTAATCAGTTATATTATTTTATATAAATAAAATAACTGCACAAATCATAAGCATCTTACCACCTGGATAACTTTTCCAGGAGACTAACATAAATATCACTAACAGTATTATGATTAGTCCATAACTGTTCTAAATACATTAAAAGAAACAAATATAACCAAATAAATATATCTTCACTTGTATGCGTAACTTAGAGGACACATTTTTCAATATTGGAAAAACTAAAATAGTTAACATTCATTACGCATTGGGACATGGAATTGCATAACTGTTTTTAATATAAGTCCATTCTTTAGAATAATTTCTTATCCATTTGTATATGAAACATAAGCCGATTTGACTCTTCATTTTGTCCACAATAAATCAAAGAATATTGGAACTTCGAACTGTTTATACGCCTCAGACGTCTGTCAGAGATGGTTGATGTAAAGTAATTCGGAAGATCCACTTTGAAAGTAGAATTGTTGCGGTGTAGTTTAGCGACTTTGGTTGCCCAGTATTTGGAATATGGATCACTCCTAATGGAAATAATCTTGTATCTTCCAGGTGTCAGCTCATTAGCTTGCTTGTAAGATCCAGCGTACCTCTGCAATCAGATAGAATAATATATCGTGTAAGAACGACCATGATTGTGTGGGATACAACTTCATGTGTACGGCCGCCTCGTTATGTCTGATAATTTTATCAGAACAATGATAAAATCAGTCTTGCAAATCACCCCTCTGTATACAAATATCAATCTCATTAGGCAACTTATACTACGACTGTGTACGACTGTTAGTCGCTGTAAAGGGAAAGTTTTATCAGGACATAAAGACGTTACTATACCAGATCTGCCAAAGAGTATTATACGAATTACGGACTTTTGCAAAATGAGCTACGTCGACCGAACTGACTGTAAGTGTATTGTTCATGCAATGTTTTAAAGTCCCACAACAATTGTCTCATAACTAAAGAGACGGTTGCACTCAAAGGTATACATTGGAGTAATATTTCCTTCCTAAAAATCGTAATAGCTTGTAAACCATTCAAGTTATTCAAATTTTGAAAAATAAGTTAAATTAAATTAGTCGACCTTGGTAACACAATATTTATGCCCAAACTCATGTCAGAGCTGAAATAATAGAGACTTTAAGCGAGTTTGGGTAGGTACTTGATTTAAAGGTTGGTATTTTAAATGCTATGGTCGACTCAAAAATTAGCTATGCTCATTAATTTGAACACTTTTTCAAATTAAATGGTTCAAAAGTCATATTATCCCCAATGTTTACCTTCTACTGCAGCCGACTCTTCAATCAAAAATACATTTTCTTGCAGTATTGTAGCACAACAGTAGCAACAGTACCAATACTTACAGAAGTCCAACAATCAAAAATGTCATATGAAAAATGCACTAAACATAGTTGCGCCTAGGTTTATCCCACTTTTTAAAAGTAATTTCCCTAACAGTGAGGTGAGAATGTAGTACCTTGCTCTTGGTTAGTGCCTGTTTCAACAAGTCACGACAGTACCTACACGTCTTCTAGATACCAGTGGAAGATTCCGTGCCAGCTACTTGGTGACCTCTTCCATCCTTTCCTCCACCAAACGCTTCTGCATCTTCATTACTGACCTCTTTTCGTCTCTTCTCTAGCATGTCCTTCTCCTCCTCCAAGTCTCTGTGCTCCTGGTGCAATTCTTCGACCTTGAAATCCATCTTCAAACACTGCGTCTCATTGGGTGGATCAGACATGGAACGTTTCCTCTTCTTTTCGTTTTCCCTTTTCTCCACCAGACGCTTCTGCTCGTCGTTCTTGGTTACCACTTTATGCCTCTCCTCCAACATCGTCTTCTCCTTCTTCATGGCTCTGCGCTCCTGGCGCACCTCGCTGAGCAGAAACTCCAGCTGAGCTTCTCTGCGCGTTGATTGGTCCATCTTCTCTGTGACGTCAGACAGTCTCGCGCGAATCCGTTGCGACTCGAGTGACATTCTTGTCGTTCGGCTACAATGTCACTACAATAAGAAAAGAGATGAACTTTGTTTAATAGTTTCGGAAGTAAACATATAATTAATAATTTATAGATTGATTAAGAAACCAATCAGATTTACGAAGTTTTGACGCCTCAAAATGACTTCAAAAGCAGCAGTGTAGAGTTTAACGAAGATAATAATTACGTGTTGGTATTAGATTTAAAAAAAGATAAATAGATTAGATTAGATAAAATCGAAATAGAAAACATCTTGAAGAATAAAGATGTTTATCTATAAAGATTGTGAAGAGAAAATGAAAATGATGCATATAATGGAGTTGAAGAATAACGAATTTGAAGAAGACGACATGGGTGAAAGAAATTGTTTAAATATGAAATATGTTTAATGGAAATATTGCAATGGAAGTACGAGAAAATGAATGATTGTAACTGAATCTAAGAAAAAACCTACACTTCGACCGTTGCTCATGTCCAAAATAAAACTTCTATTTGAAAGCGTTTAACTGGAGAAATTTCAAGATGTTGGGGCGAAGACGTAAAGGTTTAATTCCCATTCAATCAAGCTAAATAGATCCAGAGAAGAAATCGATACGTATCAGCTGTGTTTTGACTACACGTATTTGTTGATGTTTTGACCAGAGCAGAATCAGGTCACAGGATTTTAAGAGTCGGTTGCACTAAAAGGTAAATATTGGTGATATTATTTCCTAAAGATCGTCGGAACTTGTGCCATTCAAGCTACCAATAATTTGACAAATAATTTTGGAAGCTAATTTTTTCGTCGACATTAGCAATATAATTACCATCTTTTTAATACAATTTTTGCCCAAACTCGTGGCAAATCTAAAAAAAATCTCTATTTTTCAGATTCGCCGCGATTTTGGGCACAAATATTTACTTTATAAGTTGGTGTTTTACATGTCTAGATCGACTAAAATATCAGCTATGCTAATTATTTTTCTCTTCATAATTTGTATGGTTCAAAAGTTCGTTATTTCCTATTAAACAATATTATTTATCTCCTATGTTTACATTTAAGCACAGCCGACTAAACGTTATCAACACTACACTTGTCATCGACTGCTTGCTTCACACAACTTCCCGAGGAGTTGGAGAGCAACGTCGATATCGTCGAGCAAGACGCTAGGCGTCGTGGTGCGACGTCCATCAGCCACAACGACCATCTCATACGAGACCAGGGAGGGTACAACGACGCCGACGTCGAGCAAGACGCTAGGCGTCGTGGTGCGACTTCTATCAGCCACTACAACACCCATCTCATACGAGACCAGGGAGGGTACAACGACGCCGACGTCGAGCAAGACGCTAGGCGTCGTGGTGCGACTTCCATCAGCCACTACAACACCCATCTCATACGAGACCAGGGAGGGTACAACGACGCCGACGTCGAGCAAGACGCTAGGCGTCGTGGTGCGACTTCCATCAGCCGCTACAACGACCACCTCATACGAGACCAGGGAGGGTACAACGACGCCGACGTCGAGCAAGACGCTAGGCGTCGTGGTGCGACGTCCATCAGCCACTACAACACCCATCTCATACGAGACCAGGGAGGGTACAACGACGCCGACGTCGAGCAAGACGCTAGGCGTCGTGGTGCGACTTCCATCAGCCACTACAACACCCACCTCATACGAGACCAGGGAGGTTACAACGACGCCGACGTCGAGCAAGACGCTAGGCGTCGTGGTGCGACTTCCATCAGCCACTACAACACCCACCTCATACGAGACCAGGGAGGGTACAACGACGCCGACGTCGAGCAAGACGCTAGGCGTCGTGGTGCGACTTCCATCAGCCACTACAACACCCATCTCATACGAGACCAGGGAGGGTACAACGACGCCGACGTCGAGCAAGACGCTAGGCGTCGTGGTGCGACGTCCATCAGCCACTACAACACCCATCTCATACGAGACCAGGGAGGGTACAACGACGCCGACGTCGAGCAAGACGCTAGGCGTCGTGGTGCGACTTCCATCAGCCGCTACAACGACCACCTCATACGAGACCAGGGAGGGTACAACGACGCCGACGTCGAGCAAGACGCTAGGCGTCGTGGTGCGACGTCCATCAGCCACTACAACACCCATCTCATACGAGACCAGGGAGGGTACAACGACGCCGACGTCGAGCAAGACGCTAGGCGTCGTGGTGCGACTTCCATCAGCCACTACAACACCCATCTCATACGAGACCAGGGAGGGTACAACGACGCCGACGTCGAGCAAGACGCTAGGCGTCGTGGTGCGACTTCCATCAGCCGCTACAACGACCACCTCATACGAGACCAGGGAGGGTACAACGACGCCGACGTCGAGCAAGACGCTAGGCGTCGTGGTGCGACGTCCATCAGCCACTACAACACCCATCTCATACGAGACCAGGGAGGGTACAACGACGCCGACGTCGAGCAAGACGCTAGGCGTCGTGGTGCGACTTCCATCAGCCACTACAACACCCACCTCATACGAGACCAGGGAGGGTACAACGACGCCGACGTCGAGCAAGACGCTAGGCGTCGTGGTGCGACTTCCATCAGCCACTACAACACCCATCTCATACGAGACCAGGGAGGGTACAACGACGCCGACGTCGAGCAAGACGCTAGGCGTCGTGGTGCGACTTCCATCAGCCACTACAACACCCATCTCATACGAGACCAGGGAGGGTACAACGACGCCGACGTCGAGCAAGACGCTAGGCGTCGTGGTGCGACTTCCATCAGCCGCTACAACGACCACCTCATACGAGACCAGGGAGGGTACAACGACGCCGACGTCGAGCAAGACGCTAGGCGTCGTGGTGCGACGTCCATCAGCCACTACAACACCCATCTCATACGAGACCAGGGAGGGTACAACGACGCCGACGTCGAGCAAGACGCTAGGCGTCGTGGTGCGACTTCCATCAGCCACTACAACACCCACCTCATACGAGACCAGGGAGGTTACAACGACGCCGACGTCGAGCAAGACGCTAGGCGTCGTGGTGCGACTTCCATCAGCCACTACAACACCCACCTCATACGAGACCAGGGAGGGTACAACGACGCCGACGTCGAGCAAGACGCTAGGCGTCGTGGTGCGACTTCCATCAGCCACTACAACACCCATCTCATACGAGACCAGGGAGGGTACAACGACGCCGACGTCGAGCAAGACGCTAGGCGTCGTGGTGCGACGTCCATCAGCCACTACAACACCCATCTCATACGAGACCAGGGAGGGTACAACGACGCCGACGTCGAGCAAGACGCTAGGCGTCGTGGTGCGACTTCCATCAGCCGCTACAACGACCACCTCATACGAGACCAGGGAGGGTACAACGACGCCGACGTCGAGCAAGACGCTAGGCGTCGTGGTGCGACGTCCATCAGCCACTACAACGACCACCTCATACGAGACCAGGGAGGTTACAACGACGCCGACGTCGAGCAAGACGCTAGGCGTCGTGGTGCGACTTCCATCAGCCACTACAACACCCATCTCATACGAGACCAGGGAGGGTACAACGACGCCGACGTCGAGCAAGATGCTAGGCGTCGTGGTGCGACTTCCATCAGCCACTACAACGACCACCTCATACGAGACCAGGGAGGGTACAACGACGCCGACGTCGAGCAAGACGCTAGGCGTCGTGGTGCGACTTCCATCAGCCGCTACAACGACCACCTCATACGAGACCAGGGAGGGTACAACGAAGCCGACGTCGAGCAAGACGCTAGGCGTCGTGGTGCGACGTCCATCAGCCACTACAACGACCACCTCATACGAGACCAGGGAGGTTACAACGACGCCGACGTCGAGCAAGACGCTAGGCGTCGTGGTGCGACGTCCATCAGCCACTACAACGACTACCTCATACGAGACCAGGGAGGTTACAACGACGCCGAATGTCGTGGCATTGCACCGCTACTGTGTGACCTTGACCCTCCACCACGACACGAGGTCATCGCCGTCGGCTACTATTAGATACCTGTGAGGTGAGTTGGGGGGGGGGGAGTAATTAGATATTCACGGAAAAATTTCTTGCGATCCCGTCACTCGAAAAATTTCACTTGAACAATTACGTTCATTGCTCTTTCACAATTCATGAAAAATTGATGAATTGTAATAAAAAATTTAATAATATTGTTTAAGGTTTTGTGTTCTACCCACTGACATCTTTAATAGTTTAGAATAATTAATATAATATTAATAGTACATCAATAGTAAGTAATATAAACATTTCGCTTACCTTGAATTTCACCTGTCGATGTATTCCGATTCACTTTTGAGATTTCAAACACTACACGCGTACCTATGATATTTGACGACCTGACCTCTGTGACACTCTGCAAACATCCGACCTAAAGAGCTGATAACCGGGAAGTGAACCAACCAACTCTAACTGCAACGACCCCTATTTTCAACACTGCCAAATCAGTATTATTTCTTCGGTCTGACGTCACGAGACCTTGAGTCCGTATGGCAAAACAAATCGAACGATCTCGAAAATCGCCCTCCTGCAGTGTGATCGTGTAACTTTGCTCGACAAACGATCGACAACTCTTATGGGAGAATAACATTGACACGTCATAGTCGATCGATTACAAAGTCGAGTCAATGCTAATCTCTCATCACAATGGCAGTGCAGAACCACAGCGCCTTTTTGTGAAAGAATAACATAAGCTTTAAAAACCTGGGCTACAGATTTGAAACTGCATTTAATTATGTGTTGTGAGTTTGTTATTGTCAAAATACACATTTTACCTGTATAACACAAATATGCGATAATATACCAAATCTTATTGAAAAATTATACCCATAGCTGGTGTGTGGAAAGGAGTTAAATTAAATACGTACTAACGTAATCGTTGTTTGTGAATTCTGTTGACAGAAAAGCTATGTAATGCCCGATTGAATGAGAACAAAATGTACTCATTGGAAAGTTATGTTGATAGTTGTTGGCAATGTTAGTGAATGGTGATGATCATTGGTAGGTGAAGATAGCTGGCAAGAATGATGGTAGGAAGGAAGCCAAGTCTCTCCACGTCTGCCATTTAGACTTAGATTAGCGTGAAACCTCAGAGAAGACACACGACGTGAATCGAACCCGGGTCACCCAATAGACAGCGAGTGATTTCATCTGTCCTCGGAGATTGTGCAACTCATGAATGTAACTGTACTTTTTACACGAACACGTTGGGCTGGTAAGAATAGTTAAAATGATAGAATGAAATCGTCATTATTAAATCAGACTTGTTTTTCAATGTTTAAAATAAAAAATTACCAATAAAAAAATCTCAAAAAATAAACTAAAAAATATCCAATGTTATTTTGTTTTACAGACAATTTATTCTGATTATTCGTACTACATTCTGTACAACTAGGAAAGGGAATTAAATGTATTTTTTAAATTTTTAAAGATTTCTACTTTGAAGCTCAGTATATCTTTTTTTTTTATTATCACATATTTATTTACATTTATAAACACTTAATTCCACACTAGGTAGAGTAAAAATTTCTTATAGGCTAAATACATTTAGTAATGCCGGCTAGCCAGGCCTGTCACATTTGTCTTCCTTCTCATCCTCCTCCCCTCCTTCCTTTTTTCTTCTTGTTCTTCTTCTCCTTCTTCTTATTCTTCTTCTTCTCCTCCGTCTTTTTCTTCTTCATCCTCATCCTCCTCTACTACCTCCACTTTAGTAACTATTTGTTCCCATAATTCTTGATTTTCCCACAAATGTTTCCTTTCAACTTCTTCCCATCTTTCACCTCGTTCCTCAACATCTCTTTTCACCTGTTCAATCCATCTATCTCTTGGCCTCCCAACTTTTCTTTTACCTTCCACAAACTTTCCAAATTCACTTTTGGCTCTTCTACTGTCTTTCATTCTCTTAAGTTTACCAAACCACCTCAGTCTTTCGATATTGTAAATTTTTACATCAGAGTAGACTTTTACCCTAATACATGACGCCTATTTATGTATATTCTACTTCCCTTCTGTAGTGATACATAGAAACACTAAATTTGAGGTCTGGAAAACTAAACTGTAGACCATATTATATAGACTCTAGAATTTATTTGGACATTTGGTCTATAAGATGATTATTTAGTAACTCCTCTCTTAGTTGTTTGAACATTCATAAAATAACTCTATAATATTACCATAGTTTGTTGAAATAACGCATAGGTGTTTACATTGTTCAACAAAATTAGGTAGAAAATGAGCTTCCAAATTCGTAATTTTTTATTTTTCCAACAAAATAACAAGAAACGATTGCAGGCTAATTAATATCGATGAATGTTACGTATATGTTCTTTGCCTTCACTTCGAATCACAAAATACAACAATGTTGCAGAACACAACACTGCATCTGCCTCGACCGACGGCAGGGGGTAGTTTTCCCTTAACAGTAATCATCCCCTCAAATTGCTTCCTACCTTTAAACACATTGAAGACACGGGAGAGATAAAAAGCGGGAAAACATCTCGGAAAAGGAAGTTTCCATTCCAAAAAGACAATCACCTTAGTCGAGCTCGCTGCTACGGGATGGGACAATTCTCAACCCCTTCACAAAACCGATTGTCGAAACAACAGGAAATAACAGTGAAACTTTGAATGACATTACGTGAAAGAGATAGCAAGAGTAAAACTACACGAACTATTCTTATCTGTCTCGACGTCTTTCTTTGTTTTTTTTAAGTTTCTTTTGTGTGTAAATGTTACTATGTAGAACAGTGTGTTTTCAGATATACAACTTGGGCTCTACTTTATCTGGAACTAAGTTTTGGTATTTTGGAAATTAATCAAATCGACGAAACATGATTAGAAACTTCGTCTAACTAATTAATGTTTGCGAAATCAAAATCAATGTGTTTCAAGATGAATACATTAAATTTTAATAAAACTAATAAAATAAAATTTAAATTAAACTCATAAATTAAACTTGTACTTTGGAAGTATGTCGTAAATTTCAACTCTAGTAAACGTCTCAACCCTTAAAGGTGCTTATAACCAATTTTATATTTTATATTCAAGAACAAAAAATAGTCCTGACTTAAAAATGGAGCAATTAAAAAAAACATGTTTATAGTTGATTTTCCTCAAACTCTATCTAACTACTAATAAACTATTCGATTTTACTTATTTGAAATTCTGATTATGGTTTCGGTTCAACAAATGCCCTTAACACCATTTTGACTGAAAAGAGCCAGCAGAACCACATATTAAATTTATACATTCTGTGAACGATTGAGAACTTCAAAATAATATATTATTTTTAATTAGAAATATAACTTGTTTATTTATTCAATAAATATCAATATCAGTGTAAATATTACCTAGTTAGAAGCTTAAAACCAATTAAAATTATGTACACAAACCAACTTGTTGCTGTACAAAAAGAGAAGATCCATTTGGGGATTATAAAATGTGAAAAGTTCCCTTTGATGTCTATTAAACCTAAATGGCGACTGAGCTTTTTTCTCCACATATCAATTTATCCATGTAAAACACATATAACCCCAATAAATGGAGCAATTTTATGTTTATATTCAACTCCCCTCTTCTCACGACACTAAACAAGAGCTTTCACCTCAGGTTGGATGAGCTTTTTCTTTAAATAGGTAACAATTTATCAACTGTAAAACACATTATAACCCAAATATATGGAATATTTTTATGTATATTCCCCTCTTCTCTCGATACTTAACAAGAGCTTTCAACCCCTACCCCCCCCCCCCCCCCACAACCACCCTCAGGCCGGCTGAGCTCTTTCTCTTTTCTTTAAATAGGTAACTATTTATCAACTGTAAAACACATATAACCCCAATAAATGGAGTATTTTTATGTATATTCAACTCCCCTCTTCCCACGACACAAAACAAGCGCTTTCAACCCCCCCCTCCCCCCCACCCCCTCTCCACAACCACCCTCAGGCTGGCTGAGCTTTTTTCTTTTTTCTTTAAATAGGTAAAAATTTATCAACTGTAAAACATATATAAAGGAACTATAAAGGAAGCAAAAATGAATTTGAATGTATATATTTGACTCCCATTTTCTCACGATACTAAACAAGAGCGTTCAATCCCCCCCCCCCCCACCACCCTCAGGCTGGCTGAGCTTTTTTCTTTTTTCTTTAAATAGGTAAAAATTTATCAACTGTAAAACACATATAACCCCAATGTATATATTTGACTCCCATTTTCTCACGATACTAAACAAGAGCGTTCAATCTCCCCCCCCCCCCCCCCCCCCCCCCCCACCACCCTCAGGCTGGCTGAGCTTTTTTCTTTAAATAGGTAACAATTTATCAAACTGTAAAACACATATAACCCCAATAAATGGAGTATTTTTATGTATATTCAACTCCCCTCTTCCCACGACAATAAACAAGAGCTTTCAATCCCCCCCCCCCCCGAACCTGATTGTTTGTTGTTTCCATTACCCTGTGTCTCGTCAGTTAAGCTGAGCAATAAGACTGTGTAATGGAGGCAGGAATCCGGCATCTGCTTCACCAAGACAGGTTAACTCGAACGCCGCATTCAACTTGGGCGTCTAAATCCGACCGAATGTGGTAGTAAAACAACGCAGACGCTCCCCGGGAGTTTGTAATTGCGACCGAGATGACTGACAATATGTCGCGTTGGATGACGCGTATTGATCCGGTAAGTTTATTGCAAGTCTTTTGTGAGGAGGGTTAATGAAGTGAGGGTTGATGTACCCACAGCTGTCACCATTTGTAGTTGTTGACATTATGTATTATTATAATTTTCAGCGAGGTTTTAATTTTTATACTTTTTGGAGACGTCTGATGAAAATGATGATCTGATCAAGTTGACATTTTCAAACGTCAATAACTTCAGGACCCCTATTCCTGAAAAAAGTGAGAATTGTTATCAACCAATTGGAATCCAGCAGGCTTAGATTCTATTGGCGGATACAGATTTTCTCACTATTTTTTACTCATACTCACTCTCAATTTTCAGGGTCCAGAGTTACATTTTTATAATGCTGAGTTTTAAGGTGCTGCAAGCGCGAGCGATTTTGCCGCGTGTGTCAGGCACTTTTTTTTAGATACGATTGGAGACAAAATGGGTTGACGAAATGATTTGAAATTTTAATCATAATAAGAAAAAATACAAATTTAGGGTTACATTCTTGGCATTTTTGGTGAAAATTTGTATATTTTCTTGTCTCAATGGGTGCCGTATAAAATTTAATTTTAACATGTGATAACCCCAAGTTTGTCTTTTATTTAATCATGATTAAAGTTTGAGATCAATTGTTTAACGGGTATGGTCTCCAATCGTAGCGGAAATTTCATAGTTTTGAGCGGTTTTGTTGAAAAACCGGCGCCTAAAAGAAGCAAAAGTGAAAAAGTGCTACTAATATACAATCAGACTGATCATGTGAACATCCTATCAAAGTTACACCCACTTATGAAACAATACTTCTCTCTCAAAGTTTCTAAAACGGCCGAGCGCTTGCAGCACCTTAATTCTCCAATTTATGCCGAAAATACCTATCTTAAACGTTTTTAAAACGAGAGATATTTCCCTTTAAATCAAATATCCAGAGCTACATATTGTCAACTCATTACTATAAATCACATAACTAAAAGCCTCGCTTATCAACGCGTCTCTAAGCGTTTTCCCGACATAATTAATACCAACTCTCCCCTTTGAACTGCATAATGTTTATCGCGAATCGTCAGCTAAAATCCGCTCCAATGAAATCATTCACGCATAAACACCGCCTTCATGATTGATCGATTCAAACCCAACTGGCAGTGAATATCCGAAACCCAACAAGTGTTGCTTTTACTCGAGAAAAAACAGAATCAAAAACGTTACAACCACTTTCCACCCGATAAAAATGGTCTCTTTTCTTTTCATTTCACCCCTCTTTTCTTCATTGACTTGTCGACTCTATGTTAAACTGGGTGAAGTTAATCATATAATGCTGAGAGGCTGTGAAAAATGGTGATCCTTATAAAATGAGGTGTGTTTCAATGAACTTTTCCTCTTGCATACCATTCATCATATAAGTCCGCTCGCTCGGTTGGGATCTCCCCTCCCCCTCCCACTTACTCGTGGTGGGGGGATAAAGTTTGCCGGGACATGGGAGGTTCATTTACATTTATGAAGCGATAATGCTTTTGCCTAGGAAACTTTTCAGCGTTCTAGATCCAGGTATCTTCCTTGGAGGTGGAATCGATGTTGTAAACTTGCAAGCGATATTCATATCTTGTGTTCACTCTTTGTCTATATTTATGAACCTAATACGATCAACATTTTAACTCTATGGGATAAAATGTTGTCTTATTCAGTTTAAATAACTAATATTGACATATTTTCTTTTCTTATGTCCTTATTTTGGACGACTTATTATTTTGTATAGATTTGATCATGACGAAAAGTTTTGCGATGTAGTTTAGTTTGTAGTAGTAACAAGCAGTAAGTTTTTCTATTCTTCAACAAATTCACATCAAAATTGAGTTGAGTGTATAGAAACTTGTGCTCCGCTTTTGGATTTCATCGAGATTGATAGAATATTTACTTCGGTCTGATCGCATTTTCATGTTTTCCTTTTATTTGGTTTTGCAACAAAAGTGGGTAAAAAAATGCATTGCCAGGATCTCTTGCAGTCTTGTAATTGCAGTTGATATTTGCTTCAAATTTCGAAAAACAAAAACCAACTATTTTGTATAAAAAGATATAAAAAAAATCTTGAAATTAAAGAAGAAATGAAATACCCAATTTAACCATGATAATGTATTTTACTTGATGCCCAATATTTAAATTTATTTTCTACAAAACCATCGCCCAGCATTTTCCTCTATTGAGGAAAACCAAACGACTGAATGTTGGTCGTGGCCGGGCCTGCCTGAAGAGAGCCAGGAATTAATTTCACGGCACTAAACCGAAAGGAAACTACTCCTTTCAGTTTACGCGAGAGCTCCAACGCATGCGTCATTCATCACATAAAGTTCATACGAGGTCCTGATAGTCCTGATGGTCCTGATCAACGCTGATAGCAGAACCAGAGATAATGACGTCATAGAAATGTCACGTGACTTGCTCAATAGGATTCACGCTAATCTTCCACAGCTTCTGCATGCGGCCAAGTCCGTGTTACATCGTGCAAGATAAGTCCGACTTACATCGTGCAAGTTTGATAATGATGGAAATTTAGTGAATCTCTCACTTAGGGATGGTGTTTCAGGGGTAACCTGCGAAATAAAAACAGTCTCTCCGACTGGGAATCGAACCCAGATCCTTCGGGTTTCCGGCCCTATGCTTTACCAATGGGGTTGTTCACGCAAAACTATTGTAGATGGCGCTGCTGTTCTAATCGTCCGGGAGAGAGCCAATCAAAATGCATCTAGCGGAATGGAAGGTTTTTAAACCTTGGCGGGAGTTTGATTCATAGATCCATCAGAGAGAGACACCTCCATTGCTGCTAGCGCTGCGAGTGAGAGCAAATGGCAGTGAACAACCCCATTACCCCAGTCGGGGTGCGCGTTTTTGTCATTTACATGATGTGTATTATCTCACTACGAGAAAATTTAAAAGAATCCACATATTTGAGCTCCACTTCTTACAGTCTCCTATTATAGAAAGTTGTGTTTTAAAATCGAAACATATTTTTAATAAACTTACAGATGTGTTAAAAACAGAACACAAAAATCATTCGATTAATTTCTTTTGAGATGACGCACTAACTGATCATCGAGAGAAGTGGAAAAGCGAGCGCACAAAAAGTATAATCAATTTATTGGTTGAAGAATCCATTATTTCATTAAGTTGTCAAAAGTCCACTAAAGTTATTTAACTTTAAATGGATGGTTCCTAAGCTTCTAAGAGTACATATGACGAAACTTAAAAGTTTGAAAAATGCACTTCACCGTAAGTAAATGTGCCTTTTCACGAGGATTTTAGAAGCATTTTTAGTAGGACTCCATTACTCTCGTGGCGCAGAGAGTTGGTACATAACTCCACCTCAGAGGTAGAAGGCCGGATGTGATTTTTCAATGATTCTCGAGGTGACTTAAAAACCCAGTAATTCTGCCTTTATCCAATTATATTTGTAATGGTGACATTAGTCATTGTGTAAGAGAATGCCTACTTCAATATAACTGTATTTGTTGACATCAGTCAAATGGCAATTGATAGAGCTTGATTCCATAATTCCAAAAGTGTGCAATGCAAAATCGAAAATATATATTTCCGCCCTTAAATCTCTCAGGTAGGTACAGATATTATTACGAACAATAACTGGCAATTTAATTAGCTATTACTCAATTGATTGATATAATCCGGTGTACAGTAAGTTACAACGTTCTTCCATGATCGTGTTACCCGCGTTCTGCTCGCTCATGACATCCTATCAGTGACGTCACTGTGTTGGATGCTGGATATGGACCAGGTGATCAATCATGTCGCGAAAGGCTTATAGATCGTCGCGGTGCGAGAGAGAGTTTATCTCGCGATATAATGACGAGATAGAGTCGTCTCAGTGTTAGAGGGCAGCATCTGTATGGTGCCTCAATGCGAGATACAGCTGTGTAACAATGAGTCAAGCAGTAGGCACATCATCAGCAGTTAACTACGAAAATGCTCTGTTAAACGCGTTGGTAAGCCAGCTTTCGTCTAGAGACCTTGGAAATTGGACGAAACAAAATGCATCAAAGAAGCAGTGTTAAACTATACGACATTTCCTCCAAGAACTTGACAAATATTTCTAAACAAGCATAAAATGTCCGTAAAATGTTAAAAACTCTTCAAGAATTGACACATTTATTTGACAATTGTCAAAATCACCTGAAACATTATAGACCCAACGACAATGCAAATTTGTAGTTGATCGGTCCATTTTCAATGTTCAACCAATTAAATAATCATGTGCAAAAACTATACACGTGACCGCTCATATGACATAAGTGTGTGTGCTAAATTTCAGATCGATTGGTTGAACGGTTTAACCTGGACATTGAAGGCAAAAACACTACATGTGAACCAGGCTCCTTTTATCGCTCCTTGCTAGAATATTCCTCAGCACAACATTGATGAAATTCATGAAAACTTCTTCTAATTCACTTTCTTCTCATCTCCGCAGCATCAGGAAGTGAATTGTGATGCTGCGAAACCATACTGTGAAGTTGACATCTCTTTGAACTACCAAAATATCATCGGAACGAAAAGTAAAACTTAGTGGATTCAATTGAATCACATGGACCCTTGATCTCACAACAACGAAACATTTTCTTTGATTAACCATCGAAAAGAAGAAAAAAATCACAAGCCCGCAACGGCTCATTTAAACGTATAAAAGCTCCGCTCTTGAGCTCTCTGGTAGCATTTCTCCCCGAAGATCCTGATTAAGGGCCGAGCGGACCATACAGGACTCTGACGTTATGAATGGCGGGGGATTCTCTGTGGCCGGAGCTTTCAAGATGGACGCGGACAAAAGGTTCGGAGATCAGACGAATAAAAGTTCCTCGTGGGAGATTTTCTCTCTCACTGGAATTATGTGTGGGTTTTTGGTTTAATTGCTGGTAGTGGGAGAAGAGTGATGTTGCAGACAGAATACAGTCACAGTATCTTCTTGAGGATCTTTAGAGAATATAATGAGTTATGTGAGATTTGCTTTTAGATGCTGTAGTAATGGACCGAAACTCGGCACATGCGTGGAAGATAACGGTTTAAATGGACCGGTGGATTTAGGACAGAATATAGCGGATAATTTCTACATTACATTAATATTTTATTAAAAAAGTGTGTTCTAATAGAAAATTTAAAGCTATAATTATAGTTCTAAATTATTAAGATCAAATTTTACAAAATTCATGATATTTGTTTGGTTTATAGCAATTCTAAAACATTCTACTCTAAAATTATGAAACTTGTGGCTCGAATCTCTTTGTTTGTCCATGTTTTTTTTAGGTCAATTGAAGAAAAGATCAGCTCAATGTATCGCAAATGATTAATTAATATCATGTTCGTTCATCTACTGATTTCAAGCAAGATCGTTTTCTTGATTTCACATTTACCTGTAGTTTATACTCCGATGTACTGATGGATAATCTGAAAGACGCTGTGCTCAAGGTATTTAATGCTTTCGAAGGCTCACTTATCAACGCGTTCCAATAAATTGATCGAAAATAAAATTAATTATTTTTAAAAGTGTAAAATGTAGTATTGTGAAACGTTTATAAATATTACATCTCCTCAGTTTATTTCAAAACCAACAACTGGCTCTTCTGAAACAAATAAACGTCCCCCGAGGAATCAAGGGTGAATCGATCATGAGGGGGGAGGGGGGGAGGGGGGGGGCACCTCGACACAACACACTTCCTCCAAGCGGCGAGTTGCGGAGCTTGATTAAGAAAAGCGACGAGTGAAGTGTTCTACAAGGCAGCAGCTTCCGGTCCAGAGGGGGAGGGGGGGGGGAGGATTTTACACTTGGTTGGCCTTGTTGTAATATGGACCTGGATACGCTGGGAAACGAGGTTGTTGGGAAAGATATTTCGACTCGGAAAATTGAAACAATGCTCTAGTCAGTCCCATCAATCAGTTGCTTTGAACTAGATTAGTAATGCCTAAGATGTACAAGGATTCGATCCTAAAACTTACAGAATGTCGGTCAACATATTTTAACTAATACTAGAAAAACGCTCTGTGCAACGCGTTGATAAGCGATAGCCTTCGTTATGCGTGTGCAAGTTGCTGCTCTATCATAGACATTGCAAAATGCTAAGTAGACAATCTACCCAAAGAAGCAGTATCATATTTTTGGAATTTGTTTGAATAAATTTGACAAATATTTCTTAACAGGGATAATGTGTCGGTAAAATGTCAATAACAATTATCAAGGACATCAAAAATGTTGGTCCCAATGACCATGCAAAATTGAAGTTGATCGGTCAAACTGTTAAATTTTTCAATTTTCAACTAATCACAAGATCTTGTCTTAAAACTATTCCTGTGACATTAATTAGTGTCAAATTTCAGATCGTTTGGATGAACAATTTTAACCTGAGCATTACCTACAAAATCAGAGAGAGAGATGGCGCAGGGAGAAAAAGTTGCCACATAATAGAGCTAATTTTGTAGAAATTACGATCTTCTGTCAGGCTTAAAGTATTCTTAGAAGTAAAGCTCAAATCAAATTTCAAATGTGTAATATATATCGAAATATACCAGCGGGCCAAGGCCTCCCCTCCACTATGCCGAGAACTGAAATATAAATAAACGAGGAACGTCTTGAACTAGGGTGATTGAATTTATAAGACACCTCCGTTGAAAACTGCATTCATTTGACTTGGTAATCCTGACTTCATTCTGCGGCCAGGAGCTTTGCAAGTAGCTTCTAGATATATTGCTCTGCGCATCATTCTGCGCATCACGCTCTAGAGTAGAGGACATTCTGGACATTTCATATTATATTTAATTATACTTTATAGTTTTCAGAGATATGAATGAGTTTAATTTATTCTCTCCGGCTATATGAAATGCGCGGAAGAGGGCTTGGCCAACTGGCATACATGATATTTACAACTCTAGTTTTTAGCTCATTTCATAAATGAATGAAAAATATTTTAATGGCTGTCAATGTCAATGTCAAAAGGAAACCGCCATGTTTTTTGAAGGGGATTAATTTATTTGCTAAAACTTCGATATTTCAATCATAGAAATGTATAATCAAATTATAAACTTGAAATTTGTACCGGAAGTTTGATGTTGAACAGGTTTTACCCAGAATGAAATAGCCCCATATCACCAACAGAAAGCTCTGTACTTTATTAAATGTCCTATTGTTGGGCTTAAGAACGCACCAATTTCAAACAAGAGTGACTTATCTTTATACATCTAGGAAACTATGAAATGAATCTTTTCATTTTTTGAATATCATGCTATGTAATTCTCTGTTTTTAATTTTTTGACATAAATGACATTGTCAATGTTTATATTTAAACTAATGAACTTTCAGAATTGAAGAAGAAATAACCACGGATCTCGAAACGTTTGCTTAAAATAAAGTTTAAAAAACACAAAATATACACAATTAATTACTATTTATGACTTATATTATGTATAGCCAACGCATTAAGTTGTGATAAAACTTACCCCCTATCGCGACTACCAGTCGTACATAGAAGTAGTATAAGATGCCTAAAATACAGATATTTGTGTACAGAGGGGTGATTTGCAAGACTGGTTTTATCATTGGCTTTTATTACGACTTAATGCGTTGGCTGTACACATATTCATTAAATAGTGGAGAGGAAATGGTAAGTAAAATGCTCGAAGTATGAAGAACGCTCTGCTCGTGATTGACTGACAGTTGGTTGAATATTTGTCCCCGCAACAGGATAAGTGAAAACTCGCGTCCAAAAGTCGAATCGTGTTCCATTTCCATAATCAAACTGACAAATATCACGCGCCCATGATTCTATTTGAAGACATATGATTGAAATCGATTCCACGGAGCAAGATGAAAACTCTGACATCTCAGCACGAGATTCCGACGTGACGTAGCGATGAAGCTGTGTTCATTCAGAATTGGTTATCAACACGAGGTGCTGGTAAACAACTTCTGAATGTGACTGTACATGCGTGTACATCTGTGTAGTGAATGAAAACTAGAAATTTTGTTATCACTTTATACTTTTTGTGAAATTTATCATCCATTTTTATATTTTAAGAATTATTTTTGTTTGTTTATAATAATAATAAATACAAAATAAAAATCGCGACCCTGCTTCCAACTATTGTCGGGTCAGGGTGTGGGATGATCCCACCAATGTTCTAGGGCACTTGTGTTCTCAGA
Source organism: Leuctra nigra (assembly GCA_934045905.1). NCBI lineage: Eukaryota > Metazoa > Arthropoda > Insecta > Plecoptera > Leuctridae > Leuctra > Leuctra nigra. The sequence goes on from OW203765.1 coordinate 16,664,258, forward strand.
GCCGACTTGCCAAGTCCGACACTCCACACTTCTTCAATATTATCTTCTTCCACTTCTACAGCCTCCTCTCTTTCCACCAGTTCCCTCCATCTCTCTCTGTCTTCACATAATATTCGAATATTTTGCTTCTGCATTTTTATGTTTCTCTGATTTCAGGCCACGATGTAAGGCCCAGTTTTACAATGTCCCGATAAAGTTATCGGTAGGATTTATCGGTTAAAACCTTGGAAACATCCAATGAAACACAGCCATCAATACCGTTTAGGCCAGTCTTTCAATACTCCTCTAACTTTTAAACAGTTGATTAGGACTGTATTGTCAGGGTAACAACCCCTAAAATGACTGTGTTAACTTAATTCCTGGTTTTAGCAGAGTATTGAAAACTGGACCTTATGCTCAAGTTAACTTAATCTTACTTATCGGGACATTGTCCAACCGGGCATAAGTAAAATGAAATTCTGTACTGTGGTATTTTCTTTTGTGTTTCCAATGTATCACCATCACTTTAATTTTAATATCAATTGTATTTTGTTTAATTACGTCGTGATTTTAATTCCCCACTTTGCTGTTCAAAATATTCAAATATGCAAACAAATTTGAATCAAATTATAACTTTATTGTCGGTATAAATTTAGTATTTTTTGCTTATCAATTTCTTATATCACATTAAAATCGTATCAACACCTATATCTTGACAAATGTTAAAGATATGTTCCCTGTCATTCACGCCCCATGCGTGTACGAGTGTGTGAAGATGCGTGTAATCTCTCCCCAGCATCCCGACCACACCAGTGACATCTGCAGCCGACACTTCGGCATCTTCCCAACTCGAGTCTAGAGATGAAAAACTTACAGCAGAAAAATTAGTTTCGAAAAGTTGGAATCGATTTTTTTGCTCCGTCCGTTGAGGGATGTTCTTTTCACAGAAGTTGGAAATACTTTTGAAAGAAAGTTGTGATTTTCGATGTAATGAAGTCGAAGAGGCTGACCTCTTAATAACGCTGTCACAAAGTTGAACTCAAATCGATTGATCTTTTCGCATTCGAGGATTCTTAACTAATGTGCTTTTCATTTCGAATACCCATCTTTCTAATCACTGTCTTGATTTTTATAGTTAGAGATTCTCTATAAAAGGAGTCTTCAAATACATTACACTTTTTGTCAAATCATATCAAATTTTAAATTTATAACGTTTTTCATGTACCCATCACCAACAGATCTTCCAAATTAAAAGTCAAATTGATCTATATTAAAATTCTGATTCATAATACAGCTTATGTTTAAACAAAAAAAGTTAAATTCTTCCCAAATATCAATTTATAAATTATATGAGTGGTTATATCGATGGCGGTTGATTAATCCTTGTTGCTATGGCATTGCTATGGTAATGAATAAATATCAACATATTAAAATGTGACCGGAGGCCATGCAATTTGTGTTTTCATTTGGTTTTAATGGATATTTCCACAGTTCATATGAAGCTCCTCCAGTTATTTAAATGCATTAGACGTAATAGGAAACTAATATAATATTTTAAAACCAGTTTAAAAGTCAACTTGGTATTAATTTAAATGGCATCTGCATTTTGGGGGAGTGTTTTCTTGTCGACCAACTTTCCCGGTGTTTCCTGAACTTGTTGCCTTCACATTTCGTTTATTTTTTATTTTGTTTTGACATCAAACCTAAAAAAGGTGCCCTAATAATTTACACATTATTTGTACCGCTGAGAAGAGGAATGGCATCCACATAAAATGGCTCTAGGGATACGTATGTTTTAACATAAGCTCTCCCAAGTTTAATTTGAAGTCAGATACACCATTTGCCCTAGTATTTGCCCTATTTGCTCGATATTTTACTTTTGTGAACTTAAGGCATCAAAAACGTAAATATCACAAATAGTGTTGTTTTGGACATTGACAGATGTCTGTAAAAACTATGGACTTTGTTGAAATACCATAACGTGTTAAGCGGCTTAGCGTTTCAGCTCTTTGCAGAACATTCTTCATAAGTTTGAAGAAAACAACTCCGTTTTTGTTCAATTTCTTTGGCCACTTTAATTATAAACTATCCTCTCGCCTATGCATAAAGAAATCTTCCTTCTAATTGGTCGACAAAAAAACCACCGGTTAATGTTTTCTACCTCCCTAATTAATTTTTTTTTACAACAGCAAACAAAAAACAACTAATTAAACATACAAAGACACTCAAATGGAGGTAAACAGTTCATCAGCAACCGATGTCAAAGTAGTTTGACCGTTCAATTTAACTTGGAATGAAAAGTACCCAGAATGATGCCATCACAACTTCGAATCTGGCAGCGAAATTTCCTCGAGTTCACACATTGAATAGCAATTCAAGTACTACCAATGTCAAGAGTCTCTATAAAGTTCCATGCTGCTTTTAATCAAAAGCAAAATGTTGACATGAATAGCACGGAGTTTGATTAAAATCATGGACGGGTTCCGCTGTTCCCGTTGACAATAGGTCGGAGGCTGTTGTTGGGCCTCTGAAACACTCGGCATCTTCTGCTGACGACGCGAAGTCATTAAATCTTCCTCCAGACGAAGTCTCCAGCTCTCTCCGCTGATCAATATGCCGGTTGAGGTTGATAGTTGACAGTTGCAGAGGAAGTGGGGTGATTCTTTCCATTCACTTACTCATGTTCACTCACTCCGTACCATGTATGTAGGTAATAGATAGAATATACAAAACGCTCTGTTTCTTGGGGGTATACATTTTAAAAGCGAATTTTGTTGAGTTTCCTTATAGGTACTGTGACAATTTTTTAGCTTACCGGAGTGACACAAATTCTGCTGCCTCTGAAATATGCCAGAGTGACACCCATTCTACTTCCTTTAAAATATGCAGGAGTAACACCCATTCTACTTCCACTATAATATGCCAGAGGAGCACCCATTCAACTGCATCTGAATATGTTGGAGTAACACTCATTCTACTGCATCTGAAATATGCCGAAGTGACACCCATTCTACTTCGTACACTTATTATGACTATTATTTTCTTTTATATAAAAGTAGGGCCAATTTGAGGATATGATTCTTGAACTCCGTCCCATTTTACAGTATTATTGAAATTATTTTCAAATTAATTAGATATGACACAAGATAGTAGTACTATTTTTCCAATTACTAACATGCCTCAATCATGTATCGGGGAGTATACATTTGAGTGCGAAATTTCCCCCCTTGACAGTCAGACATTGAATCTTTGGTCAATCATAAATTGAGAGAGTTCCCTCGCGTTTCTTCTCCCAGCTATTACACATCGTCATATGATTGACCGCCGATTCATCGACAAGATATCATATCAAAATGTACTCCAGGATATCGAAACTTCAAAATTAATTCGCATACTGCAGTACCAATTATATTTCCTCTTCCACCGTAATCCCTTTGCAAATAGTGTACGTAGAAACTTGATAATTCAAAATTCTCATTTGAAAAATTCTTTTGCCTTGGAATTCTCTGACCGTATTTCCCGACTTGTGTTTTAGCTACCACAATAAAACGTTGCGGCCGTATTTTTCATTTTAAACATTCCAACGACTTTGTACACGGGAAAAAAACATCCCTTTGCATATTCATCCAGCAATTTAATAAGACAAAGCTACTGCAAGATTGTCGGGAATTCTTCCGTTGCTTAAATTGGAACCTCTCTTTGAATCCAAGTTGTCGTTATTTGATTAATAGAATGTAAAAACATTCGCCATTTCTTTTCTCGCCTGCATTCCTCTTTCTCTCATGGCCTAGATGTATTGCTGAGAATCCACCACACGTAAAAGCTTGCCAGATCCATGCTATCATTTTCCACTCGAGTGCATTTTTTCTGGGAAAATAATAGCCGTAGAATTTTAAATAGCTGGTAGTAAATTGTCCGTAGATAATTTTAATCTCTTTCCTCTTGTCTGGCAACCCTTGGTGCCCCCCCTGCCCCCCCCCCCCGCACCCTCATGGAAGAAACATAATCCTTGCTGCTGCTCTGCTGTACTTAATTTCTACGGAACATTTACTCCCGAGAAAAAAACAATATTGAGTTTAGTTAGATTGTCAAACACGTCTGAACTTTGCGTTAAATTATGACGCTATTCAATTGTTGCGATTTGTAATTGTTTTTACACTTAATTGAATCTAGTGGAGCGGTCGCTCCACGCCAGCCAAGTCGTACGGCGCGCGCACACTCTCATTTAAAAAGGCTGGAGCAACCCACTTTTACTGTAAGCATCAAAGTGGCATTTTCGGCCTACTGGATCTTAAAATTGGGAAATATCACATTGTTGCGAAATATCTTAATTTCGAGCTATGGCCCACCCTACAACATATACCAAATTTGGGAACAATAGGTTACGCCCTTTGCGCGCTAGAGGGCCGTGAAAACAGTGTTTTAGGGCGGTTTTCATAATAATAATAATAATAATAATCTCAGTAGTAGTCTCCTGGAATTCAAATCCGGTAACAAGGCCACAGCCTAAACGGCTGAACCGATTGATCTCACATTTTTACCACGTGTGCACTTTTGGCGTCTGATTTAACCTTCACCACATGAATTTTTTGTGCCGCCATTTTGAAACCGGAAGTGACATCATATCTCAACAACGGCTAAACCGATTGGAGCGAAAATAGCGCCAAACGATTCGGACGGTGAACTATATGCATTATCAGTAGCAAAAGACTAAACATTTTGTTAACGAAACCGGAAATGACGTCATGAAATTTGAAATACATCGATTGGCATTTCGGCAACAAAGGTTGATCCGATTATTTTGATATTTATGTAACGTATGCACTTCTGATATATCATTTGACTTGTTACAAAACCAACCGGAAGCCGCCATTGTTAAACCGGAAGTGACATCATATCTTAATATTGGCTAAATAGATTTGAACGAAACCAGCGCCACACAATTTAGACGGGCAACTTTATGTTTTATCATCAGTAATATTTGCAGTTTCTTATAGCAAAACCGGAAATGACGTTACACATTTTAAAAATCTCACAAATTTACATTTTGATACAATACATACTATTTGAGACAGCTTATAATAATAACTTAATAAGATGTTATCATGTGTAAATTAAAATTCAAGGGGTCAGAGATTTCAGCCGCCATTTTGAAACCGGAAGTAACGTTGTATCTCGAAAACTGGTATACCGATCAGTAGCGAAACTAGTACGAAAAAGTGTTATATGCCATATCTCGGAACTGGGTTGGCCGATTGGAATGAAACCTTTGCTATTCTTCACGAAAGACTATACATGAATATACAACAGATTTTCATTAGTAGTAACCAAATCGTAAATGGCGATTTTTTTAAAAGAATTTAGTAATTGTTTATTTCATATGCGTCACAAGTTGTAAATAATAAACTAAAAAAAGGAGTGATATCCCCATAAAAAACACTTCGTGTAAAAATACCAGCCAAGTCTCTTCAACTAAAAAAAAATATATGAAATTTAAAAATTCTGCACTGAAAAGTATTGATATCAAAAAATTTGCCAAGTCAAAACTTTATTTGAAAATCAAAAAATACTTGGCGCATCGTTTTTTTAAGGGCATTATAGGTATACTATGTATATGTATATTTCATGTATAATTTATAATTGGCTTATACTTCCAAGCTATTTATGTACACGATGCGCCAAGTATTTTTTGATTTTCAAATAAAGTTTTGACTTGGCAAATTTTTTGATATCAATACTTTTCAGTGCAGAATTTTTAGATTTCATATATTTTTTTTTAGTTGAAGAGACTTGGCTGGTATTTTTACACGAAGTGTTTTTTATGGGGATTAATGCTATGTGAGAGAAGGGGAATTGCGCGGTTTTTCAATTTAGCTTTAAAAGTGGTATCTTTAAAGCAGGCAAGCCGATTATTGTTTGCTTTATTTGATTAGAATAATTCGAACGGTGCCTTAGATGTAGAATATATTCCCCATTTCTTGTGTTATACGTACTACAAATAATATTAAAATACATCATGTTAAAGAAGTATCATTTCCTAAAAAAAATACTAATTATCAAATTTGGTACAAATTCAGTTTTCACTGATTTCAGCTGTGTTGTTGAAAATAGTACGCAATTTTTAATTTCATGTTTCTGATGATTTGGGAATAATTATGCTTGTTTGTTTCTATTATTGCCTTAAGTCGTTGGAGTTGGTTTGTTGACCAATCAGGGGCCGATTTACTCTCGGTTGTTTCTTGCAGGAGGAAACGTTAGCTTCTGATTGGTCAATAATCGCATTACCTAATTTGTTAATGCAAATCAATTTTCGTCAATATACACACAAACATTTACAACAGTAAACAAACAATGTTTTTGATTAAATAAACATCACCGTAGCAATCACCATATTTCATATTTTCGTTTTATTTTTATAATGATAATTTTAATTATAATTTTCACTGTTGGCCATTAGTTAAATTAGGTCACTGAGTGCGCTCAAACCATGGCTGTTGGCTTTGTGCTCCAAGATCCATTTCAGTATTTCTCATGTAATCTCACCTACTAGTTTATCAGCCTTGATTGTGTCGTAGATTTAAGAGACCTGGGGACCGTTATGGAAACTGACGGATGTGTTATATTTTCCCAAAATACCTCCGTCTCCCCAAGGCTCATTATTTACTCCACTGTTATGCAACCTTGGTATCAAAACTACCTCCCAAAGTTGCAGAACAGTGGAGTAAATAATGAGCCATGCGGAGACTGAGGTAATTTGGGAAAATTTGACACAATTCGTCAGTTTCCATCGGCCCAGTACACACTACTTCCATCTCGAACATTTTATGTGAGCCCTATATTTTAGAACCCTCTCTATAATGTTATTTCACGCGCATAAACATCGCGCATGTGTGGCCTTGTACAATTTAACATTAACATCTGTGACACTGTTACATAACTCGACGCTTGCGAAACAAAACACAAGTTCTGTGAAAGGTAGGTAAGTTGGAATGAATGAATATCTACGAATGAAACCAAAACAACAACTAAACCTAACTTGACCAACTACTTGTCACCCTGTCATCTAGTTGACCTACATCTTGACTGATCCTAATGTAACCTAATCGTGTCTTGATCCTGTTTATGTTTATGTTCCGGTCATCGACGTTCAAACAGCTGTTGACAACATTTCGTTCACGTGTATTCGCGATCTTAAGTAACAGGGATACAAGTAAAATTAAAAGTCAATACCTACTTCAATATAAATGTAAATGTGAAGAATAATTAGCGTGGTTACTTTTCGAGTCGACCCCACAGCTCGAGTCACTTAAGCTTTGCCACCAAGTTTGGGCACAAATATTTTCTTTATGTTTTAGTGAAAAGTTCTACGAACTAGTTACGCTTATATTTACGCTATATATATAGCGTATATAATATACGCTTATATTATACATATTTAGAAAACACTGTCCCCAATTTTTACCTACGAGAGAAACCGACTCTTTATAAGTTAAAAAACTAGGAAAGCGCTCAGAGAATCGCGTTGATGAGCGAGCACCGAAATGTACAAAACCTAAAACCAAACAATCCACCGGCAACTGTACTATCTAAGTAGCAAATATAATACAAGTCAGTATCTAACTAATAATGATTCATTATAACCAATTGAAGGATTTGGCTGAAACTTTGTAAAATTTGAGACAATGTTGTTTGCAATGACTTAACAAAATTTCAAATTGATCAGGCCAACCAATCGGAAAATAATTTTTTCAAGACTTAAAATGTTGGTTTAAAATTTGAACCAATCAACGGATTTCAAAAAAATAGGATTGTCCGTACATCTGTGCAAAATTTCATATCGATCGGATGAAAACTGTGACCTGTATTGCTCCAGTAACAGAAAAAAACACACCAAAAAACAGAGGTCCGTGCCATAAGAAGCCAAAAGGAGTCGCTCGCTTCGCTCGCTCAAAAACCTGTTCATACATCTTGATTACATTGTTTCAAAAGTGTCAACACAAAATGGAAGAAATTGACTGGCGGTTTAAGAAATACTTGGTCATATCCACTAAGACTACCTCCGTCCCTCCGCCTGAAAGCTGGTACCATTAGCCGCCATGACAGAACTACGTCGTTTCGAAGCTAAGTACTGAGGAGGAGTAATGAGCGGTGACTTGCACTACAATTAGCGTCTGTCTGGGTCCTGATGGCTTCAGGCACCAGCTTGGCTTAATGTACCAGCCGCAATGAACCATAAGGACTTTGACAATATCCAGGTCACAAACCAACGAGACAGGAATCAGTTTGTTTTCTTCGATTTGTCAAGTAGTTTTCCAACCCTACTTTCAAAATTAACCCGTAAATCTGAGAAGTTAATTTCTAAAATGATGTTATTGAAGATGTTTGATGTTTTAAAACGATTTTGGATGATGATTGGGAGTTGATGAAGAAGGAGAGGTAGAGATGGGCGGTGGGAAGGAGCAGGTCGTGGCCTATTACGTTTGTCTCTCGACTGAGGAAAAGTACGATAAAAACTCAGTCATAAAGGAGGACTGCGAATGGAAATCTAGACCCTCAAGGTCAGAATAATTTTATGTTATTTGTAAAATTATATAAATATTGTTTGTTATTCTTATTTTAAAAGAGTGGTTGGATCTGACATTAATTTTTCGAATAATTGAGCGAGTCCAAAGAAACTTTACTATAGGTAAACGCTAAGCGAGTCCTCTAATTGCATGCGAATTAATATTCGTTTAAAAGTTGCTGCTCTATAATTGACATTGGAAATAGTTATGAATGAAGATAGCATGCGTCAAAAGAGCACTGATAAATTTGTATCTGAATTTATTTGAATTCATTTGAAAAATATTTTCAAACAATACATTTTACATTTTAGACATTTTGTCTGTAAAATGTCAATAACATTTGAAGTTCTTGGCAGATCGGTCTAAAAAAATTCAAAAGCTCCTTAAATGTTGGTCCCAATGACATGCAAAATTTGAAGTTGATCGGTCAAACGGTTCTATTTTTAATTTTTAACCAATAAAACATAAACCGTTCATAAACATAATATCTGGGATGGCTCATATGACATTAGCGTGTGTTCAAAATTTCAGAACGGTTGGTTAAACTGTGTAACCTATGCATTGCCCACAAAACAGTACATAGCCTACATACAAAAATAAATAAAGTCCAATATGCCGTAAGGTGACGCTTACTTTAGGACTAATTGGCTACTGGATCAAAAGTGTACACGTAATCACAAACTCCCACAAACACTCAACACTCCCTCCTAACATCCCCCACGCGCCTGCTTCTTGCATGTAGTACAGGGTTGCCACGTAACCGCCCGCGCCACCGCCGGCATGCGATTACAATGTCTCATCAAGAGATTAGGCAACACCGCTTATGATCCTACCCACACACTTAGCGTCATGGGATGACTCATCAAGCTTCTTAAGGGACTTGTTACATCATGTTAAACATCATGTGATATGAGATGGTAGCTGGTTGGAGTTGATTCATAGATAGTTATTGCAACAAGAATACTAGGTACACAACTGTCTGGAACTTACCATGGATACACCGTTCAATGTTCGTAAATTTAACATGATTGATCGTAAATTGTCCAATAATTGCTTGGAAAACGATTCTGTCAGATGAATATACTAGGAAAACGCTCTGTGTAACGCGTTGACGAGCGAGCCTTCGTACTGCATCCGATTTGATATGCGTTTGCAAGTATCAGCTGCTCTACAGGCCTTGGAACTAAAGCATCAAGAAGGCAGGGATGGAAATGTAGTAAATGTTTCAAATATTTCAAGCTTTTAGAATAAAATGTCCTTAAATGACTAAAACTTTTGAAAATAACTACAGATTATACTTCAAATTGGCAAAAATACCTACAATGTTGGTCCCAATGACCATGCGAAGATTTCAGTTGATCGGTCAAACGGTTCTAGTTTATAATTAAAAAATCACAGTATAAATATTTTATCCCAGGATCCTGTTCAAGAACGATCCCAGAGACCTCATAGATTACATAAATATGTGCTCAAAATTCAGATCGATTGGTTGAACGGTTTGACCTAGGCAGTGAACACAAAACAAGCAAACAAACAAACAAACAAACAAACAATCAGACAAAAATACACAGAGAAAGTGCCAAGAGTACCGCGTGACGCCCGCTCAATGAAGAAAACCTAGACCATTTCCACAACCGATAGTTCGAAGAATATAAGAAAATTACCGTGAGTTTACGAGCTTTCGAGCTTTTTAAGCATCGTGTTGAAAGGTAAGATTCTTTCTGAAAGTCACATTGTATTAACAAGATAAAGAAATAAAAACAATTTAATATTAAGCATAGTACTTTTTTAGATGACATGTTTTTTGTTTTTATTTCCCTCATTGTACCAGACATCTATTATCCACAACTATCAACTGCGACTTTTCATATTTTTTACAGCGTTGTCACGTTTCACCAAGGACAGAGAGTGACAAATCTGCCGCAGTCAACAAGAAACTGATACATGGTAGCCATGGCAACCGGAGAACTAGTAAGCACGCACACAATTCAAGAACCACAAGACTGTTACGAGCATAGAGCACGATACAGGGTTACAAACACAACAGGAGCAGAATGTCAGGTGGTCGTACTCGCTTATACAGCAACCAAGAGAATAGGAAATAGAATCAAAATAAATGTGTTACATTACTTGAGATTTGAAAACTTTTTAGTTGTCAAATTTGAAGTTCAGTTGTAAGCATCTCGGGAGATTTTGACAACATTTAACAGAAGAATATTACAGACGTAATGCAAGTATTTTATAATAATTAATAATTTTTACTTGAAAATTAATCGTTATAGTCGCATTTAAGAGGTCCTAATATGCTTCAGTGCGTGGCATTATTTTGAGTGACGTTGAATTGTGCATCAAAACCCGAGTAGACCCTAAAATGAGAGCCAAAACGACTATTTGGCATATATTTAAGGTCTTTGTCAGGCAAAATCCGATCTAAAATACTCGGGAGAAATTCATCCTGTTTTCCCTACTTGTTTTCACATTGCGTATTTATTTTAACAATTCTGTTCATGTGAATAGAAAACTAACAGCTTGTACAAGTTACATAGATTATAAAATCAGCAAATTAAAATTTGCAAAGAATACAAGAACAAAACAAATTAGTGTCTTCCAACCCACGAAATGGTCCGTTCATGAGTGCAAAATTTCAGCTCGATCGGAGAAACGATGCAACCCGTATATCGCTAGTAACATAAAAAACAAAATAAAATAGAGGTTTGTGCCAAAAGAGCACGTTCAATAAGTTTGATAATAATTAATTTTGATAAAATCCTACTTATGCCACCATTTGTAGTTTTCATTACAAATCAGAATAATGTTGGAATTAATATTACATTCGTCAAAAAATAATTTATCAACCAATTTGACGAAGTTAAAATCCTGACTTAAACTATCAACTATTATCATCTATATCTTTACCTCAGAGGTAGAAAGCCGGAAGTCATAATCAATTATTCTTGAGGTAAGCTATAAGACAGTTATTCTGCATTTATCCAATATATTTTAATGGTGACTTGAGTCATTGTGTAAGAGAATATTTCAATATCCAACTCAGGCAACTCACTGAGGCAACTCAGTATTTCCTTCACACGCGAATGCAGCGCCTCCTAGTGATAGGTTTCATAACCAACTAGTGCAGGGGTTGGCAACATTCGTTTTTTTTTAGAATTTTACCAATTTAAAAGTGATTTTGGGACTCCAAAATGAACAAACTGAATCAAACAACCTTCCAAATGTAGCCCCGTAGGGATTTGTTTTCGAATTTTCACATTTTTCGATTCCAGATCTTTATTTAAATTATAAAGCCATTCAAGAACCACCAAGGAGCCGCAGGTTGCCGACCCCTGGACTAGTGTGAACACCTTATGAATGAAACATGCCGCGCGGTTGGCAGCCCTGCATCGTGTGCGAATGCAACGCCTCCTAGTGATAAGATTCCGAACCACTCTAGTGCGAACACCTTATGAATGAAACATGCCGCGCGGTTGACAGCCCTGCATCGTGTGCGAATGCAACGCCTCCTAGTGATAAGATTCCGAACCACTCTAGTGCGAACACCTTATGAATGAAACATGCCGCGCGGTTGACAGCCCTGCATCGTGTGCGAATGCAACGCCTCCTAGTGATAAGATTCCGAACCACTCTAGTGCGAACACCTTATGAATGAAACATGTCGCGCGGTTGGCAGCCCTGCATCGTGTGCGAATGCAACGCCTCCTAGTGATAAGATTCCGAACCACTCTAGTGCGAACACCTTATGAATGAAACATGCCGCGCGGTTGACAGCCCTGCATCGTGTGCGAATGCAACGCCTCCTAGTGATAAGATTCCGAACCACTCTAGTGCGAACACCTTATGAATGAAACATGCCGCGCGGTTGACAGCCCTGCATCGTGTGCGAATGCAACGCCTCCTAGTGATAAGATTCCGAACCACTCTAGTGCGAACACCTTATGAATGAAACATGCCGCGCGGTTGGCAGCCCTGCATCGTGTGCGAATGCAACGCCTCCTAGTGATAAGATTCCGAACCACTCTAGTGCGAACACCTTATGAATGAAACATGCCGCGCGGTTGACAGCCCTGCATCGTGTGCGAATGCAACGCCTCCTAGTGATAAGATTCCGAACCACTCTAGTGCGAACACCTTATGAATGAAACATGCCGCGCGGTTGACAGCCCTGCATCGTGTGCGAATGCAACGCCTCCTAGTGATAAGATTCCGAACCACTCTAGTGCGAACACCTTATGAATGAAACATGCCGCGCGGTTGACAGCCCTGCATCGTGTGCGAATGCAACGCCTCCTAGTGATAAGATTCCGAACCACTCTAGTGCGAACACCTTATGAATGAAACATGCCGCGCGGTTGACAGCCCTGCATCGTGTGCGAATGGAACATGGAAAATGTTTCGGCGACGCAGCAAGAGGGCGGCGGCGGTGTATTCCATTTCGTCGGCAATGTTTGAATTGATTCGTTCTCGTCGTCGACGTCGAGATCAATCACTCCTCGGGGCGTCGCGGCGGCTATTGACTACGTCGTCGACGACCGCGGCGTTCATTTCAACGGCGTCGATTGTTGAGGAGAAGGGTGGGTGGGGGGTGGAGGGGGAGGGAGAATTTAAAATATAGCTGTGTACATTATTTAGAATGAGAATGGATTTGGGTTGAGAGATGGGATTAACTGGAGTTAGCTGATTTAAGACAAAACTTGTGTCGGCCAATTCCTGTCTTTTGTTCGGATAAGAATCGACGTTTCGTAATTTTGTGGAACTCGTAATATTTTTTATGCATATCTACAGAATACAAATTTGAACTGATAAAAGGTAGAGGTAATTCTTTTTGGACTTCAAAGTGAATCAGGAAAGTTCCTTAATAAAGAAATTAAATTCATTAGTGAGGGTATGGGTTGTGAATTCATAGAGATTGAATATACACCAGGATATAAAACGAACAGATGGGAGTGGCAGAAGGAAGTTGGAAGAAAGATGAGAATGGATATGGAAGGAAACGTTGGAGTAAAATCAATGTCTTTTATCAACACAAGTTGGAAAAAGGGATGGTATAATAGAAATGCAGTGGAAACAGAAGTTAATGGAATGAGTACTGGAACTACAACTATACAGCGAGATGAAGAGAATGAGCACAGGTCAGGGAATCAGGTTTTTTGGAGTCGAGTTGTGAAGAGAAGAACCAGGTGACTCTCGTCGAAGAGACCGGAGGACGGAAAAAGAAAGAAATGAATAAAGGGAAGAGAAAAAGGGGAGTGAGAGTGAGAATGAATGAAGGAAAGAAAATAGGAAAATAACAGAGTTCAGCATTGGAACGTTGAATATAGTAACTTTAAATGGTAAGATTCATGAGATTGTGGATGTGATGAAGGAGAAGAAATTGAATATAATGGGTCTGAGCGAGTCAAAGTGGAAGGGACAAGGAGAGAAGCAGTTGAGAGAAGGTTACAAGTTGTGGTGGTCAGGGGGAGAAGAAGGAAAGAATGGGGTTGCAGTTGTTGTGGATCCGAGTTTAAAGGACTGTGTCATTGATGTGCAGTATACTAATGATAGAATAATGGCAATGAAGATAAAGGTTAATAAGAGTTCTGTTGTGGAAATACTTCAAGTGTATGCGCCTCAGACGGGAAGACCAGTGGAAGAAAAAGAATCATTTATTGAAGACTTGGAAAGGGTTCTAATAACAAAGAAGAATGTAATATTGATTGGAGACTTCAATGCTAAGATTGGGATTGATAAGACTGGATACGAAGGCATCATGGGTGATTTTGGTCTTGGCAGCAGAAACAGAGATGGTGAGAAGTTGCTAGAGTTGTGTGGCAGAAACTCGCTTCAAATTGGAAATAGCTTGTTTAAAAAGAGGAAAAGTCATCAGATCACGAGGTACGGTTACGGAGAAGATCGAACCGAATCAGTAATTGATTATATTTGTATTGGGAGAGACATTGGTATGTTTCTAATGGATGTGCGAGTTTTCCCATCAGTAGCTATTGACAGCGATCATAGATTATTGGTGGGGAAGTTTAGAATTGAAATGCCTAGACACTTGATCAGGTAAAAAAATAAAAGACTTAAGATTTGGAAACTTCAAGAAAAAGAAGTTCGAATAGAGTTCGTACAGGAACTTTGTATGAGGCAACCAATGGGAGATGTCAAGGAAGTGGAAGAGGAATGGAATGATTTTAAATCAGCGTTTGTTGATTGTACAGAGAAAGTGTGTGGAAGGGCGAGAGGAAGAAAGAAGGAAAAGGAGACCAGATGGTGGAATGAAAGAGTACGAGAAGCGGTTGCTGAAAAACGTCGAGCCTGGCAAAAGAAGGAATTGCAAAATTCATTAGAAAATGCTATATTTTACAGAAGATGTAAGGGTAGAGTACAGAGGATTGTTGGTGAAGAAAAGAAGAAATCTATGGAAGAGTTAGCAGTGAAACTGGAACTTGATTTTGAAGGAAACAAGAAAATGTTATACAGTTTAATCAAATCAAGAAGACAGCAACGGGACAACCAGTCCTATATGAAAAACGATAGAGGTGAAATGATTACAAATACAAGGGAAATATTATGTTTATGGCAGAAATATTTTTCAGATTTGTTGAATGTAAAAGATGATGATATGACAACGAGCAAGATAACAGATGCTGTAGAAGAAGAGGATCATTATGTGAATGAGGACGATGAAAATAGGGTACAGGAAGAACAGGATTTGAGTGAGGCGGAAGTATATCGGGCTTTATACGATATGAAGAATGGAAGATCACCGGGGTGGGATGAAGTAACAATGGATATGGTGAAAGCAGCTGGGGAAGTTGGAATGAAATGGCTATATCGTGTAATAAAAGCTGTTTGGATGCAGAAAAAGGTTCCAGATGATTGGGGCAAAGGAATTATTGTGCCTTTGTTCAAGAAAGGGGACAAGAAGAAATGTTCTAATTACAGGGGAGTTACTCTAATGTCTCAGACAGCCAAGGTATTTGAGAAAGTATTAGAATTCAGGGTATCGGAAATGATTGAAGATGGGTTAAGAGAAGAACATTGTGGATTTAGGAAGAGGAGATCAACGATAGATGCATTGTTTGCAGTGAGAAGAATAATGGAGAGAAGATGGGACGGAAATGAAGTAATGAAAATGGTTTTTCTTGATTTGGAAAAGGCGTATGATCGTTTACCAAGAATGAGGGTGTGGGAATGTTTAAAAACGAAGGGTGTTGGTTTAGGAATGATTGGCAGGATTCAAAGTTTGTACAGGGATAGTTCAAGTTGTGTGCAAACTGAGATTGGGACGTCAGAATGGTTTCAGGTTGGTGAGGGATTAAGACAGGGTAGTGTGTTGTCACCAACATTATTTCTGGTGGTAATGGATGAAATGTTGAGAAGAGTGGAACCGACAGGAGAAGATACAAGAACTATAATCTACGCGGATGACATCATGGTATGGGGGGAGAGTAGCGAGGAGGTTCAGAAGAAGGTTGACGAATGGAGCAGAGTGACAGAAGAGTTTGGTCTGAAGATAAGCCTGGAGAAGAGCGAGGTGTTAGTCATGGAGAGAAAGGCAAATGTTATGGATCGGAGCAGGATTAGAGTGAGGGGACAAGAACTGCAAGAGAAGAAAGAATTTAAATACCTGGGCAGTATGTTAACCAATAATGCAACTATTGGGAGAGAAATCCAAGCAAGAATAGTTAAGGCTGAAGGTTTCTATCAGTCAGTAAGAAAATTGCTTTGGAGCGCAGAATTCCCATTAAGATGTAAACTGTTGATATTTAAACAGTACTTCTTACCAATATTAACATATGGAGCTGTTTCCTGGAATGTTGGGGAGAAAGAGGTTGGCCAGCTACAAGCTTCAGAGATGAAATTTCTTAGAAGTGCAAAAGGAGTGACTAAGTTGGACAG
Source organism: Leuctra nigra (assembly GCA_934045905.1). Classification (NCBI taxonomy): domain Eukaryota; kingdom Metazoa; phylum Arthropoda; class Insecta; order Plecoptera; family Leuctridae; genus Leuctra; species Leuctra nigra. Next base: position 16,680,700 of record OW203765.1, read on the forward strand.
AATTAGAAGTTCAAAGATTAGGAAGGAATTGGGTGTGGAGAGATTGGGATTTAAGTTGGGTAGGGAGAGATTGAGGTGGTTTGGTAACATGAAGAGAATGGATATTGGAAGGATGGCCAGAACAGAGTTGGAAGCAATAAATGTGATAAGAAAGAGAAGTGTTGGAAGGCCTAGAGCGCAGTGGAAGAGTTTGATTGAAGAAGATGTGAGTGCAAGAGGGGAAGACTGGAAGATGGTTGAGGGGGAAAGTTGGTGGGAAAATAGCGACATATGGAATGGTTTAATTATGAAGATGGAGGAGGAAGAAAGTGAGGAGGAAGAAGATGAAGAAATATCAACCGGTCCGGCTAGCCGATTGAGAAATTTATAGCCTTAGTATGTCTGGTTAGGCAGTGAATGTAATTATGTAATGTAATTTATGAATTGTCTTACCCCCTGACCCAAATAATATTTGGAACCAGGGTTTGGAAATAAAAAAAAAAAAATTCCTGAACTTTTTGGAGTCCAACTAAAACTAAGATTTCGAATGTGAAATAAATAAATTATTATATTGATTGTATTTCCTATTTTAATTAAATTTGTATAGTTCACATATTTTATAATCAAAATATTAATTTTAGATTAATATCATCGTTTACAAAATTTAATGAATTTTTTCGTTTTAGTTTTCAGAAAAAAATACTATATAAATTACTTAATATTTAGTTTTGTTTTGGTACATTCTATCAAGTCCGTATAGTGAATAACAAACGAAATTAGCTCACAATTTCTGGATATGTTACTTAAGTTTATTCTTCTAAACTAGCACATAAAAATATGACACAATTTGTGATCTCTAAGTCCAGAGGAACTTTAAAACGTCTTATAAGGACGTAAACTTCTACGCCTGTTGAATTATTTAGATGAGGGGATTTAATTTCTGCAGCTATATTTTGGAGAAATAACGTAATTATGCAAAGACGTACACATAAATTGGATATACAATGTATAGGGAATGTTGCGGAAATGTATAAAGAAGTAGAGAATATATCTAAACTTTTAAATTTTAAAAAGTAGATACTGAATACATAATATGTACGGATACACATTATGTATATATTTATGAATGTGTTTACGTAGAGATTCATATAAAACCCCAGCTTTATGTATGCACTTGTGATATCATCTGAAATCATGTAACAAAATGTAATAATCACTGTCAACCAAAAACCATCATCACCGCAACTCTAAAACTTCTCAACCGGCGTCACAAATAATCACCTGTCTGGCTGAATAAATCACCGCTGGGTCTGAACGAATGAAGCCCGACTCTCTGCATCATAATGGGGCCTCTTGCTCAACAATATCAATCAACGTCGCGACGCTCTCGGCGCCGGATACACACCGACGTCGGAGGCTCGACAAAAGACGCGGGAACAAATCGAGAATGCTGGACAATGGCTCGTTTCGAAACGCCAATTGGAATGTATTCATTAAGGTGACGAGTGTGTAGGAATTTGTGGGAATGGGAGAGGACGGTTATATTTATACGAGGTTTTTCACTTATTCTTTGTAACTTAGCTTTGTGTTATCGAAACCACTTCAAACAATGTGCGGTTGGACAGATTCAACCCGACCACATCAAACAATAAATGTTAAATTCCATTTATATTAGGTATAAGCATAGATATACAAGAATATTATTTTATTGAGTCTTTGTATACATTCAGAAAGAAATACGTTCTTTTAAATATATTTATAGGTCATTAATATAGGTCAGAATATAATGAAAAAATATAGTAAATAAAGACGAAGAGAAATCGTAGACATGTGGAGGAAGATTGTTGGAAGGTAGGATAAAAATTATTGAGATTTCCTAATCAATTTTTATCAATTGTAGACTCTTACAAAAATAGCTGAAATTGATCGGTTAAATAAATATTTAACGAATTCTGTTGCAATAGAACAGAAACTAAAACAACGTTCTCTTCAAAATGTTTCACCTCCCTTACATTATCCCGAATAATTATTTTCCAGTTGCACAAATATTACATTAGTGAAAATACCAAAGAATTTTACTTCCTTAAAAATTTGGGATAATATTCTTCCGCCAAAATGATGTCTGTTGTATTTATTTTCTTTGGAAGATCTTGCCAAAAATTACCAACAAACTTTCTTTTCACTTTGTTCTTGCTCTCTATCTTACATTTTATATCCATTGATAAAAGTTCTTTTTTGAAAACGGTATACATTTTCCATACAATTACAACATTTAAGTAAACCAGAATATTGGCATTATTTAAAAACCTGACAGACTATAATCGTAAGTCGTATAATCGTACTATATTACATTGTGCTTCAGTCTATCTCTAAAATATAATATTTAAAATCATTTGAAAATCAAACCTAGGGGTGAGTTCTGAAGAAGTATTGTAGATGCCCTACAATCTAACAAAAATAAATGTCCGATTGTCATTGTGTATTCAGACGTAGATGCATAACGCTAGAATAGAGACATCAGTTGTTCCTTATGCAGGCTGCATTCGAATGTTTTGTCGAATCGAATACGAAACGAAGAGATAGAAATAGAAAGAACTCGATTCCGATATGCCGCGTTATTATTGGGGAATATAATGTAATGTAAACATGGAAATGGAATTTCTCTGCATGTTTGAATTGAATCTGTGTGTAGTGATGCGCGTGCGCCAACGGTTTCCCCCCACCCCGCGCGCACAGCGTTGCCACGTTTCCATCTACATGGTAATTACTTGGCGGCGAGCTGGCAACGTGGCATGAAACAAGCCTCGTTAGCGTTACATTGTTGTGGTGGACATTTGTCGTCGGAACTGATAGATTAGTTCTTGTTTTTTTGTTAATCGTGTTTCTCTTTTTCACTGTTTTGGCTACGAGTAAAACGCTGAGTGAAGCGTTGATGAGCGAGCATATGAAATGTATAGAAATATGATATCTGTACTTCAGAGGTAGAAGGCCGGAAGTCTACATTCTCATTTTGCGTCACACACTTTTGGAATGATGTAATCAAGCTAGCTATCAATTGCTTATGTCAAGAAATACAGTTATATTGAAGTATTCTCTTACACAGTGACGCAAGTCGCCATTACAAATCTGACTGGTAAAGGTAGAATTACTGGTTTTTGAGCACACCTCAACCATCATTGAAATGAAGGTACTTCCGCCCTTCTACCTCTGAGGTACAGATATACTGTTTCAAAACACTTGTCTACACCTAAGAGTCCTGTATCATGAGCGAATAAATTGTGTCTCCATTTTCCCTGCATGCGAACAGGACTGTCAAAATTAATGAAATAACTTATTATTTTTGTTGATTCAATTGAATCTATGCCATTAAAGTCAATCAATACCTAGGTAAACATAAAAGCAGAATTTCACATGTCTTACTCGAACTCTGTCTTAAGAAAAGCAAACTGAATACTTGGTGATTAGAATGGAAGTCTTCGTCTAGGTCTTTGTTCTGAAGTATGATAAATTGTCGAGGATTCCCAAGAGATTCTTGCAGACGAAGAGTAGATGCAAGACCGCTACAGTTGTCGTCGAATTTCATTTCACAGTTGAAAATAATGTCTCAATCTCAAGTAAAATATTATGTACTTAGAGAAGAAGTAGAATAAACTTGAAATGGAGTTTTTTCTTCCTATCCTCTAAGGAAGTGCGGAGGAAAAAATATGAAGGAGTAGAGTCGCCATTATTTAAATTGAAACGTCAAAATCCAGCGACATTTTTCTCTTTTGACAGAATGTAAAAGTTGTTCTCTTCTGTAAATTTAATGTTAAGGCGATTTCAAAAAGATGATGTTAATTAATTGCTATCCTTGCTCATTTTGGTTTCGACAACATTTCAAATGCAGAATTGTACGTGTTTTACTAAATTGGGTATAACTGGTAGATATCTTGGAAAAGTGTTTGGTTTCTGTACAGGTCAGACTGCTCCTCCGATCAAACTAAAACAACACTGCTCTACCACTAGATCATTAGGTTCTTTTGTTATAATTATACAAGATGCAGCCCCATGGCATGGCTTAAAAATCATTTGATCATTATGAAATATATGGATTTTTATTTGGGTTACAACTGTATAAGTTAGACAAACCGTTACGCTTTTTATCTTATATAATTTTAGTTGCTACTGGAGCCCATAAACGTCTGCCATTGATCAAGTAACACAATAGTCGCAAGATTGCAATGATTTTCCTTGTCTGGAACACAAAGGACCCATTTAAAATAATTGATAGTTCTGCGTCTTGCTGCTATCACATTGAAATGGGCTTACTTTCTATTTGATGACATTATGGAGTTATTTCTGCGATTATCCTCTCGCAATATTTTATGAAACAAATGACGTGTCCATTCATCGTCATGTTTCTCATTTTCGTTCTTGTTTTGACCTCACGATTGATGGATCAAGTACGCAGTTACATGCAAAACCTTCAAACATATCTACTGTTGATGTAAAAATAGGAACCAAAATAAACCTAAGTAGAAAAAAACGACAATTCCGAAACATATTCTACATTTTAAACATTCAAAATTAATATTTTCAGTTGAAAAATGTATATTTTGCGTTTCTATAAACAAGGACTGCATTCACACAAACTTAAATTGTAGCAAAAAAAAGCACGGGAAACCTCTCAAATATCTTCTTTTTTATTACATGTCAAAAAATCTTGGTTTCAAACCCTAAAAGAAAAATACACTTTTCAAATGAAATATGGATAAATTATTCATCAAGATTGAAGGTCAACATTGCCATACGAATATTCTCCACGAGAATATTTACATGAATCAGAAAGCTCTCTTCTTTGCCAGTTGCGTCATGCGAGAGAAAGTCGTCTCCTCTCTGTCCCACACATCATGGAAGCCAAATTTAATTTCCTGTCTCACTTCATCACCATCTTCTCTCGCAACTTATGAAATATTTAGCTTCGAGATGTAAGAAATCGCACTCGGAGTTCATTTGAATGCGGTAGTGAAGAATAAATAGACGTGGATGTGTAACTCGTTGCCGAGTGGTTTGTGAATGTACTGTGACATTATGTAGACGGCGACACTGAAGAAGGAAGATTTCATACTAAGTCGTTCTGAAGTTTTAAGATGTGTACATTTCGTCGTTCAAGAGATGTGTGGCGGGATATAATTTGTACAAGAATATGGAGGGAATTCATTGTTGCCACCATCTTGATGGCACGATTTATAACAATTCGAAATTTAATTCTTTATTAAGGAGGGAATAGCGATATAATCACGATATTATGGAAATTTTCACTAATTTGCAAATATGTTCGAATTTCTAGAAGGTCGTTTTACTAATGTAACACAATTTTTGCTTTAATTATCTTTGATTTTAAAAGTAAAACAGCACATATGATGAAAAACGTAAAAACAAAGCAGCAAAACCCTCATAGCTCGGTAAAACATCCACGAACGTATATACATTAAAAATGTTTTAATAAAATATTCAATCGGATACACGTTATAGTCGTAACTTTGAAGTGATATATCTCGAAAAATAGTTCATGTTGACCACTTTTTCATGCCATATTATGATTCAGAACTAAACATCTATTTTTATGCCGAGTCTGACCGATTTCTGACGAAGAGTGAAATTCGGAGATGGGTAGTCAAAAGTCCAAAAAAAGCTCAAGCAATTTGTGTATTTCGAAAACTTAAAAGCTTAAAAAAACGTACTTTGTCCCCACGAAATATAACTTTTGTGTTTTTTTTTCTTTCAAACAGCCTCTCTAAGAGATTATCATTTTAAAAATATGAAGTCCAGTCCAACGGAACTGACAAGAAAGTCAGTAGCAAAAGTCTCATTGTAACGACACATTTTACCCCCCATTTTCATTTCATTTCTGAGATCCTCTTCTTTCTTATCAACAGTACTTTCAATAAAACGACACGACGAAGATTTCACTTGACACAAAAGCTTAGCACGAAATTGCTCAACTCTAAAAGTGTTCCAAAGAGAAATAACTGACGACACATTATTTTTAAAGTGGGATTTCTTCTCTTACTCTTTGTGAATCATTCCTCTTAGACTATTTTTGTTGTCATTCAAATTTAATGGTTCTCTTCTTTGTTTGAGATTCTAAAATGAATGGAAAATCTTTGTGGATTCATTTTACTTGAATGTACAAGTAGTGAAGCGAAATATTTGCTTCCTTTGATAACATTCAATTTAAATTGAACGTTGTATTGAATCTTCCAGTTCATTTAGTGTAACATCGTGTATTGTAGTTAGAGTAACAATGTATAGACAAGTTCTTGTTTCTTGTTGATTTGATTGAAGTAGTTTGAAGATCAGTTGCGAAGAATCGTAGTCGATCTATTAAGGTCGGTGACAGGCAAAGATGAACCCGCGCTAGCATGGTCCTGCCTATACCTGACAATGCTAAACAGGGTTCATCTTTGCCTGTCATCGACCATAGGTATCCGTCGAGGCGAAGTAATGATTCATAAATCTGTTTTGTTGGCATGCTTGGGACGATAATTCTCCTCCCATATAATAAGATGATCTATGTGTGACCTAAAGTGTCTTCATGTCAGTTAGAATGTTAGAATGCCCAGAGTACATTTTAAGATTCTCAAGGTGAGTTAAAAACCATTATCCAATCATATTTGTAATGGTTACATGAATCATTGTGTTATAGAATACTTCAATATAACTGTATTTGTTGACTTTACACAAATAGTAATTGATAACACTTGATTGCATTATATCAAAAGTGCAACACAAAATCAATAAAATTGACTTCTGGCCTTCTACCTCTGGGTGCAAGTACCGTTATTTTAGACACCTTATCTGTCAGTACTTTTGAAATAGTTTCAACCCCATTCTTGTAACTTTTAATTGAATAATTTGGGTATTTCTTCACTTTTAAAAATCTTATTCGTCTATGAAAGTGCATTCCAGTGTAAAATGGTTTTATACATGACATTATTTGAATTTTAGTTTAAGGTTAATGAAATCTTTGCCTATAGAAACGCTGTTCTATAGGCTGTTCTATAGGCTGTTCTATAGCTGTTCTATAGGGTTATATGTTTGTTCCTGGCCATGTAATCTGTAGATGTACGAAGACTCATGCAATATTCATCAACATCACTTTCCCACTAGGCCAACATTCACCTCAGTCCTCTCCTCAGTCGAGTTAGAGGTATACACTTTCTTTGATTGCGTTCAACTTAGTAATATGGTCAGGTGGTAACAGTTTGTAGCGATTTAGAAGTCATGGAAATATGTTCTCACAGTTACTTATACGCTCAAAGGGTGAATTTCTCGCAAATTTGTATAGTAAAGTCGACCTTAATGGCGAATGGCGATGCAAATGTTCTTAGCACATATTTCAATAACTGTACAATAATGAAAATGTAGTATGAAGAATGAGCATGAGACCATGATCTAGACGGATTAATTTCAGAGAAGAAAAAAGCAGAACAAGTTTTTATTTTCAACTCTTTGTACAGCTTACCTTCCTGAATGCATTTTGTTTTAAATAGGTGTTTATACCTTCTTTTTAACCCAAATATTAAAACGTTGAAGAACCGTTATCACAAATTATTTATTAGGAGTGCTACGAAATTTAAAAAAGTCGTTAGATATTTATATATATATATAGAAAAAAAATAAACTGTTATTTAGTTTGCAAATACGTTTTTGAGCACTAATTTACAGTATAGACATTCAGTGTAAGCCTACAAGGAATGAAAAAGTAATCAATATTTCAAACACGTGCTCATAATTCACATAGCAAACTTGTTACGTTAAAAGTTAAACCTCCTCTCCTATAATAATAATTCCAAAATAATATTAAACATGCAAGCCAAACTCGTACTTCTAAAAATACAATTACACCAATTTCAAGAGAACGTGCTTTTAATTGTAACTTTGGTGTTACTTTATATTTTATCTACTAGTTAAGTAAAAAGTCATACCATTCGGGGAATTTGAAAAGGGAATTACATTTTATTGTCACAAAAACAGGGAGCTGCATTTTAATATACTTAAGTATTCCTTGCAATATTCAGAAGATATTATTCTCGACTATTTGAAGTACTAAGGCACTTGCACTTGCTGTCTTTCTCGTCCTTAATGGATTTTATAACGACCTTTTCCACTTTGCAGCTGGGTTTTGATGGCCTGCTAATAGAGAAAGCGAACTCGTGTTGAAAGTTAATTGTTCGCCACTTGGTCATAACTGCAGTGTCCGCTGCAGTTACTTTTTAACACTCTTACAGTTCATCGCGTTTGTTTTAGTCGCCTTCAGTGCATTGTACAGATTGCAATTAAGTTTTATTGAACATTTTATATGAGTTGAGCACACTTTTCATTTTTATATGGAAAACTTTCACTGGGATCAGGATGGAATGAAATTGTAAAATTATAAAAATAAGTAGATTATAGAATAAATGTGATATAATTGTTAGAAAATCTAATGGAAATGTAATTTTAAATTTTAAATGTTTATAGCGAGTAGATTTTTTTTGCTTCTAACATTTCATGTATCATTTAATTTTTGTACTGTTTCTCAAAGGGTCGAAGAAAACAAGAGTTTTGGCTACTGAAACGTAATGGAAACGAAAATGCTCGGCAAACGGTCCATTTAATAACGCTTCATTGATATCACTTGTGAAGTGAAGTTCATTGATATCACTTGTGCAGGGAAATCGCTGAGATCTTTGAGTGTTATTTCTAAATCTTTGCAACAGCTAAAAACAACATTTTGATAAAGCTATTTCAGAGTCGTTGTTTTCCCTCCAGGCTCATTTAAAATTGGGTGAAATCATTTTCTCAACTTTAGATGAAAACAGGAGATAAAGTTTCTTTTGTGATTTCGTTACAAGATTTATTGGAAATTCCGAATCTTCGAATAAAGCAATATATTTGCATTTATTTTTGTGATTCCTTATTGGCCTAAGCACATACAAGAATTTTGTCTCAAGCATAACAGTAAACAAATATAACCAATGCATTCCCAATTAATTTTATTTCTTCCCTTTGATTCAATCAGTGGCGGTTTCAGGGGGGGGGGGCGATGGGGTGATCATCCTTCCCCCACAAAAAAATGAATACTAAAATCTTTAAAAAAATCATCTAGCCCAGTTACCAACTTTGTATCTTGACTCTACGGTCTTTTAAACGAGTAGAATGCTCCAAACTACTTCCTACCCGCATGGCTTCTGGAGGACCCCCCCCCCCCCCTCCCCCAACCCATTGTTTCTTTCCCTATCGCATATCCAGGAAAAGGAGATAATTCAAATTTTCTCATCTGGTCACCCATCCACTATACCAATGTTTTGAGTAAATTCCACTCTTCACGAAATAAGTCTCCATCCGCCATAACATTCATTTGACGCTGTTTTTACTCATATATTATTGCACATCGTTTTGTGAACTTTGTGAAACAAATTGACTTTCTCTAAGTTACTTTGTACGACGAGATTGATGTTCAGGTTGAAAATAATCCCCTAACTGAACGGAGCTCTCCCCTTTAAAACAATTGTTGGAACTCGAATTGCGATGTGTTTTTTTTAAATTAAACACAATGTCAACATCGCCTTGATAATTGTGTTGTGACGTCACACTTATAACAACAGCCCCCACCCCCCTTCCCCCCGTGGGGTGTTGAATAATGTTGTGATCGAACTTGTATTTGTTCTTGATAGGGAATCTGCAATATGACGTCACATCTGACCAAAATCTCATATATTTCACAGAAAATTAATAAATTATTATTGTCTTTCTTGATATTATTTCCATATTTTATTTGATACTATTTTGTATTATCTTTCTTTCACAATTGTACCTGAACTACGACTTAACTGTTAAAAGATTCCCAGCGAAATTAACAAAATTGTTAAGTATATCAGTTGCTCAGAGGTAGAAGGCTGGAAGTCGCTTGTAATGACCAGACAAGAGTAACCATCATTTAACACAACTCACCAATATCATTCAGGCAAAAACATGTGGGGCTGTAGCCACTTCTTCTTATCCAAAACTATGTTTATGTGATCAAATTGTCCTTATTACACCGAAAGTGTCTAGGGCTCTGAATGTTACACGGATGGGAACACATTGACCGGTCCAATCTGCCGAACGCCTGTGTTATTACCAAACAGAAGTGCATAACTGATTTTGTCGTAATATTATTGGAGCTTTGGGTTCAACAATCGCGTCTCTTTCTATACGGTCAATGTTGTGTAAAACCGTAGTAAAGTGGAAGAGTTACTCTATTACTGTGTGCAATTTGAACGAAATATTTCAATTAATATAGCGAAGTTATGCCCAAAATTGCGTTACTTTCGATACAGCCTCGTATATGAGTGACAATACCTCACGAGTCGATTACATAATTACTTCACAGCGTTGTAAAACAATTGAAGACCAAGTAAAACACGCGGCTGCCAGCTCGGGGGATATTTGAAACAGTTTTAAGTCGTGTGCAAATATTGAAACAGTTCTTTGGCAACACCGCGAGCCGTGCACTTGCTCACACAAACGATGGAAAAACATTATTACATCACCAGACAAGGGTTGAATTTGACGTTGGGATTGTTTCACAGGAGTAGAGTATGAAACGTGACTTTAAGAGTTTGTTTGTCCTGTACGCAAGTAAGAGAAGATGTAGGTCTCTGGCAATATGGCGGTCGAAATTATTAAATCTCACGTTTTATTAGAGAGGGTTAAGAGCAAAACTCACACTTCAGGAGAAATTTTTCAAATTTGACATGAATAGATGTATTATTATTATTAATATTTATTTTAAAACACATATATAACACATACATAGGATACATATTATAATTGCAATTACTGGCAGACGGGAATAGAGCGAATCCCCGTAACAACATGTGCCCCACTGGCATAATATGGCAAGAAAAAGTGGTCATATGTGCCAATTTTCAAGATACCTCACTTCAAAGTAACAGTTTTCTTTTTCAAAAGTGTAGATACAACGCTGCTTTTCCACCTGTAGATTTATTTCAAAAACTACTAGCGTGTTTGCCATAGTTTATTGTTATTAAATAGAGGTACACATTCGTGGATGTTTTACCGAGCTAAGGGTTTTACTGTCTTATTATACAAAATGCAGTTTTCATGTAAATTTGTGTTGCCATTCTGAAACGATCTTCTAGAAATTCGTGTTCTTTCTCAAATTTGGAGAAATTTCAAGAAAACCGTATTTGTATCGGTAGCCCCTTAAAAATATTAAAATGATATTAAAATTGTACTCATTATATTTTTAACTATTGACTTCAGTAAAATGGCAATTGATAGATCTTGATTGCATCATTCCAAAACCATGCAACTCTGAGATATATTTCTCAAGAGACCACAATGAACACGTAAACTCAGCGATTTTGAAATGTGCCAACAAGATGGCGCCAACAATGTCACATGAAAACTATGAATAAACCGACTAGTGTAACATAACCGTACAGTGTTCATTAAAACAAATATTACGTTCGTGTGCAAATTGGATTCCCCGCCGCATAGCTCAATAAATACCTCATATTGACTCTGGTATATTATTGCATTCTCGTGCAAAATCAACAATGCCGATGCTTCGATTCGATTAAGCGCGTGCATATTGCATTTACCCACCTGCAGACAGATAAAATGCATCGTCCCGCATGTCAAATCAACCGCTCAACGCTGCTAGTGGCGATAGGTTGAACTACGCCGAGTGTTATCACAGTAGATAGAAATGGAGAATGTCTACATTGTTAACATTTACGTGGTGTATTGTTGTTTAGTACTACAATATTGATATTAATGGCCTCTTGTATTTTGTTAATGATCACTCCAAACAACGAGAACCGAGGCTTGGGCTAACTCTTCCAATTCCACGGACATGTGCTAAAACTTTCATTATTTTGTTTCTCTTGGCGGAACCTGTTCCGAGTAAATTGTCAAAACGTGCTTTAACCTCTTATTTGCTACTGATTAAAGTCACAACTTTATAACGCTAAGTTACGTTAATAAACGAGCTTTAGGGATATAAAATTATCTATCGATTCCAACGATATTCATGTCTCCATAATTAATACAAATAAATTAGTACATCTTTAAACTTTTACAAACTATTTTAATTATAATTATTATTATAAAATTACGAGTAGTTTGCGAAAGTATAGATACTTATTATTTGAAATATAATCCAAACGAATCAACTAAGAAAAATTATTAAAAAACAATAAATGAATGCTGGGCCGGAAGAACCATGAAACCAACACCTTTTTCGAATAGGTTTTTTTGTGGAATTAGCATGTACCTACTTGTCTAGGTCTATCCACTGCCATTTTAAAATGTTGATTTTTTTAAATGATGGCATTACGTAAGTTGATCATGAATGTGATTCAAGAGAGCCAACGGTGAGGATTGCATGTGTCATTAAAACTGTTAATTCATTTAAACTAGGAAAACGCTCTGTGTAACGCGTTGTCGAGCGAGCACGGATACACGCAACACATCGAACAGAATTATGTCTATCGAAAATGTCATTAAAAGCCAATAACTCTTGGATTTCGTCACAGACTTTATAAAAATCTCCAAAACCTCCAAAAATATTGGTCCCAATAACCTTGCTAAGTTTTAAGTTGATCGATTAAACCTATGATTGAACGGTTCCTTGTTAATTTAAAAAAATCACAGGATCTCGTTCAAAAAATATACCTGGGACCACTCAAATCATATGATATTAGTGTGTACACAATATCAGATCAATCTGTTGAACGGTCATTATTAGTTTCATATCGTTTGAAACTTTCTGCTCTAACTACCTTAACTTGAACTGAAGATTCGAAGTCGCCGTGAATTTGACAGCCAACACGCAAAATGTCCGTAAAATGTCAATAACTTTTGGATTTAAACACAGATAAGTCTGAAAATTTTTAAAAATACAGATAATGTTAGTCCCAATGACCAAAATTTCAAAAATCACTGGAAAGATGGTTTCAAATTTGAACCAATGGGAGGATTTGGCTGAAACTTATTATGATTGGGTACAATGTTGGTTGCAATGACTTGTCAAAATTTCAAATTGATTGAAACAAACAATCAAAAGATTTTTTTTTAAATTTGAACCAATCACAGGATCCCATTTAAAAACGATCCCAGGGACCGCATAGATTACGTTAGTATGTGTGCAAAATTTCAGATCGATTGGTTGTGCGGTTTGACCTGCGCTGTGCAGGCAAAAAAAACATACAAAAAAAACACAGAGAAAGTGCCATAAGAGTACCGTGGTGACGCTCGCTACGCTCGCTCAATAAAAGCAAGAACACAAAACTGGTGGATGGATACTCAACGAAAGTATTTGAGGAACACGGAAGAAAGTACAGTTCGTTTTTCATTTGTTTGAACTCTCTACAGACGGAGCCACCGCCAGTTGTTCTGTAAGGCCGAGAAAGACAACATTGCAAGGTGAGCGCGCAATGAAGTCTTTCTCGGCCTAGCAGAACAACTGACTGTGGCTCCATCTGGTGAGAGTTCAAACATAGGAAAAACGAACTGTGTACAAGCCGAAAGGGTTCTGAAATATTACCCTTTCCAAATAAATAAGTTTTTGTAATACATTTTGTGTTCAGGTACCCATTTATTGAATGAAACCTATATAATAACATCTAGATATATCTTCCAGAATAAGTAATTGTGATAATATGGCCATTAACTCAGAATATTGAAATTGTTGGTTTCATGGTTATTCCGGCCCAGCATTCAAATATTCCACTAAATGTAGCCGATTGCTTGGTTAACGTCAGTTAAGGTCTTGTTACAATTGACAGTGACAGTGACGGTGAAGATATAACATTAACCCTGCCGTTAATTTCGTTAGCGTTAACGTTCGTTAATTTCGCTCCGTCACCGTTGATTGTGGCCAGACATTGAACCTCCCTATTCTACATTTCCGACCCGTTCCTTTTAAGTCGCCGTTACGTCAATTACAGTTAGACCTTCACTCTTACAAAAAATTATAGATTATGAGTTATCGTAATTTGTAGAGAATTACGTATCAGAAATAAAGCAAATTTTTCTCTAAACACAGCTGACAAAAGGCACTGTGTACCCTCCTAAGAGGAGTTCTACGCTCACTCCCTTGGTTGCGTGGTGCAAAGATGCTGTATAATCTCAAGGCTGTCAGAAGTGGTGAAATGAAAGGAGTTTAAAACAGCTCCCAGCTACGAGAAGAGATTTGTTTCCATTTGTTTCGAACACTGGCAAGTGTTAATTACCACGTCACGGGATGTGTAATTACAAACCCCAGCCTAATTACCACAAACTTTCACAAAAGTTAATTACTAATCAGTAATCACCTTACAATTTTCATAGACAACTTACAGTATCGAAGTATAAACTCGTTGTTGAGAATAACAGCTTTTCATGGATCAAAAGAGAGTTTTGACCAATTTTTCTTCTTTCATAAGTAAAATAATTTTCTTGACTTTCTCTCGAACTTTGCGGCTGAGATCTAATTATATGTTACGAAGAAGTTTCTTCTCGGAGTTTCGGTTGTTTTCTGTGTGATTCTGCAGAATACCAGAGAGATGCGACACATGTTCGTCGCAAACTAAATCAATGCTCGAACTTTTGATTCCGCTGAGGCACGGAATAATTTATCGGCCAATCAACAGTAAGATACATAAATACTGCAAGGCATTTGATTCCGGTTGGATAAATGTTCGTTTTAGGGATGTTTATTTTTGACAAATCTGTGATTTTTTTCTAAATTATGGTGGGATTTGTAAGCAATATTGTTGACAGATTATTTGATTGCGGTGATATATGTTATGGTTAGCCCTCGTGTGATTGAGGGTACACAAACGCTGATCAAAAATTTGAAGTAGCAAATTGAATAACTAATCCAAATGTCCACAGCTTTTTAGAGTTTTCAATCGTTAATCCAAAATCTGTACCCATAGACCTATTCAAAATCGTTTTCTAACCTAATATTGATAGGTGGATAGGTTCCTATCTATAGAAACTCAACGAACTGTACATGAATTTATTTGAAACGGAAGGACTGCAATGTTATAATACTTTCATTTAAAATAGTATAAGAATGGTATAAAAAGAAAGTTAAAAATTATTTATATATTTAGTTGACAAAACTATAGTACAGTCTTCATTTAAGCTACACGGACACCTTGCTTACTTGCTTACTTTTCTTTAAAATCATATAGTTATTAAGTTCAAACCCTAAAATTGTTAAAATTGTTAAATAACAAAAAAATGTTTGATTGAATTTCACTATAAAAGTTAAATTTATACTGTGCTTAAAGACAAACATATTGTGTAGTTTAGATGTGAAATTAAACGTCGAGAGGTTGCGCTTAATAGCGAGGTTATCAGCGTATACATAATATGCATCTGTATCATGCAACGTTCCTCCATCCCATAGCTCAGGTAATAACGTCCATCATTTAACAAAAGTTACGTCGACGTAAATTAATACCATCTAGTATTTACGCAACGCTTAATCCATATTATATTCCCTCTTTTTATGCTAGCAGAATGTTATTAAAAATTGACTACTATTTGCACAGGCAAACGTAACTGAAAGAGGAAGGTAATTTATGAGGAACGTTGCTTTTGTCATTTATTCCATGAATTTCCAGAGTTTAAAGTCCCTACATCTATCACTAGGTGAACGCTGAGTGAACACTGAGTGAACGCTGAGTGAACACTAAGTGAACACTGAGTGAACGCTGAGTGAACACTGAGTGAACACTGAGTGAACGCTGAGTGAACACTGAGTGAACACTGAGTGAACGCTGAGTGAACACTGAGTGAACACTGAGTGAACGCTGAGTGAACGCTGAGTGAACGCTGAGTGAACGCTGAGTGAACGCTGAGTGAACACTGAGTGAACGCTGAGTGAACACTGAGTGAACGCTGAGTGAACGCTGAGTGAACGCTGAGTGAACACTGAGTGAACGCTGAGTGAACACTGAGTGAACGCTGAGTGAACACTGAGTGAACGCTGAGTGAACGCTGAGTGAACGCTGAGTGAAAGCATTGATAAACGAGCATTCGAAATTAACTCCTATATAAGAAACCTATAGCCTTGGACATTTATTTCATTTCTTCTTTACATTTATGCTTTTAATTTTCGTTTTTCGTAATTGACTGACTGTAGAAAAATATGCAGATCTGTTACTACGTTTAACCTGATAGGTGATGCGATTAAACAGAGATTTAGAATGGAAAATAAATACAATGAAATCTGTGTATTCTGTCATCAATCCGGGTTCAGTTTCCGCGGATCGTCTTCCTCATGTTTGTATCGTAATTTCCCTCGTCGCGATGAAATGTTACAAAAGTTCAATACACTAATAAGTCAAGGCAGCCTCCTTCCCGCAGTCCACATCCTTAACTAGTCATCTGCATTATCTCGATCATTATAATCACTCGACAGTTTTCAACAGCCTTGTTCTACAACTCTGAGACTTTAGAAACTCGTAGAAATGTGGAAGTAGTATTCAGCTCAAATGTACAAAAGTATTTCGTAAACTGAATATGAAATTCGCAAAGTTTAGTGATTACTTTCGAAATTGTATGTTAGTAAAATTGTAACAATAATTTTCAAATGTAAGTAAAATTACAGTTATCATCTTACCCCTAAAATTACAAAAATCTTTATATTCGTTTCTATAAACCAAATAATATGATTCTTTCGGTTACTCTCGATTTCCAAAGATAACGTACCAGCTACGACTTGAACTGTTTCTTGTAACAAAATCAGACGAATTGACAATTTAAACAGTATCTGGGTAGTTCTGGTGGTTTTAAATTTCAGTTTGATTTTTCAGTTTGATTTTCACGTTTTACAACAAACAATGTCAATATTTACAAATGAATGAAAGTCAAACGACTTCTTATAAAAAACGCCCCGATAATTTCCAGATTCAAACCAATAGTTTGAAATTCCATAATTCACAACTATTCATCCCACAACATAAATATCATAACCTCAGAGATCATTAACATTTATGAGTATACTCTTATTTTGCTGTCGATCTTATTACAAAATGACTGTTAAATGTTTACCTTATAATGCTGGTGTATCCAAACACAAAATGCCCCATCGGTGATCGAACCAAAGTCCACTTAGATGTCACACACTTTTTATACACTTTAATATAAAATTACACACGAGGGGAAAAATTTCAAGATGAACTTGCGAAATCTAAATGAATTGGAATTAGTTCAATTTTCGATACACAAAAAGTCTAGAAAGTTTATGTTTACACTTTATATAGTTTTTTTAAAGTCCACGTTTAATTCTCTCTAAATCACGAAAGTTCAAATCTGTTTATAATAATGTTTAAGTTAAAGTCACTTCAATTAAAATGTTTTTCACAGCATCCCGTCCGACTATCTATGCTCGCAATCGACGCCCAACAGGTGAATCTAACGAGCAGCGTCGCCGTCGGTTCTCTCGGGGACGTCGTCGTCGTGTAGTCGACGCCTCGGCTCGCCGTCGAGTGTGTCAGGCGTCGGTTCTCGTCCGGCGAAGTCGACGCCGCATGCGTCGTGACGCCTCTGCGCGGCGTCGCCTCGGAGAGAGAGAGAGACAGAGAGGGAGAGGGATAATTGAACGACAAAGAAGGAAGATTTGATCTGAAGGCGAGACGATTGAGGTGATGGATGAAATGAAATAAATAGAAATAAGATTTTTCTTGAGTGCACTTTGCAGATAATTTTGATGAAATTTAATGT
>OW203765.1:16698635-17075174 GCA_934045905.1 Leuctra nigra
TGGTTAACGCTCTGAACTTGTATTCCGGAGGCCCGGGTTCGATTCCCGCGGCCGTCCGTCCTGACTGGGTTTTTTTTCGTGGTATTCCCTCAGTCAACAGGCAAATGTTGGGAAGGTACCCTACTAATAGCCCACGACCGTCTCCTTCCCACCTTCCATCCTTACATACTCTTCACCATCATCTCCCAATCATCATCATAATCATTCATCCGTCGCCATTAGCCTCGCTGCAGAACAGTGCGACGTTAAGCCCCAGACAAAAAAAAATAGTACAATAATGCTCAGGTATAGGTTCATTCCAGGCGCGTATGAACTTCTCTTATCATGGGGTGTAGGATTGCGACACCCGGAAGGGGGGTCCGGGGGGGAGGCAAAGCCCCTCAGCCTTAGCCTCGCAGGGCGTTTTTAGAATTTAACAATTTAAAATTGATTCTGCGGGGCTCTAAAATATTCGAATTGAAGCAGGGCGAGTTTTTTTAGAATTTGAAGCAATTTAAATGATTCTGGGACGCTAACTTAATTTTGTATGGAAAGGGGGGGGGGGGGGGGGAGGGGGGGGGGGGCACAAAAATTAGTCCCGCGGGCCGCAGGTTGAGTTCCACTAATCTATGACATAATTTAACCATATCACTTGACAATCTTTTCTACTAACCCTGCGCGAGCACCCACACACACATACGTTTTGTAAAAAAAATCTAAAATTTGCACAAAAAGTGGCGTTTTTCAAACAGTGCGAACATTGACCCAGCACCTGTAGATACCAAAAAAACAAGAATTTGAAACTAATTTGGTGTTTTTGGACGAACTCTCAGAAGAGTTTTTGGTTTTGAAGAGTGAAACTTTCTGAACCCAACGTTCATCTTGAGAACAACTTGACTTTGATCCGAGGGTGCATGATTTTAACACCTACAAGCCGTATCTCCTACTTCGTAATACCTACAAATAATCGTCACAACACCTACAATCTGACCCTTTTCCCCCCTTCAAATTGATCATCTTAACACCTACAATCTGACCATCTCCCCCCCCCCCCTTTAAATTGATCATCTTAACACCTACAATGGTTCGTCGCAACACCTACAATCTGACCATCCCCCCCCCCCGCCCCCCTTTAAATTGATCATCTTAACACCTACAATGGTTCGTCGCAACACCTACAATCTGACCATCCCCCCCCCGCCCCCCTTTAAATTGATCATCTTAACACCTACAATGGTTCGTCGCAACACCTACAATCTGACCACCCCCCCCCCCCCCCGCCCCCCTTCAAATTGATAGAATAGAATAGAATAGAATAGAAGTGTTTTCTCGAGCTCCAAGTTGCCTGCTCTCATAGTGTTTACGTTTGGTTCGGTTATGTCGTGCACGAAGTGTAGTAATACAGTTTTCGCTGAAGATTCAGATTATGTAGTTTGTCTGGGGTGTGACATCAAACTTCATATAGCTTGCGCGGGGCTAAAGAAAGTGAAAGCGTCGTGGCGTTGTATCAAGTGTCGCGAGACTTCTAAAGCGAGTGCTACTCCTGACGGCACTGACCAGGCGTTTTCATTCAGTGACGCGGCGCTTACCAAGCTCATTGCGGACTTTCGAGGTGAATGTAGAGGCAGTTTTAAATCTTTACGTGCAGAAATCAAGCAGATTAGATTATTATTGTTTAATGGTGCGTCGACAACTAGGTCATTTTGCGCACATTACTATTTACTGGGTAATAAATACTACACTTGAATCTTGAATCTTGAAAACACTAAACTCAGATGCTGTTGGATAATTTGCACTGCTTGCCCACGCACAATATGAGAAAACTGAGTAATCTCTAGTGATCACATTTCCCACGTTGCTGACTCGCTCAAAGCAATCTGAAATTCACTGGCTTCGACATGTTTGAACTAACATTAGGGAATAGGGAAGTGAAGTGAAGTGAAGTTTAGATTTTAGATTAATAAATATTTTATGAAAGTTGAGATGTTGTTGAAGACCGATGTGGTATTATTTTTGTTGTGTGATGAATAGTTTTCAAGGAACGAATTTACAAAGTTTGGTAGATTGTAGCTGTCCATGAAACACACGACGACGTCACACGCCGAGTCGGGCCGTGTAGATAATGTTAGCCAGAGCCGATTCTATGCATCCCGTAACACAGCGAACACGGTGTGTGAAGTACAGCTTGCTTTTGCAGGGGAGTGAAATGTCGAAAACTAATAAATTAATTATAGGAAATATATGAATTAAACAAATATAATAAAATTTCACATTGCTCTAGCTTTGAGGCTCTTCTGTATATAAAAAATTATAATATCAACATTCACCTATTCCCCATGAATGATTATGATGATGATTGGGAGATAATGGTGAAGAGTAGGTAAGGATGGAAGGTGGGAAGGAGGCGGTCGTGGCCTATTAGTAGGGTACCTTCCCAGCATTTGCCTGTCGACTGAGGGAAAACCACGAAAAAACCCCAGTCAGGAAGGACGGCCGCGGGAATCGAACCCGGGCCTCCGGAATACAAGTTTAGAGCGTTAACCACTCACCCAACCTGTTCCGTCAGAGCATATTAGTTTGTCTTTTGCTCAAATAGAACCTTTATAGAACCTTCAGAAATGCATAGGTTTGAAATCAGTTAATTACGTCATGTTACCTCCGATGCACAGTATGGTGAAATACATTTGAACAAGTAGATTATTCAATTTGTTTTTTAAATCCCTTTTTGAATATGATAGAATGATAATGATAATTGATAATGATATGATTATGACTTTCCACTCAAAAATAAAAAATCGCCCTATATATTTTTTGACAGATTCATTGGCCAATTTTGGAGAACTTTTAATATGTTATAAACAGTTTAATTTCGGAACGATTTATACAAAAAGTATGTTATTATCGTTATTAAAGATGTAGATATCGCATATCGCAGTATTCCGCAGGGAAATACTTGAATTCTAGTGAAAGAGAATCGGTTATGAATTGAGTTTGGAATCGACCTTTGAAAAAGGCTGCAAGAGCAACAGCAATAAGCAATAAGAAAAATCTGTATGTGTTTTGGAATCTATTAGTGTAACGTGTAATTATTTAATTTGATTCAAGAGGATGATCATGTTGGACAAATGAGTAAATGAGTTGTCTCATTGGATAATACCTCTGTTGAATTAGTTTTGCAAACTTGAGAAAATTTTGAGAATTCAACCTCATATTGGAGCAAATCTGTGCATTCTGTGCACCACTTAATCAACATTTGTGAACTAGAGGGTCCCGTCATGTATAACATGACCAATGCGCACCAGTGAGGTATGCATAAATATTAAATATAAAAAGACAGCAATATATGTCAGCAGATTGTGCGTCGTTAATACACACGTTACGTAATTAACAGACCAAATGCCCAACAAAATACGTAAATGAGGTACGAAGGAAGGCAATTTAATCATACCTACAGAATGGTAAAACCTATTATGGTAAATCAATTACATAAGTCTTCAAATGTAAACCATGACCATGAGTATTAGTAAGAAAATTAAGAAAATGTATAGTGTCATAATGCGCCGTTAAAATATAGGTGAAGTTGATATCGTGACCCGATACACACGACACATTCTTTATTTGTGATACCAATTCATAGTTTGCACGTGACATCATCTCTTTGTTGAGAGGCCATATTGGTGTAACGTGTCAGAACGGCTGTCAATCTGTGTTTCAGTATTGTGGTGATATAATGGTTACCTGTGCAATAAACTGCAGAAGAAATTCTTATGGGTATAAAACCACCTCATATATTAAATATCTTTGATTAACCGCTTATTATTAGCATTAATCGACTTGACATCTGTAAAATGGTTGAAATTTACTTTTTTACATTGTTGATGAAAAACAAATGAAGCTCGTGCAAACTATGAATACATGGTGAGCTTCGTTATATCCGTTTCTCTGAGGTCAGAGGTAGGTATAAGAGCGGAAGGTCATATGTTTTGGATTTCTCAGTGCACACTTTTGGAATGGTAATCAAGCTCTATAAGTACCTACCATTGGACTGATGTTAACAAATACAGTTATATTGAAGTAAAGGTACCCTTACAGAAGGCCCATGTCACCATTACAAATATGATTGGATGAAGACTTCAGCTCAGAATTACTGGTTATTGAGATCACTTTAAGAATCATTAAAATTGACTTCCGCCCATCTGCCTCTAAGGTACCTATCAGTATGCAATGTAAAAATTTAAGCATTGATGTTTAAAACATTACCAACAGTAACTTGACGTCGTTTACATGACTCAATACACACCACTCTTAGTAAATAAGAAACGAAGGAAAATTATTTCCCAAGAAAATGTATAATATAACTCCATCGACTTTGGTTTGATCATGTTCACGGCCTACGAAATTCAGAGCAAGAGAAAATAAGAAAAATAACATTTGAAGTTTCTTGCCGAGATGACGTTTTTAATGTCATGTGCTGGTTTAGACCGTATTAGTATCTTATTATGAATTTATTATAATTACAAAAGGATAAGGTGCTCGTCTTAGGTGAGTTTCGGTTATTAATTTATTCACAAAAGGCAGAAGATGTAATTTTAGACATGATGGCAATAAAACGCCTCCATCTTAGTTATAGTTTTCAATAAATACCAATGTCAAATCGAAGCGCGCAACCGTTCCTGACAGACAGACAGACACACAGACAGAACTGGGTAACTATAAGTAAGATATCTGGATGTATTCAGGATCTCTAGCAGGGGGGGGGGGTCAGAGTCTCTAGCAGGGAGGGTCAAGATCTCTGGCAGAGGGGGTCAGGCTCCAGACAAGGGTGGTCCGTTCCCCCCTTTCCCCCCCTATTCCTACGCGCCTGTTAACGAGTTATGACGAGAAAATACCCCAAAGCATTACAAATTGTAATTATTCCCCGAGCACCGAAACCTTTTTTATTCCCATTGCGCCGAAGGTTTGTCCATGAGCGCCGAAATTTCTACCTACTCAAAATACCATGTTGCCAGACAATTTCTCGAGAAGCGATTCCCCGAGCGTCCGAGCGCTGAGCAAAAAGGCTTCTCGAGAAAGTCTGGCAACATGGTATTTTGAGCAGGTAGAAATTTCGGCGCTCATGGACAAACCTTCGGCGCAATGGGAATAAAAAAAGGTTTCGGCGCTCGGGGAATAGACGCAGGCTCGTCGAGCATCGAAGGTAGTAGATTCGAGATTCCAACAACAACAATACAATGTACAGCCAACGCATGAAGTCCTGTTAATTCTTCACCCTTACAGAATATCATGATACCACCACTCGTACAGCGAAGCTCGTAAAGTTGCCTATAGCAAACCCATAGCTATTTGTCAACAGAGAGATGACTGAATTACTGGGTTGTGTTCATCAGCCCCAGATAGATCACACAGATAAGGAAGTCAATGTTGTTATGTCGATCGAACTAACAAAACTTGACAACAACCAACTTTCTTTTATCGGAACTAATAATTTACTTTCAGTTCAAACAAATATAGTGGGTTGGTGCATTTGGATTTCATTGGTATTGATTATATCACGATTGTAATAATACATTTTGGATAATTTAAACTATTTAATTTAAATACTCTAAAATTATTTAATTATTATGTATTTTTAATTATTTAATCCAAAAATTATTTTATATTAAAATGAAGTTAAGATAGTCTATTTGAATGTAATTTGTATTCAATAAATCTTCCCAATGGAATAAATCAGTTAATTGAATGAATCCTGGTGTCAAGGCTGGCAACATAATTTGATCTATTATCAATCAGTGTGTGAATCATTGATCAGAAAAATTTGATTGTTATTGTAAACACTCAAACAGCTCCTATAACCATCAAACCTTAGATACATTCATTTGTAACAGAAACCGGAAAGTAACTGAGTATTACAGTCACACAACGTCACTAGTCACTCCACAAAAATTTCATTATGGCTGAAAAATTAGATAAATCTCCGAACAAATAAATCGTGGCCGCATGGTTGGCATGTGGGAAGTAGGAAGAAATTTCGAACAGATAGCTCTAGTGAAATTGTGCAAGGTCTCTGGAAAATTATTGAAAGTCATAGGTTGTATTTTTTCCGTAATTGTTATTATATCGAGGAACTATATACTAGACCTTCCGAATATTGTATTAGTGAATTTTGGTGATCATCGACATCCTGTCGGCGAACACTAAAATACCTAACTGTAGGTATGTAGGTATAACTGTAGGTATAAAGTCTTAAATTTAGCTTTTGTTTTTGTAAAAATTGTTTCCTACAACTATCCATCTGTTGTTATGTCAAATGCCTGATGAAGTTTGCTGAAAGTAGACGAAATATTGCATTTATAAATAATAAAATAGTTTGTGAAAGTCCAATGAAGTATTATTAAATAATCTCCAAACTAAGAACTGGAACTTTGATGATTTTATAATATTACCTAATAGCTGTTACTTTTTAAGTTGATGCACAAATAGAATAACACTTTTTATTATTAATACTAACACACATCGAACCAGCTAATTAGTGAATTCATATTAATTTTGTTATAGGGAGGTATATTAAGATTTTGTTGTTAAAACTCAATTTTTTGGTACTTCCTCAAATAAAAATACAACTGTGTAACCCCTGGTTAAACAGGTTCCATCACAATTATTTTTTTTATCATTGTGCCGTTCTGATGTTAAACGCATCATGGGAAGATCTCATCAACTAAACACTCTCTTCTTCTCTTCTTATTCCTCTAAAAAATCTATTAGAAAAAGCATTTAAAATGCTCTCGGATTGATATCAACATCCTGAGATCTGTCGAATAAACGAAAATCTTTTATACTTGTGTCTTTATACTTGTGACCGTCATTTGTTCAATGACGGTCTACTAAGATTTAAACAATATGTTACAGGTGAAAAGTATTAAGTAGTTTGGGAAATCTCATAGGAAATAACAGTATTGATATTTTTGTGATTGAATCGCATCGAGTAGATATTTGTGTGGATGGACGTTGTTGACAGACAAAAACCAGTTTTTCAAGTCATCCCTCTGTTGTCAAATAACTATGGGTTAGCTGTAGGCAACTTATCGAGCTTCGCTGTACGAGTGGTGGTATCATGATATTCTGTAAGGGTGAAGAATAAACAGGACTTTATGCGTTGGCTGTACAGCCCAAAGTGAACTTGATAGGGCGCCACACCATTGCTCAGTGAAATAAATAAATGGCTGATAGTTCGCAAAGGTGAATGAACTATGAAGCGACAAGAATTTGACTTTAATATGAAACATGAATTCCTGAATTGATTACTAATAAATGGCAATAAATAACATTCCTATAAACAATAATGACATTGACTCTGTTGGGAATATTACAGGAACCTAGCTTCTCAAATTACATATCCAATTCATCTAAACTTGCCACATTCTGGCATTTATTACAAAAATAAATAGGATTTATTGAAAATCACAGAAGAATTGCAGGTATTACAATACATTATGTCGAATTGAAGTTATTTCAAGTTTCCTTTCTTCTTCACAATTCCTCAAATAGTACTTGTTTTGTTTTTGTTCAGCAACAGCATGCTGCAAAGAAACCACGCCTTCGCCGTCAAGATCAAGCTGGTACGTCTAGAACACCGGACGCCGACGTGCTCATCGTCACCATCGACACGCCGCCCACCCTGACGGTTAGTGCGATGCAAGAAGAGTGGTCAACTGGTCATATAATAATGTCAAAGCTAATTTCATTTATTGCGATGGGCAATTGAAAAAAAATAACAATACAGAAAATAAGCTCACAGTGATTGTCTGTAAATGTGATGAACAATGCATTGAATTTGAAAAGGGATTTAACAATAGGGAATATGACAACTTTTTTAACGTTTAATTTTTCACATTAACAACATAAACTTTGGTAACATACTATTTTCAAACTCAAAAGTCTAAATTTTCATTCATAAATATTACATTAAAATTTAGTGGACATTTTGGCGGGAAAATAGTGTTTCTGACATTACCTAACGAGTGATGTCATATTTTATTGTAACCATGGCAACATCATTGTAAGTTGATAAAAATGATGTCACTATCGTTAGGAAATGTCATGAATAGGTGCTGTTTTCCCGTCAAAATGACAACGGAAGTCAATTTCATATTTTATGAATGAAAATGTACACATTTGAGGGTGAAAGTAGCGTGTTTCACAAAAAAATATGTTGTCATTTTGAAATAAGGTTTTTAATTAATGTATACATATTCACTATTATCATCGAATATTGTAAATATAATTAGATATTCGCGATTTCATTACAAGCTGGTTCTCCAAGTCGAAAGTATCGTATACATTCAGGGTTTAATTAATATTATTAGCACGATCCTCGTCGTGGCGTGATAATAAATTATAAGAATCGATTAAAAATACAAGATGTACTTCACCACATTTCACTTCTCATAAATTCATGCCTAATTTTCAATGCTCTGTCGAATTGAAACAGTAGAGGATCAATTTCAGTGATGATTTATAAACAAGTTAACAAACTCTGTATTGTTCGATTTTTTTGTCTGGGGCTTAACGTCGCATTGTTCTGCAGCGAGGCTAATGCCGACGGATGAATGATGATTGGGAGATGATGGTGAAGAGTAAGTAAGGATGAAAGGTGGGAAGGAGACTGTAGTGGCCTATTAGTAGGGTACCTTCCCAGCATGTGCCTGTCGACTGAGGGAAAACGACGAAAAACCCCAGTCAGGAAGGACGGTCGCGGGAATCGAACCCGGTCCTCCCGAATACAAGTTCAGAGCGTTAACCACTCACCCAACCTATTCCGTAATTTCGCTGGTGATAAGTGTGTTTGTCATTTTTATTTGTGTTGATATTTACAAATTAACTAGAATTAAATTTCACGAAACGTCCCTATTGTCCATATTTTTGTGTGGACAATAGGAACAGGCTCTGTAGGAAGAACAATTTTTGTCAATCAAATTAAACCTCTCTGGCGCATGAGGATAGAACGGCACTGCATTCCCGTTTCCCTCGATTTGCACACCCAAAAACTGCACAAAACTTAGGCATGTTTATTAAATTAAAAGTCAAAAGTCACCTTTCCTACCATCTAAATACACGTAGAAATTGACGACTCGGCTTCGACTTGTCCCCCAGTTCAACTGAATAGAACAGCTGAGCAGAACAGTGACGTCACGTGAAAGAAACCTACATCAACGCGTTACACAGGGCGTTTTCTCACAGTGCCATTTATGTAACGTGTTTTCTTGTTATGATGATGTTAATATGATGATTATATTGATGATGTTGATGGTTATTTATTCGTTTTTTAGATGCCGGATCCAACGCCGCCTCCAAAGAAGAGATCATGTTGCTCCTGTAAGTTGCTTCTATATTCACGGGGGGCCTATTCTATATAACTAGGAACACGCTAAGTGTACCGCGTTGATGAGCGAGTACAGGTACGTGCAAATTCTCGAACCGGAAATGCGAACACAACACAACGCACAGAAAACATAAACATCCATATTGAATTGAAATCTTTCATGATTTCGGGGTAGAGTGAATGGGTTTATTTATTTCTAGGGCTGCGGAAGATGTGCAGTCGACCTTTTAGGAAGAATGAACCAACCAGAACGTCGGCTGCGCTGCCAACCCCTAACCATACCATTACTAATCAACCCAGGCAGAGACCTGCTACGTGGTGAGCACTTCTATTGCGATAATTCTTACCTGATCACGGTTTTGTCGATGTTTCATACATTTCATTGACTTAGAGAATCATAACGTAGTTCAAGACTTTTAATTTCAATTGATAACGCCATTTGTTCGATGTCTCAGCTGTGATCTTGTTAATTATACCTTAGAGGAATTAGTGGTGCCTGATAGACTGAACTGCACTGATATTTTATAATACCGCGTGGCTCAATAAAAATGCACAATTGGCGAGACATCGCTGTGACGAAACTACTGCACAAATCGGACTGAAAATATCACATAATATAAACAACATACTAAGGTTTGATGAGTGAAAGTTTGTAGGGAAAAAGTTAAAGCTGCTAGAATTTGGTTGTCGAAAAATCAATTATACGCGTGCACAAATCGCGTGTTCAAAAAACGTCAATTGGCCAGGATGCAGTCAGGAAGGACGGCCGCGGGAATCGAGCCCGGACCTCCGGAATACAAGTTCCGAGCGTTCCCACTCAGCCATACCTGTTCCGTATCATCGTTGACCGATGACGCCCTGGGCCTGGGGGGCTATTTTCGAGATCGTTCGAGTCAAATATCATACGGATTCACGGCCGCCTGACGTCAGACGAAACAAAACAATACACAGATTTGGCTTATTGGATGCTATTTCCTTCGGACGGACGTCACTTTGACGTCACGCTCGATTATGCGAGAGCTCGAACGATCTCGAAAATAGGTCCCCTGGAGGGTTATTTATTCTAAATTCCCGTGTCGTCTCGTTTCACGTGATACGGGCTCACTGCACACTGGAGTGCTATCTATTTAACGTGGTAGTGACACCGTATCACTTGATACGAGACGACAAGGAAGTTTAGAATAACCCTCCAGATAACAGTTTCAAGTTTGACAGAAAGTGTATTATAATTTGTGTTTTTTTTATTTCAGCTAGAAGAGGGGCCCCATTAAAGTTAATTTTTTTGTCTTGTCTTTTTTAGTTAATTTTTTTGTTTTTTGTTTTCCCCTTTTTTTGTCAATGTACAATTTTTGTCAATGAACACAATTATTTATTTTCTTTTCTATGTCATTGTACACAATTATTTATTTTCCTTTGTCAATGCACGCAATTATTTATTTTCCTTTCTATGTCAATGCACACAATTATTTATTTTCCTTTCTATGTCAATGCACACAATTATTTATTTTCCTTTCTATGTCATTGTACACAATTATTTATTTTCCTTTCTATGTCAATGAACACAATTATTTATTTTCCTTTCTATGTCATTGTACACAATTATTTATTTTTCTTTCTATGTCAATGAACGCAATTATTTATTTTCCTCTCTATGTCAATGTACACAATTATTTATTTTCCTTTCTATGTCAATGAACACAATTATTTATTTTCCTTTCTATGTCATTGTACACAATTATTTATTTTCCTTTGTCAATGCACGCAATTATTTATTTTCCTTTTTTTTGTCATTGTACTTAATTTTTTATTTTCCTTTTTTTGTCATTGTATTTAATTTTTTATTTTCCTTTTTTGTCATTGAACAATTTTTTGTCATTGAAATACAAAAAAAACCTTTTTACCTTCAGCATCGGGGAGGCCCCCCCCCCCCCTACAAAGTCTTTCGAAAAACAAAAAAATTTACACCCTTGGTAGTTAGAATGTATAGCACCAAGTTGGTGCTGACTCCATCAAGAATGTCAAGGCTAAGATTCAGGACAAGGAGAAAATCACCCCAGATCAGTAGCGATTGATCTTCGTCCTTCACTTGGTCCTTCGTCATGCATAGCGGTATGCAGATCTTCGTGAAGACTCATACCGGCAAGACCATCACCCTGGAAGTGGAAGCTCCCGATGCCATCAAGACCGTCAAGGCCAAAATCCAGGACAAGGAGAAAATCCCCCCAGATCAGTAGCGATTGATCTTCGTTGGCAAGCAGCTTGAGGATGGCCGAACTCTTACCGACTACAACATCCAGACGGAGTCCACTCTCCACCAAAAGATCGACCGACCGAGGGCGAGACGTTCTACATATTATGACCGTGATTTATAAAATTCTATGTGTTTTTTTTTATTGAATAAAGATGTATATTCTATACTCGATTTTGATCTTGCTTAAAACTGGGTAGGTACTAGGTAGATCAAGGCTGGGATGAACTTGAGCTGGGCAGCATCTTTGCTCATCTTTGTATTCATTCCGAATTGGCCACCCCTAATGATTTCTCCTGCGCAAGCGTATGGAAAAAAGAGCATAATTGCATAAAAGCATATCAATTACATATTGCATAGGAACATAATACTAGGAAAACGCTCAGTATTACGCATTGATAAGCGAGCCTTTGTACTGCATTTGATTGAATATGTGTGTCAAATATGTCCAATGGAAATTGCGTACCAAACGCACAGAAACATATACATTCATTGGTACACTAAAGCAACATAAAAGTATCTGTTTTCTATTGAAACTTAAGAATAGCAAGCTATAATATTTGGTTCATAAAGCAAATCAGATTCAATTGTGCAGTGGAAAACATTCATTTCGTTACTTCATTTCTGACAGTAATAAAACTTTTAATTCAATAAGTGCATGTTCTTGACTGATTGGGCTCAAAATTTGTAAAATAAGAGACAATGTCAGATTTATCAAAGACAGTTTATAGGTCAAACGGTTGTGCAAACTACAAATCAAGATTCCGAAGAAATTAGTAGATCAATTTTTTGCTGAAAATCATTTTGACCACAACCAGAATAGTAATAATCTTAAGTTTTGTGAAAAAATTGGCCTGATCCGTTACTCCGTTTGGCAGAAGACGCAAGATGACCAGACAACTAAACAAAACAAAAAAGCAGAGATTCGAGCCATAAGTTTCAAGTGGAGACGTTCGCTACAAGGTGAGTGTGAGTGTGGTGTAAGTGTGAGTGCAAGTAACTGATTCATGATTTCCATTCTTTCACACGTAGGTAAATAAAATCACTTGCATACGAACTGATTCATCTTTCCTTTCAATCACACGCACATACACACACAATCGCGCACTGATGATATTTGGGGGGGGGGGGGGGGGGGCACACGCCAAAAAGGAACAACACATGTCTCAAGAATTTAGGCTCAGTAGATGAACCAATGAAACACAGAAAACACACGCAATGATCTGTGTGCACAGTGGCTTGAAATTTTTGATAGAATAATATTATACGATTGCTAAGAACTTGTTGGGGGGGCGGGGGGGGGGGGGGGGGGGGTAACCGACCGGTCTTGGTATCACATAAGGGAGAAAAATGTACCTATGTGAATTTCAGCTTCTTGGGAAAGTCAACGGTCGAGGACAGAAGTTCTTTGAGGTATCGGCTTCGACCCAAGCCAGTGTGCATGTGCTGGCTGATTTGATGAGAATTATCATTTAGATTTTTTAGATAACACATTTTACTTCTTAATTGATTCAAACGTTCTGTGTAACGTGTTAATGAGCGAGCCTTCGTACTGCATGCGATTTGATATGTATTCGTTTGTAAATCTCGCTCTACAGGCCTTGGAACTGAAGCATCAGCTGGCACTGCTAAAATAATTAAAATTCCTGTCATACATTTTCAAATAATAATATTAGCAAATTTATGCCAGGAATTTTAGTTGCAAATTAGTTGCAGAAATTAGTTGCAAACTTTCAAAACGTTATCCTTTTTTATTACATTTCAACGTCAAAACATCTAGTGGAGCGGTCGCTCCACCCAGCCAAGTCGTACTATACACTCACACTCACTCAACATACCGTAAATGCCTAATAGACCACTTTAAAAATTATCAATGTGGCTCTGCTTTTTAGCAAAAATCACATGCAGTTTGATTTCCAGGTCCCCTTGTAATGTGTTACCCATTGTTGAAACCCATTACAAGGGGACCTGGAAATCAAACTGGCATATGATTTTTGTCAAAAAGCAGAGCCACTTTGATCATTTTTAAAGTGGTCTATAAACTGAGGAGCAGACCAACCACTTTTACTGTAAGCAACAACATGGCATTTTCGGCCTTCTGGATCTTAAAAATGGAAAATGTCACATTGTTGCGAAATATCTTAATTTCGAGCTATGGCCCACCCCACCCCATATACCAAATTTGGGGACAATTCAATAGGTTATGCCATTTGCGAGCTAGAGGGCCGTGAAAACAGTGCAATTACACCCCTTTTTAAACCTATCTCCATCTGATGATTCAGATTCAGATATCAGGAAACACCGCTATCACCGTCACAGCCTAAACGGCTGAACCGATCGACCTGAAATTTTTACCACATGTGCACTTTTGGCGTCTGAGGTGCCTTTTTTATGAAACAAACCGGAAGCCGCCATTTTGAAACCGGAAGTGACGTCATATCTCAAAAACGGTTAGACCGATCGGAATGAAACTAGCGCCAAATGATTCAAACGGTCATCTATATGGAATATCAAAAGTTAAAGTAGAAATATACTTTGACAGAATCCGGAAATGACGTCATAAAAATAAAGAATTAGAATTTAATCACCTCTTAAGTGGCTATCACACTGGGTTGGAACCCACGGTTGGAACCCGCGTATGGAAACTTTTGTTGCAAAAAGAGGCAACCGCCTATCACACGCAACTGTTTGGTTTGATGTTGGTTGGTTCACAATTGACACTCATGAGTTGCGCAGAAAGCACCGTTTCCGGTTCCGGAAAACGTTGCCATAGTTACCAAAATAAAAGTATAGGAAATAACAAATCTGACAGCGGCAATCCAAATCTCATATTTTGAGTGATTACTTGTGAAAGAAAGATATTTAAGTAAGTACAAGTTAATAATAATACGCAATATTTATCCATACACATGTTCAAGTTAAATATTCATC
Source organism: Leuctra nigra (assembly GCA_934045905.1). NCBI lineage: Eukaryota > Metazoa > Arthropoda > Insecta > Plecoptera > Leuctridae > Leuctra > Leuctra nigra. The sequence goes on from OW203765.1 coordinate 16,713,173, forward strand.
TGATAAATATGATTTATAGCTATTATTTATAGCATCGTATTGGTCAGTTCACGTCACGTGGTTCCACAACAAATTGTTGGAACCGGAAAAATAGAGTCTTTTCTATTTTTCAAACCAACCCGCGGGTTGACGAAATTTAGTCTCTGCACATGCGCGGCCAACCAGATTTTCCAACCATTGGTTCCATACACGGGTTGCAACTCAGTGTGATAGGGCTTTTACTACAATTACTACATTATTCAGAAGGCTTATAATGATACAAAAAATTTATAGAAATACATTCAAGGTGGCAGTAATTTCAGCCGCCATTTTGAAAAGAGGAAGTGACTCCATAACTCGAAAACGGCTGGACCGATTGGAACGATGCTTTTGCAATTGTTATGGTATATCACTTTATTTATGTTTAGCATCAAACACAATTTTTCTTAGTAACCAATTCGGAAATAGCGCATTTTTTTTAAAAGGAATTGGTCATTCTTGCTTCGATATGTGTTACAAGTTGTGTAAAAAAACTAAAAAATTAGTGATATACCCATAAAAAACACTCCGTGTAAAAATACCAGCCAAGTCTCTTCAACTATAAAAAAAATAGAAGAAATCTAAGAATTCAGCACTGAAAAGAAGTGATATCGAAAAATGGGCCAAGTCAAAACTTAATTTTAAAAACCAAAAAATACTTGGCGCATCGCTTTTAAGGGCATTTTAGGTATATTATAATGTTTAGGTACATTTAATTTTTGACATGTGCTTCCCAGCAAACACAAGAGTGCACGCCTTGTATCATTTTTGTACCTTCATGCGGTGTTGTATTTGTTTTGTACAGAAGTTACTGGGCCGGCAAAATCATGTCCCGAAAATATGCACACTTTCCATCATGTACAGAGTGCACCAACCCAGTTGCGGACCAGCATCTTTCTTGCACAAAACCAACAGCCATGAAGAGATACCTCGCCGTTAACTTACTTGCACTAATCTTGCAGCCATGAAAGGCACACTCCCAACACCGGGCGTGCATCGTCCGTGCGGATTGCGTGCACAAAATTTGCGCCAACGAAACGGCATCTTTCTTGCACTTGCTCTTTCGCATGTAAAACGCTAGTTCCAAAATTAGCTACGGGGATCGCTACTAGTTCATGTTGCCGTATTTAAAACAAATATTATAGTATTCAAAATCGAAAAAATTATCTAGTTTTATACAAGGAGGTAGTTTGTACTGTGTGATAGAAGACATTGCAATTAGTACATGAAAGACAATTTTATGAGACATACACTGGATTCGAACTCCGGTCGTCGATTTGGCGCGCTCCCGATGTATCCACTCCTCCACGGTGACGATGGAGCTTAGAGGGTGAAATGAGACATTTGACCGGCGAGCGAGCGCGAGCGATCGTACGACACAATTCTGATACAAAATGGGTACCTACTGCTGGGGCACTACAATACCGCGCAATTCAATTTGTTTAAAAGAATGCATTGAATATCATAGTATTTTCAATTTCCTCATCAATTTTAACATCAAATAATTTTTTTATGTTATTAATTTGTACAGTGCAAAGAAATTAATATAATAAGCATAACAAATAAAATGTGTTCATAATTAAAACATCCCGTTAAAATATTGATATATGAAATTATTATATACGTCATGAAAGTCCAATTCATACTTATATAATTAATTTTATATTTAAGTAACATTGAAATACTTGATTTCTTGTGGATGACCGTATACAATATTTGTACCACGCCGGCACCATTGCGTGCACTTTTCGTGCACTTTATATTTAAAATGCTCATTTTGAAGACTTATTGCGAGTATTAACTGAAAAAAACACACAGACATGTATTAGGATGTGAAATAATACAACTGATATAGATTAGAATTGATTTCGCATAGATATATTCATGTTTTCTTTATTTATATTTTCGCTTTAAATTATCTAAACACATCCATAGCGTGACTATACAGATTGGGTAGGCAAGAAAGTGGAACGAATAACAGCGTTGTACAACACTGGGCCAGCAATGGTTTTGCATGTTTCCGATAGAGTTGTTTCGCAACGCAAGAAACATGCACTCCTGTTGATACCAGCCCAGCATAGTTGAGTGCACTCCTTGTGTGTATACAATAAACATGCACGTCGGTCAACACCGGCCCGGTATTGTTGCGCTTACAGTATTTCTGTATACAAGAAACATACACGTCGGTCAATACTGGCCCGGTGTCGTTGCGCGTGTAGTTTTTCGGTATACAAGAAACATGCACGTCGGTCAACACTGGCCCGGTATTGTTGCGCGTGCAGCTTCTGGTATGCAAGAAACATACACGTCGGTAGACACTGGCCCGGCATTGTTGCGCGTGTAGTTTTTGGTATACAAGAAATATGCACGTCGGTAGACACTGGCCCGGTATTGTTGCGCGTGCAGCTTCTGGTATGCAAGAAACAAACACATCGGTAGACACTGGCCCGGTATTGTTGCGCGTGCAGCTTCTGGTATGCAAGAAACATACACGTCGGTAGACACTGGCCCGGTATTGTTGCGCGTGTAGTTTTTGGTATACAAGAAACATGCACGTCGGTAGACACTGGCCCGGTATTGTTGCGCGTGCAGCTTTTGGTATGCAAGAAACATACACGTCGGTAGACACTGGCCCGGTATTGTTGCGCGTGCAGCTTTTGGTATGCAAGAAACATACACGTCGGTAGACACTGGCCCGGTAGCGTATTTCCGAATTGCACCCGATTTCGGCACCATGCAACTTAGTCACGCCCCTTATATACTCTCTGACCGAAAAACATTAGAGTATTATTGTACTGTCTTCGAAGAAACATTTACCTCATAATTAATGTCAAATTGTAAATTAAAATATGAAAATTAATTGGGTTGGGTATTATTAAAACATACTTTTTAAATTCATTCATCAATTATAATTTTCAATATAAATGATTCCTAATAAAGTAGGACGATTATAGTATGCATAATTATATTGTTATTCATTGATAAGTACACTCGTAATTATTTTTACAATGTGTTATTTTTAATAAAGTGAGACAAAGATTGAAAGTAACTGTTTCTTTTCACTCTGTATTCTGTATAATTTGGAACACAAATGTAATACAACACAATAGTATTATTATGTGCTAATAAAAACATATTTTAATATGGTGATTTTTTTTTTAATTTTTTATCAGGATGAAGTAACTATCATCCAGACAGTTTCTTTATGTACAAACAAAAAACATTCATATTTTTTTTTTAATGTCTTTGAGAGAGTCTGATATCCTTGGGTTCCGTCACTTATTAGGTAGGTCACTTATTAGACCCAACCATTGGACTGCCACCTTGACGCGGTGGTGGGGCTTAAGGGGCCGCCTCGCATAGCGGGTGTTGGTCCCAACTAAGTGCAGTCCAGGGTCGACCTAGTCCCATGCCCTCCCCAAATTCGCGGGCCCCTCGGGCCGGCCTCCCCCTCGAGATGGTGATCCCCCTGAAATCGGGTCCTGCCGGCCCGAAGTCTCCCCCCGGATCGCCCCCGGATCGGGCCCGTTAGGTCGACCCCTCCCCTATGTCCTCCAATTATGTTCAACAAAGTTAAATATAAAATTAATGTGCGCAATATAACCTCGTCGTTGACGCGCCGTTAAACCAAACTAATCTAATCTAATCTAATCACTTATTAGGTCATTTTCCTAATAGTTTCTAAATCTTAAAATTAGCATATCACCATGAAATAATTTGCAAGCAGGTGACACATTAGGTATACTTATTTTGTTGAGATAATTACTTAATATATCCAATAAGAAGATTAGTTATATCATATTCATGATACTAATTAAACTCACAAAATGCATAGACAGTTATTTCGAAATTTCTTGAAACCAATCAATGTGACTTAATTTAAAGTGGAACATCTTATTCACTTCTTTAAATTCGTAAATCTAAAAAAAATCACATGAAACGGCTTGATGGTAGAAGATTTCCAAAAAAGCACACTATCACCAACACTAACACATTTTCAAAACCTGAATGTCACAGTTGTAATTGTGTTTCGGATATGTATCGTTGGCTTCTGCAGAAAGTCAAAGTTTAGTAAGGAGAGTAATTCAGTCAGCAATAGTTGTTTAATGTCTGAAAAATTGCAGAAGAACAAAGACATTAAAATAAAATTTTACAGAATCACAATCTTAACAAAATACAAAATAAGATTCTTCAGCGAAAATCACAATTATTTCAGTTCGAAACTTTTTATATAATCAAATGTGATAAGACTTGGCCAAGATTTCCGCACACACCAGTCCGTTTTCTACTCAATTCCAAACAACTTCGCCCATTCATGATTCATTACACTCTTTACTGTAGTTTTCATCTTCGAATTTTGGTCTAACAACACACTTCCATTTATATTCTGTTATTAAGTTAAAATTTACAACCACTGCATGTTGATCAAAACCGAAAAAACTGCGTGCTAGTGCGACCTTCATATCCGCGTATATATAACTGTTCGTACTTCGCACGCCTTTTGGGGGAGGAGCTTCATAGACATATATAGCATCGGTGCTGAAATCGGGTGCAATTCGGAAATACGCGGCCCGGTATTGTCGCGCGTGCAAATAAATTGCAGTGTTGTACGCGGGTACAGGCCCAGCATACAAAAGGTACACTCTCTGAAGGTGCAATTTATGTGTGTAGACGAACAGATATCTTTCTTGTATCAACCGTACAACGCCCAACACTTTCCTTGCACATGATGCGTCGGGAAGGCACAACTAATGTACAAAGCGTGCAGTGCTGTGTTTGCTGGGTTCTTACTATTTATGTATATACGATGCGCCAAGTATATTTTGGTTTTTAAAATTAAGTTTTAACTTGGCCCATTTTTCGATATAACTTCTTTTCAGTGCTGAATGTTTAGATTACTTCTTTTTTTTATAGTTGAAGAGACTTGGCTGGTATTTTTACACGGAGTGTTTTTTATGGGGTACGATTTAAGTGAAAAAGTTCAGGAACTAGAAGTAACAATCACTTTTGACAGTTCTCCGTTTGTTTACATGGGCCATATATCCGCCTACTGGATGCTAGTCGTCTGCACATTACTTCTACGATCAGTCATGTATGATATGATATGATATGATATGATATGATATGATATGATATGATATGATATGATATGATATGATATGATATGATATGATATGAAATGATATGATATGATATGATATGATATGATATGATATGATATGATATGATATGATATGATATGATATGATATGATATGATATGATATCATATGATATGATATGATATGATATGATATTATATGATACTAGGAAAACGCTCAGTGTAACGCGTTGATGAGCGAGCACAGAACATGCAACATCCCCATAGTAACGATGCACGACACGGCACAAGACGATTTTCTCTGCAATTTTTCAATCTCCATAATACTCTGGATGAATAACAGATCCATTGTGTCGTGAAGTGAAGTCTTGTGACATCCCATACTAAACTCGTAAAATTACAATTAATACTTGACTGATTGGGCTTACAATATGTAAAATTTGATATTAAGTTGGTCTTGATTACCATGCAAAATTTGAACTTAATGTGAACATTTTTATTGGCCTTCGTACTGCATCCGATTTTATGCGCTAGCTCAAAAATGCTTTCATTTTACTGTACATTGTGGATAGCTTGGCTGCTCTACAGGCCTTGCCTTGGAACAGAAGCTTAAAGAAGGCAGGGATGACAATTTAGTATACATTTTTCAAGATTATGGAATAAAATGACCTTAAAATGACAAAACTTTTGAAAATAACGACAGATTAGACTGAAAATTGGCAAAAATACCTAAAATGTTGGTACCAATGACCACGCGAAGTTATAAGTTGATCGGTCAATCTGTTCGAGTTTAAATGTCAAAAATCACATGAAAAATGGTTTTAAATTTGAACCAATAGGAGGATTTGGCTGAAACTTTTTATGATTGGGTACAATGTTAGTTGCAATGTTTTTGCTAAATTTCAAATTGATCGAAGCAACCAATCGAAAGATAATTTTTTTTAAATTTGAACCAATCACGGGAGCCCATTCAAAAACGATCCCAGGGACCGCATAGAGTACGTTAGTATGTGTACAAAAGTTTGGATCAATTGCTTGAGCGGTTTGACCTGCGCTGTGACCACAAAAAAAAAAAAAAAAAAAAAAAAAAACACACAGAGAAAGTGCCATAAGAGTACCGTGGTGACGCTCGCTACGCTCGCTCAATGATATGATATGATATGATTTATTAACAACTTAGGAACACTGTATACATTCATTATTAGTAGTAATGTCTGAACAGATCAAATTTCCAGTGGCTGCTATGCTAGTCAGCTGAATAAAACAATATTATTACATAGGAATTAGTCACTAGGTAATTAAAGTTACAACTATATTTTTACTGATTCAGTAATAATTTTGTCGAATGTCTTCATGCAATAGGGAAAATCTTGAACGATGTCATTTGGCAGGTTGTTCCATTGCGAATTGCCTGGCCGAGGAGAGAATAACGTCCAGTTGTTGTCTTGAATCTGGGAAGAAACAGTTTCTTGGCGTGGTCATTCTTTCCCAGGATGCAGCCGCAGAGATGAGCTGGGCTACACTCGACCAGGCCCTTTGACCTAAAACAGTCTTGAACAGACAGCGGAGGCCAGCGCGAACTCGACGCAGCCGAAGGGGTTCCCATGATAACCTGGCTTTGGCTTTGCTAACACTAAAGATGGGCGTGTTGGTAATTTTGCACCATCTGCGGTGGCTGTTGGTCACGTGTCTCACAGCTTTGTTCTGTATACTTTCGAGTGCGGTTCTGAGATGTTCAGTATGAGGATCCCATGCAGCGCAGCAGTATTCAACAAGTGGTCTGATCAACCACTTGTAGGCATGCTCCTTTGTCTTCGGCAGGCTTCCTTTCAGGTTCCTCATTACAAAGTGCATCTTTCTTGATGCACGTCGGCGGTGGTGGTGCAAACTGCTAACTAATCGGCCCAGGTCGAGACATTCAACGTGGTGAGCACTCTATTGGAATAAATCTTATCCTGAGCATAGTTTTGTTATGTATGAATATCAATGTTAAGTTTTCAATGTTTCATACATTTCATTGACTTGGCGAATCAAAACGTAGTTCAACACTTTTAATTTCGTATGTAAGTAAAGGCTGAATTACACGATTCAAGTTTCCTTGAATTCAACCCTTTCAAGAGGGTTGATTTCAAGTTGGATCGTCTAAATGAAAACATTGAAGCATTAATCACGCGTCCAAGTTTTGATTCAGGACATCTCTTCAGCCTTTTCAATTAGAACATGTCCTATTTTCCTTCAAGTCTGGAAATACTTCAACCAATTGTTAATTTCAACGCAAGTTCAATCAATAAAACATTAAATCGTCTAAATTATCTTTCATGTTTCCTTGAAATCAAGGGTTGAATTCAATCCCTTCAAGGAAACTAGAATCGTGTAATTCAGGCTTAAGTCTTTATTATTAGCTATTACGCTATGATTGATATGAGAGCTATGATTCGATTGATAACGTCATATGTTCGATGTCTCAGCTGTGATCTTGTCCACCTTCATTAATGAGTACACTGACGGCAAGAAGAAGCTGTCATTCTCCTCTTCACCCCCCCCCCCCCCCCACCCCCCACAAGATTCAAAAAACTTTTCCAGTGATAATGTCAAGGGGGAGGAGCCTAAACTACGTAAATGATGGAAATGGAGAGAGAAGAATGACAGACTCTTCTTCTTGCCGCCAGTATACCTAGTGTGAGTCAGAGTAGATTCAAGTATCTGTTGCTTTAAGGGTACATAATCTAAGTGGTTTTTATTTTCAGCCCAGTATCGAAGGTGACTCGGCTCTGTGGGGGGTTTGCTTGGCAGGTACCTATCATAGACCACTTTATAAATGGTCTGCAGTTGGTATCTCGGTTAACCCTCTTTTAGGGTTAACCTGGCAGAAACCTACTACAGACGTCACAGGTATCTCGGTTAACCCTGTTTGAGGGTTAACCTGCCAGAAAGCTGCTACAGACGTGGCAGGTATCTCGGTTAACACAGGATTAACCTGGCAGGACCCTGCCACAGACGTAGCAGGTATCTCGGTTAACCCTCTAAGGGTTAATCTGGCAGGAACCTGTGACTGACGTAGCAGGTATCTCGGTAACCCTATCTGAGGGGTTAACCTGGCAGGTACCTTCTACAGACCATTTAAAAAGTGGTCTATGGTTTGTAACTCGGGAACCCCTCTGTGGGGAATGTGCCTGGCAGGCACCTTCGAAACATCAAGCAACGTTGAATGATCTCCATCTAAAATACACTCTCGGATCACACTTTCGGCCAATCAAAATCTTTCAAAATTCAAAATTTTAACCGATACAGAAGACCAAGGAGCAGTTTGTCGGGCCAGAGCCGCCAAGCCGCTAAAGAGACAAGGTAATATGTTGCGATGTCACAATTATAAATGAATCAACAACTACTCATTTGCTCATTACGATGCCATGTTGATAATGTCAAGGAGTAGGCAATATTCAACTCAATGCTGATCTAGCAGAAAGTAGACTAATTATTAGAAAACACCGCTAGACATCACCCAGCCCCGCAGGGCGTTTTTTGGTTTTTGAACACTGAAATCAATTTTAAGACGTTATGAGGAGTATTTTGTTAAAATAGTCAATCTATTTTATAATTTGACACTTTGGGGTGGTGGAGGGCATGGCTCTACCTTGCCCCGCAGGGCTTTTTTTGTTTTTTTGACACTTTGAAATTAACTTCTTTGAGTTTTTTGCTTACGAAATGAAACTAGACGTAAAACACCCAAAAATTGTAAGTATGCATCTTCACTCTTCAGCAAAACTATTTTTTTTTGGTATACGGCATATACCCGCGTATACCCTCGACTACACCACTGCTGTCAACACTGAAAGTTTCAGACCTCACAATACAACACAATACAATTACGTATTGTCAGATGTGCCTATAGATTGTGAAGTGTCAATACATTGAAGGTTGCCACATGGACTTCAGATATGCTTCACCGTCTCTATTGGTTCACCATCGATTATCTATCTAACATTTCCATCATTATGTTGTATTGAAAACTGCTCTAGGTGAACACAAGCCAATGGCCCATGTTCTGAATCCAATCTAGCAAGGTCGTAAACACGATTGGAATAACTCATAGATTACGAGTATCACGTAATTATGGAGAAGTTGAATAACGTCGACTTATTCTAAGTGACAGGGTCTTTTCATGGAATAACGTCGACTGAAAGGCTGTGCTCGCTAATCAATTATTATTACTAGGTTCACGTTATGTGTAACGCGTTGATGAGCGAGCACCGGTACGTGCAACTTCTCGAACCGGAATTGCGTACAAAACGCACAAAAAATATATATGTCATTTACGTGTATATGTCATGTTGAATTGAAATATGTTCCACTCCAATCAACATAAAAGTATTTGTTTTCGTTTTTCATCGAATCTTGATAATGGCCATCTAAACACTCTGGTACTTTAAGCAAATCGGATTCAGTTGCAGTCCTGGACTTTTTTGTGCTGCAGCATTGTCAGATGACGCTCTTCTTAGTGGGGAAGTGTAGGTCTAGTCTCTTTTTCTTAGACATTTGGAAATTAAACGTAAAAATAAGTAGGTCTAATATTTTGTTACAATTACTGAATTTATGATTGAATCGTGCATCCTGTCCCGATCTCATGTTTTGATAGAAGTATCTAAATTCTTTGCTCTAAGAAGTCCTGTATTTTAATTGTTTGAGAATGTCTGGAACTGGCCTTTATAGAAACATAGATCCGTGTAACTCATTCTTTAGATAATAATTACATGGACACTTGGCCAAACAATACTTGAACGTTCAATAGATCTGATAGGCTGATAAATGTAAGATCGCACCATCAGAAGTCAGTCAAAGCTATCTCATTGTCTCACTCTAGTAGGTGATCTCACATTTCAATGATAATAACAAGCTTTGATTGGTTATGGGATATGACCAGCAGTCATTCAAATTTGGTCAACGTTCAAGTTTTGTTTGGCCGAGTGTACCTACTTACAAATTAAACATCAAAACGTGGATACCAGATTTTACATACTTGCAATACGATTGGTTTTCCTTGCATCTAGCTAACCCCTTTTTTGACATATTGAAATCAGAAAACGAAATTTTCCCATTATATTTATTCTAAAAGCTCAAAAAATGTTGTTTATCTTTTCAGTTGTAAACTGCGAGAACCACCGCACAACATCCTCACCATTCCTCAACTCCATGAAACCACAATGATCAAGTCGTCACCTCGCCATGACCTCATCAACATTCTACCTCTACACCCCACTCGTCTGCACCACCCTCTGGACATGCGCGTTCTTCTCCTTGAAGAACCTCTGCCCTCTGGATCATGAGAAAGTGAGCCGCATCGTCGCTGGATTCCACGGCCTTCTGTCCACCGTAATCTGCTTGTACGTGCAATGGCTGGGCCCGAATCCTCTCTACTCTCCCGGAGGCCCGAGTACATCCTTACAAGAACTCGTCATCGGCATCAGTCTGGGATATTTCTTATACGACATGGCGTATTGCATGATATACGAGCATGACAATACGATCATTTTGTTTCATCACTCCTTGACGATTGGGATTCTGATCACCACCTTACTGAAACGTACTTCCGGGATTGATGTGTGCACGGGAATTGCTAACTTCGAAATCACGAACCCATTGTTACAATCAAGATGGTTTGAATATTACGGACTTCGTGACACAACTCTATTCAAGATCATGGAGCTTACGTTTTTTGTAGTGTTTTTCGTTTGTCACATCGTTCTTGGGACTCCGTTCGTGCACAAGGTTCTAAATCATCCGAGACCTGACATTATTGTGAAGATGATTATTTTGTTGCTTTATTGTTTATCTTGGATTTTCATATCGGCATGGTACAGAAGGTGGTGGCGAGATATATTAGTGATAGGACAGCGGCGAGATATCCCGTTCCCTTGCAGCTACGTCCAGCCAAGGGAGTAATAATGTCAAAAACATGGTGTCACTAATTATAAATGACTGAATTTTTTCTGTTAATAAAATTGAGAGTAATATGCGTGTGTCTTTGTTTCATACTATAAATACTACTTAATTAGGACTGGTATTACCAAAGTTAAATTGTGCTGGATTAACTAACTTTTGGATTAAATTCAACTGTTTCAATCATTTTGAGGTATCTGATTGGCTGTACCGCCAATTTAGTTATATATTTAGTTAATCCGGCTAAGATTAACTTTGGTAATACCGGCCCTAAATTTATCTGCTAAGGCCGGGTAGGACCAACTCTAGATTAAGTTAATTATCGATGGTTAGTGGAAATGAGTGAATCTTATTGGCTGTGGAATTCGCGCCAACTTGATTCATTGGTTAACCATCGATAGTTAACTTAATCCAGAGTATGGTCCTACCCGGCCTAAGTATTTTGTGTACTCCGCCTTTTCTCGCCGATCTCGTTGTTCATGAACTGCAACATTTTGTAGATCACGCTTGGCACACTTTTTATGCAACTAATTTTTTGTCCCTATTAGTTTTATTTCTTTCAATTTCTTATGAGACACAACTTGGTTGCTGTACATACAGGTATTTTCACGAAGAATTTACTAAAGGTATTTGCGATGATTGTAGATGATCCCATTACGTCATTAGTTGCTGATACTCCTTTTCCTAATAGTAACTTCTCGTTCAAAATTTAAAAATATTCTATCAATGGAAGTGTGAATTGGGCAGGACTACAAATAAGTGATTTTTAGTAACTAATAATAATGTGTGAGATATTGTATTGAATCAAGGCTCAAGGTCAGGAGTTAAATTAATAAATAATTATGACAAACAAACTGGACAACTAAGCGAAAATTAACAGGAACAACCTAAACTGAATTATAAAATGGTAAATTATAGAGATACCTTTTTATAGTGGGCTTACGTATAGCACTTCAACAACTATATTGTCGAAGGAAAGACAATTACAAATAAAAGATGGAAATAGAATGGAGATAGCTGCTTCTTATTTGTGGTGCCTCTTGACTGATAAAACGAAGAAAAACCTCAGTCAGGAAAGACGGGCCACGGGAATCGAAGCCGGGATCTCCGGAGTTCACATCCTCTGGAGAGAATCTGCGATGGACCACAGAAGAGCACGAGGACGATGGCACCCCTAGGCTAATTCACATGAGACGCCCCCCCCCCCCCCCCCCCAAAGGAAACAATTGCACCCTGTCTATTTCTGTTCTCTTTTCTCTTAAAATCACTGAACGACGCTGTAATCACAGAAACTTCCAAAAATGTGTTGTTAACCAGCGAGAATAAAGGCGTTAGACGCCCCGCAGGGCTTTTTTTTAGAATTTATACACTTTTTGATTGAATCTGGGGCAAGGAAATAGCGCCTTTTCTTTCTATCATTGTAATATACAGCAAAGTTAGGAACCCTGCCTCTTTCGTGAGGGAAAATCTTCATATCCCCCTATTAAAAATACCACAGTACTTTTTGTTTATGATTTCATATTTGTTTCTTAATTTTGCATTTATTTAACGCCGCGGCACCCCCTGGAAGATGGCGCCCCTTGGCTATAGCCTAGGTAGCCTAATGAGTAATGGGTAATCTGCCCCTGAATGGAAACATCCTTGCTCTGTCAGATTCCGACGCCAACTGAATTCAACCCATTCAGTTCACTTTCAGTGTCATAATAAAACATAATTATTATGAACATTGTCAGCTATGTGGTCTTGTCAACCTCTCAACGACGCTGTTGACGAGCTACGCCGAGTCAGTGTGAACTGGAGGTCATGAAAATCATCTGCGACTCCGCTGCTTGACTAGAGGTCATAAATCTTCAACAGTGAGTGAAAGGGTTCTCAACTGATCTTTTAACTCACGGAAATTATCCTGGGGGCATGGAAGAGACCCCTGCAATGGTGGTCTTGCACATAGCACCCTTAATCGTTCGCTGTTGTAAAAGGAATTTTGATGATCGAGCTCGCTTTAAATTCTGTTTCATGCTCTTGCAAAGTGCGATTGTCAAACATAGATATTTTGTCCAAAATGCTGGGCTGTAAACCTGACATGACATGCTGGACTTTGTCAAGCTCGTCCATGAGCGGATCAACTTTCTCACACAAGTGCAACACGTCATAGGGAAATTCCTCAGTCGATTCCAGAGGCTCTTGAACTCTAGAGCGTAGGCGGTGACGCCATTCACCCTTGTGGATAGATCCCTCAAAATCAGACAATAATTCGGCCTTTACCGCGGCCCACAAAAGAAGGGGTGGGGGAAGGTTTTGACCGTGTAGACGATTATGAGTCGCCTGTTTGTTTAAGAACCATTTTAACGGGGCCCCATCCAAAAAAAACAAGGTAAAACAGCCACTTTGTCCGGGTCAGTCCAGCCATTTGCTCGGACCTTTCTCTCGAAATCTTCGAGCCAATCCTCCATTGTCAGTACCCACCCTAAATTTATCTACTTTTATCTTGACCGGCATTTCAGTGACTAAAAATGAAATTTGAAAAACTTGGCATGAAGTGAGAGGAATAAAATAAAATCAAATGAAAAAAATAACAACAAAATAAACCATTTTGGAAAAATGAATTTAACACAAAATTGTGGTTCTCGGCGCCTCCGCCATTGTCACGAGAAAGCCTTTCTCGTTGGGATCCTTAGAATAAAGTGGGTATCACACTGGGTTGCAACCCGTGGCTGGAACCCGTGTATGGATCACGTGATCGTTATGCACATGTGCAGAGACCAATTTTGGTCTTTGCACATACGCATATTTACAATTTGGTGTATGTATTTGGTAATTTGGTGTTTGGTGTGTATACCCGTGTATTGATCACGTGATCGTTCTGCACATGTGCAAGGACCAATTTTGGTCTTTGCACATGCGCATATTGATAATTTGGTCCATACGCGGGTTCCAACCACGGGTTGCAACCCAGTGTGATACCCACTAATGGGGGTTGGTTAGATAAAGAAATACATTTACATGAAGAGCAATTTATTAATAGGCACAAGATAATTAGAAAGGTTAACAATAGGTACACTCTAAATATGATTGAGTGGAAATCACTCAAAAAGAGTAGCAAGTGCACCACTCAATCAATTGAGTTGTGCCCTTTTCACTCTTTTTGAGTGGACTTAACTCATTTTTGAGTGATTTCCACTAAATCATTTTTAGAGTGTAGTGATGCCAAAGCGAATAGAAAACATAGGCTGCTATATACAAGATGTATACAAGGCTGTGATTTTCTATCCACTCTAATGAAGCTACAGGGTGAAACTGGCACTTAACTCATTGACCCTCGGCCACGTGGTCCCGCGTCCGTCCCACGCCTCGCGGTTGTCCTGCGTTCCGCTCGTGGAGTCCTCCAGGTGTTGTCTTGGCTGGATCTTGTCGCCGACTCCCCGGCTATCACCTCTTGGTTCAATACCGCTGACAGTCGTCCCTGATGGTTATGCAACCAATCATGCAGGGATGGACCGCGGGTTACGAAACCACGATGTATCGTGACACTCCCCCTTCAATACAGAAATCGTCCTGATTTCCATAACCAAGTCCCGTTGTTGTAGGACTAGCCCTGTCTTGAAGCGGAAGAAGGAAGTGCCCGATTATGCGTCATCGTACGCGGTCAGCAAGTTTTCAAATGTCAAAAATTATCGCGACAATATATTGTCATACTAGTCACATATTAATTCGTTTTCAGGCCGCCTGTTCAATCACTGATTTCACATTTAAATGATCTTGGACCACTTGATGGTCACCTACCTACCGACACTTCTAAAAGAGATGTCTACGAAATATTTAGTATTCGTCTACACCATGCCATCAAGGAAAATAACAGAAAATGGCATTGCGAATGTACGTTCCACGTTGAATAGGCACATAATTAATAAGCACCATTAATGAAAACAGAAGTTGTAATGAGAATCATGATTTTTGCTTATTATCGAATTATTTTCAGATTTTTAATTTTTTTCCTAATGTTAGTTTTAAGTTATTAAATTGAACCTTTATAGAACAAGTCTTGTGAACGAGCATGTACATATGTTTACTGTTTCTTTTCTAAGGTATCTTGCTTCATGAATTTTTTCTTGCTTTTCAGTGATACGATTAGAAAAATATTTTATGGACCATAACGTGTACTATAAGCTCCTGTACCAATGGAAAGATGAGATTTTTGATTGAGCAAAGATTTTCTTCTGTGAAATATATTTGAAATATGTGAAATAATTATTCTAGGCTGATTTCAGAATGATTCCTGATAATTCTTTTATTTTATTTAATGCATATTGCATTTTGCTTTTCTTTCGATCAATTTTCTTGATTGTTAACAAGATGGAAATGATTATGAAGTTGTGAATTATTATCGAATTAATTTTTTATTTAGTAAAGCTTGGTCTATTTGCAGGTGCTGCAAATCAAGGTGCTTATCTATGAATGAAATAAAATAATTTGGGTAAAATTATGGTTTAATGAGCAATCAAAATAAAATAAAATTCACATATAAAGCCCGAATTACACGGTCACATTTATTAAACAACTTCTGTGTCACAGTCTTTGGCACAGTCTTTGTCACATTTCTTGAAGTAAATTAGAACATGTTTTAAGTTCGGTGACAGAAAGTTGCTTGGTGTAAATGCAAAATTGTGTGAAAACTGGGAATGTGACACAGAAGTTGTTCAAGAAATTGTACCGTGTAAATCGGGTTTTATGATTCTTATCACGTGTAAATGGAAAACCAATTAGTAATAATACACGTCTTCTCAATTTCCTATGTTCCCGAACGCTATTATATAATAATTATTATCATAAATGACAAGGAAAATGCGAGTATATAATTTTCGGATAGTTTATAATATTTTGTTTACCTATCAAGTAATATTTTGACGTAATTTGAAGTTGCTAACGCGCTATAAACTCGTATTATTTTGAAACAGAAAATGCTAACTAATACGACAACTAAATACATCGACTGTAATTGAATGCAGGTTTGAGAATGATGTCCCAGAGTTTGTATTTCGCATTTGTGTTCCAAAGAGGCAACATCCCTCACAAATGACCTTGCAAATTCATTCACAATGTCATCGGCGGAATGTTTCTTCCCCATATATTGCCCTAGAATCTCATCTACCGACTTTTGTTTACTTTTACCCAACAACATATTCATTTTCTGCCAAGTAAGTTTTAAATCGCCTTTGACCCATTCAAACTCATTTTTATAAAACTTTATTTTCGCAATATTGATCTCTTTTCTGACTTGGGATCTAAGCTTTTTATAACTCCTGGCAAATGAGTGTCTGAGGTTGCTGTTACAGCTTTTCCATTTTTTAAATACATTATCCCTCTCCTTAATTTTTTTTAAAATATCCTTATTCATCCAACTTTTATGCATCCTTTTACTCTTACACACTGCATCACTTGTCATTACATTGTTTTACAGCTTCCACAATACTCTCATACAAATGTACACTTCCACTTCCATCTATATTTAACATATTATTCTTCCAATCAATTGCATTTAGTTTCATCAAAAGGAAATCCTCCCTCACTCTCACGCACCTTTCAGTTGGAACAGTTACAGAAAGTACATCAGCAAGAATAACATCAGCTAAAACCATATAATGATCTGTTGTTTTGACCGTAACAATAGCAGAGCGTGTTTGTCATTGTTATTTGTGTTTATATTTAGAAATTAACTAGAATAAAATTTCACGTGACTTCCCTATTATATGCACTTATTTCATCTGTTGGTAGAGTAGTTGTTTCAATTGATAATTGTTTGATCCCTATTGCATCCCTATTGTTATCAGAAACTGCCCTGATTCCCAATCATTCCGCAAGAAGTGTTGTAGTTTAATTAAGGAGGGGAAACTGGTACCCAGGGGCTCATGAACGAGTGTTGTACTGGGACCAATTGTGAACGGAGATGTATAGTCAAGGAAACTAGATGGTTCATACTCTATCTCTCTCTGCTTCATTGAGCGAGCGAAGCGAGCGTCTCCTTTTGGCTCATTTGGCACGGACCTCTGTTTTTTTTTTGTTTTTTTGTTTTTGTTTTTTTCTGTTACTGACGATATACAGGTCAGAGTTTTTCTTCGATCGAGCTGAAATTTTGCACACGTGTTTGGACATTCTCTGGGCGTTGCAGACCCTAATTTTTTTGATATCTACTGATTGGTTAAAATTTAAATAAACATCTCCTGATAGGTGGAACAGTGAAAATGGTCTTCGACAAATCTGATCAAACTCATATTTTGGCTATACATGTCTAGAGTTTTTCCTCGATCGAGCTGAAATTTTGCACACATGTAGAGACAAACTTTTCTGTTTGCAGACCCCAAATTTTTTTGAAATTTATTAATTGGCTAAAATTTAAATAAACATCTCCTGATGGTAGGTTGAAAAATGAAACTGGTCTTCGATAAATCTGATCAAAATCATATTTTGGCTATACAGGTCAGAGTTTTTCTTTGATCGAGCTGAAATTTTGCACACATGTAAAACCAACCTTCTCTGTTTGCACACCATAATTTTTTTTGAAATCCATTCATTGATTAAAATTTAAATAAATACCTCCTAATAGGCTGGAAAATGAAAACGGTCTTCGATAATTCTGATCAAACTCATATTTTGCATGATCATTAAGACCAATATTGTCTCTTATTTTACAAAATTTCATCCCAATCAGTTAAGAACGTATGAACTTATTGACATTTTTAATATCTGTCAGTAATGAAGTATCGAAATGAATGTTTTCCAGTGCCAATTGAATTGATTCTGATTTGCTTTATGAACCAGGTGCTTAGATGCTATTTTAAAGTTTCGATGAAAAGCATAATACCTAATTTTAAGTTGATATCATAATCAGTGCTCGAAGAAGGCCGGTATGGGACGGTATGATATACCGGTACTTCTTTACACATTTGATTTCATATCGTTACTTCTCAGAAAAAACGGAATGCTTAAAATCAGATATTCTTGGAAATTTACGTAATTTTAGATTCTAATTTACTCGTATTTCATGGTTATCTTTTGACTGCATATTTCAAGCATAACTGTGAACTATGAACATCCACTACACAATAAAGTAAAATTCATTATTTAATTTAGTTGTTTCATCAAGGTAAAAGACTAATCTAACTAATGACATGACAATGGTTGTCAGTGTAATTCTGGAATCTGGACCCTCATCTAATATCGTACCCCCCCCCCGCACGTGGTATTCTTATGTTACCATACCGCCACTATTTAATTCCTACTTCGAGCACTGATCATAATCAATTCAATATGGTTGTATATGTTTTCTGTGCGTTGTGTACGCATTTCCGGTTCGAGAATTTGCACGTACCCGTGCTCGCTCATCAACGCGTTACACTGAGCGTTTTCCTAGTATAAAAACATGTTTATGTTATGGGTCAGAGATAGGCAGAGTAGAACCATCTAGTTTCCCTGACTGTACAGTGGTGGAAGGAAGTCCGAGTTATTCTGCCTCTCTCTGACTCATAACATAAACATGTTTTTATATGGAGCAGAGAGAGACAACCAGCACAACTACTTTATTCCACGCTTGTACAGTCAGGGAAATTAGATGGTTCATACTCTGCCTCTCTCTGACCCATAACATAAACATGTTTTATATGGAGCAGAGAGAGATAGAGTTTAACCATCTAATTTCCTTGACTATATGTGCAGCGTACACATAGTGCATATGAGAGAATTAGTTAACGAAGTAACTTGAACTCCTGTTGTTGGAAATCTTCAACAATTGTTGATCGATTTAACCTTTATGATTGAACAGTTCCATTGTTAGTTTTCAAAAATCACGGGATCTTGTTCAAAAGATATACCTGAGACCACTCATATGATATAAGTGTGTGAACACAGATCGATCTGTTGAACGGTCATATCCCAACGATCCCAACGGCTGGTGTGTTGGATACCTCGGTTCTCGTTAGATCACCGAGGTTAAGCAACATCGAGCGGGGTCAGCGGTTGGATGGGTGACCATTCAACTCTGCCTTGCCAGGTTGCTGCCGTTGGGCCAGAGAGACTGGGGTGTTTGGGGGTTAGTGTGACGACCTCCCTCCACCTGTTATCAGTCTCTCGACGGCGCGGGTTGTGGAGGCCTGTGCTGTGAATGTTACACCGTCCTTCGGAAGGGACGTTAAGCCGTTGGTCCCCCTGGTATCTTTCGTCAGGAGTAGGCTACATGCCGGTACCGGGTTTCCTCTCCTCTCTTCTCTATATTACATTCTCACTAGTGGAGCCTCGGCTCTGTTGAGAATATCGACTTAATAATAATAATAATAATAATAATAATAATAATAATTAGAAGAAGAAGAATAATAGGAAGTCTCCTGGTATTGATGGGATACAGAACTTCTGGCTAAAACAGTTTTCATGTACACATAAACACCTTGCTCGAATATACAACGATATATTTATGCATCCTGATATTATTCCAACATGGATGACAGAAGGAAGAACGACTTTAGTGCCAAAATCCCAGATGACCAGTGAACCTAAGAGCTACCGACCAATCACTTGCTTATCAACAACCTACAAGTTATTGTCGACCATACTTACTACTAGAATCCAATCATTCTTATATGAGCACCAATTAATGCCCCTTGAACAGAAGGGGTGTGGTTCTGGTACATATGGATGCAAAGATCATCTAATGTTGAGTAAGGCGATATATGAAGATTGCAAGAAGAGGAAGACTAATTTGAGTGTAGGTTGGATAGATTATAAGAAGGCATTCGACAGCGTTCCACACAGCTGGATTATAACTGTATTGCGCATGTGCCACATTAATCCCGGCTTGGTTTCTTTTTGCGAAGAAATAATGACAAAATGGAGCACACGCATGACACTACATAGTACGAAAAGTACAATTACAACTGACCCGTTCCACATCAAGAGAGGTATATTCCAAGGGGACTCTCTTTCTCCATTGTTATTCTGTATGTGTCTCGTACCGCTGTCAAAGCAATTAAATGAATCAAAGCATGGATATATGTTAGCACGGGAAGTTGAGAAAGTTGATCACTTGTTGTATATGGACGACTTGAAACTATTTGCGAAGAATGATGTCCAGCTGAAAAGTATGATTGAAATAGTCGAGACATTCAGCAGCGATATTCGTATGAATTTTGGTATGGAAAAGTGTGCAAAAGCTACCTTGATTAGAGGAAAACTGGTTACAACTGAGGACATGCATTTGGACGAAGATAATGTAATTCAAAGTCTAGGTGATAACACGTACAAATATCTAGGAATTGAAGAGGGAAATGGCATACAAAATTCTTTGATGAAAGAAAGGGTGATTAGAGAATACAAGAAAAGGGTCCGACAAATACTTGAAAGTGAACTTCATGGAAGAAATAAGTTATTAGCTATAGGAGAATATGCATTGCCGGTGCTGCACTATAGTTTTGGAGTGCTCGATTGGTTACAGGAAGATATATTGAAATTAGATCGAAAAACTAGAAAATTATTGACAATCAACAGGATGTATCACCCTAAATCTAATGTTAACAGATTGTATATACCAAGAGAGAATGGAGGAAGAGGATTGATGGAGATATCAACATCATATAAAACAGCAATTGTTGGCCTTGAATATTACCTACGACATAAGACAGAGGACAGGTTCTTGACGATGGTAAGAAATCACGATTTGAGAAGACCTGTTACAAAATCTCTGAATGGGTTGGCTATCAAATTTAAGGGTGACATGACTGTTGATCTAAAAGAAGATGCTCCTCTTCTCGAAAAAGTTAAGTCTATTAGAAAGTCACTGAAAGCGAAAATCCTGAGAGAAGCGGAGAAGAGTTGGGGAGAAAAGCCAATGCATGGACAGCAAGTAAGAAAAGTTGAAAACCCTGCATATGATAAAACATCCACCTATGCTTGGCTCAAAAAGGCAAATTTAAAAGGCGAAACAGAGGGACTAATAGTGGCAGCCCAAGACCAAGTTCTACGAACAAGATATTATGAAAAGCACATATTGAAGACCAGAGGTGACGCTAAATGCAGATTATGTCAAACTAGAGATGAGACCATTGAGCATATTATGTCCTCTTGCTCCATACTTGCAGCCAATGAATATTTGTATAGGCACAACCGTGTCGCTACGAGATTGCACTGGGATCTATGTAAACACTTTCTGATCCCCGTATCTCAACATTGGTATGATCACAAGCCGCAAAGCATCACAAGTAGCAAAGATGTCACGCTTATATGGGACACGCAAGTACACACGGATCGCACCATCCCCCACAACAAGCCGGATATCATTATTAGAGATCACCAGAAGATGACTTGTGTCTTAATTGATGTAGCAATCCCTTCAGACTACAACATAATATCGAAGGAGGCTGAAAAGAAGACCAAGTACAAAGACCTTCAGATTGAAATTGAGAGGATGTGGGGGATGAAGACTTGTGTTGTTCCTATAGTCATTGGTGCAACTGGAGCGATCAGCAAGAACTTCCACACATGTCTGCAGAAAGTTCCGGGCTCACATTCCATGATCGAGCTTCAGAAGACGGCGATATTAGGAACAGCTTATATTATTAGGAGATTTATGTAGAGATTTTCAGTGTCACTTTTAGATATATGTCATTTTTTGGTTCATTTTCACAAATTGTTGTATTTTATACTGTATTGTAAAATGTTGGCACCTTAGTGATTTGGGTAGTTACCGGTGCCATGCATTATGAAACCAAAGTGCAATTGTAATTTTGTGAATAAAAGGAAATAATAATAATAATAATAATAATAATAATAATAATAATAATAATAATAATAATAATAATAATAATAATAATAATAATAATAATAATAATAATAATAATAATAATAATAATAATAATAATAATAATAATAATAATAATAATAATAATAATAATAATAATAATGACCATGGCAACCCTTGCTGGAGATGGCAGCTGAATCAAGTGCTCTTTAATTTTAATTGGTTTTTATAGTATTTTTTAAATATTTTTACCTGAAAGTGGATTTGTGGTGAGTGGAAACATCAATTGATTGTATACATCAATTAAAATATTAGTTTTGATCTGATACTATTCTGAAAGACAGAAATAATCACTTTAAGAAGTTGGGTTTCTCACTTGGAAGAAGAAAATCCTAGTAGGAAATCGAAAACAATATTTTTGTTAGAAACTGCCACTTGGAACACCAAAGCCACCAAGACGTCCAAGTCAAGGTTGAATATTTAAGAGATCCAAGACCAAATATTATCAGCATCATGCCAACAAGAGGTACTCAGCTAAGAATCGCTCAAACATCACATGTATCTGATGGTTTAGGATTGTCACACTTAGGTGTTGGCTCTCCTCCCAGAAGAATAAACACAAGAATGCGCTGGACTAAGCAAAATAACATAAATGTAATGAAAGCGTATTACAGAGCGACACAGTGTGATACACAATTAACAGGGTACAGAGCATCGATCCTAGATGAATGGAAGAAAATATATCCTGATACTGATATTACTGTTCAAAGAATATGTGACCAAACAAGGCAAATAAAGAAGGGTAAATTCCTAACATCTACCGAGTTACAATTTGTACTTCAAGTAATACGTACTGAGATGAATCTACATGAAGAGTTGCAACAAAACATGGTAGATAGCTTTGAAGAAAATGATGAGGTCCAAGCGAATGAGTATGACCAAGAAAGAACACAAGAAGAATGTGAAACAAGAGAGGAACCTCAAGTTAACGGACTTAGACGAGAGCAAGATGGTTTGGGGGATGAAGAAAATGAGGATGAAGATAGAGAACTTCGAGAAGAATTAGATCAAATCATCACAGAGTTTGAAAGTATTGATGTTTCTTCTAGACCTCGACTACCGAAGCTACCATTCAATAATCGCACGAAGTGTATAGTAGAAAAAATTAATACATGTATTGGCCAGAAGTTTGATTCTATTGATAGTACATTTGATTATGTAAATCTCATTGCCTACTGTGCAGCGACAACAGTATTGCGTCGTTTGAAGGTAAGATTCCCGAATGAAAATCCAACACGTAGCAAGAATCATAAAGATAAACCAGCATGGAAGTGGAGATTAGAGAAGAAAATAGCCCAATGGCGAAGTGACTTAACAAGGTTGTCAAATTGGAAAAATAATGTTATTGTTAACAATAAGAGCAAAATTAACAAGTTGTTGCAGAAATATGGCCTGCCTAAAAATGTACATAAAGATGATAGAAATCTAGTTTTCATTATTGATAATTTGAAACAGAAAGTAACTGCGAATGGAAAACGATTATCACGGTATAATAAAAGTTTAAAGCGCAAAGAGGATAACAACAAGTTCCAATCAAATCAAAAGAAGTTTTACGAATCACTGGAAAGTCAAATGACGGAATCATCAGGAAAACCGCCATCTGAGGAAGTGTTGGTTGATTATTGGAAGAGCATATGGTCAGTACCGATAGACCATAAATTAGATAGTGAGTGGATAAATGTGGAAAGGCTACGAAATTCTGTTAAACAGACAATGGATAAAGTCACTGTCACAACAATTGATGTGCAGAACGCAGTACGAAGGATGAACAATTGGAAGTCACCGGGTATTGACAATATTCACACATACTGGTGGAAATATCTCAGTTCTTTGCATCCATTTATCGCTGCACTGATGTCAAAGGCGATTGATAATCCGTCCACTCTTCCTCAGTTCCTTCTTAAAGGTGTGACATATCTGAAACCTAAGTCTGATAAAACAGAAGACCCGAAGAGCTATCGTCCGATTACTTGCCTCTGTACGATGTATAAAATAATAACATCCATCATCACGGAGAAAATCTCATCCCATTTAATGACAAATAATATATGGGCAGAGGAGCAGAAAGGTTGCAGAAGATCTTCGCAAGGAAGTAAGGAACAGCTTATAATTGACACTACCATTACTGAGCATGCGAAGAAGAGGCATCGTAATATTTCATTGGCATGGATAGACTATGAAAAGGCTTACGACTCCGTGCCTCATTCTTGGTTGTTGGAGGTGTTGAAGATTTACAAGATAGATGACACATTGATAGAATTGCTTCAATTTTGCATGAGTAAGTGGACGACTACTTTACATTTAACTATGCAAGATGTTAGTATATCATCTGAGAATATTGATATCAAAAGGGGAATATTTCAGGGAGATACTCTGAGTCCGTTATGGTTTTGTCTTGCTATTAATCCACTTAGCACATTACTCAATCAAAATGGTTGTGGGTATAAGATCAATAAGAATATCAGTCTCTCACACTTATTATACATGGATGACATTAAGTTGTATGCTAAGAATGAGAGTGAGATGACTTCATTGATAGAAACAACTGCAATTTTCAGTAATGATATAGGAATGAAGTTTGGCTTGAGTAAATGTGCGGTCCTACATGTAAAAAGAGGAAAAATTCAAGACAATGAGAACATGCAGCTCCATCTTGACCCTGTTGAGAGTGTTATTCCTGGCTTAGAAGAGGATTCAACATATAAATATCTTGGTATCAAGCAATCATTTCGAAATGAAACATCTGTGGTTAAGAAAGAATTGTTAACAAAGTTTAATACCAGGCTAAAGAAAGTGTTAAATTCAGGTCTCAATGGAAAAAACAAGATTATGGCTATAAATGGATGGTGTATTCCCATTTTATTATACACGTTTGGTGTTCTGCATTGGACTAAAACAGATATCTAAAATCTTGATCGACAGATCAGAGTAAAACTGACTCAGTACAGATGTCACCATCCGAAGTCGGCAATGGAAAGGCTGTATATTCCAAGAGGCGAAGGTGGAAGAGGGTTGATAAATCTTAAGCAGTTGCATGGAAAACAGATTTTATCATTAAGAACATATTTCTATAAGAAACAAGAAGAATCTCCACTTCATGATGCCATCGTCCAGTTAGACATTAATCTTTCACCTTTAGATTTGCATAACACAGAACGTGTAATTACACAAGTAGAGGTGAAGGATCTGATTACAACATGGAGGGAGAAATCACTACATGGAAGATTTACGAAAAATTTGGATAAGGCTGACAAATTATCTTCTATGAAGTGGTTGCAAGATGGAAGCTTGTTTAGTGAAACTGAAGGTTTTATTATTGCAATACAAGACGAAGTTATATCAACTAAAAATAACCAAAAATACATTCAGAAATTAAACATTGACAATGACTCATGCAGATTATGCCATATGATGCCGGAGACCATTCAACATCTTACTTCGGGCTGTTCGAGTATTGTCAATACACATTATCTTCACCGGCACAATCTATCTTGCAAGATATTACACCAGCATCTTGCTCAAGCTCATGGACTCATTACATCTGAGACCAGATATTACGATTACCAACCAGCGCCTGTTCTTGAAAACGATAAAATTAAACTTTTATACGATGTTTCTGTGATAACTGATTTAACCATTCCTCATAACCGTCCAGATATTATAATTGTTTACAAAGACACAAGAATTGCCCATCTTATAGATATGACCCACCCCAATGATCACAACATCAATCAAGCATTCACAACCAAGATGACGAAATATCAAGATCTGTCTACTGAAATTGCAGCAATGTGGAAGTTGAATCAAGTTCTCATCTTCCCCGTCGTAGTGACAGTCAATGGTCTGATTCATCAAGAACAAGCAAATTGTATGAAGAAAATGAATGTTCCTTTCAGTATAATTCACAAAATTCAAAGATCAGTATTATTAGAGACATCTAGGATAATTCGTAAAGTGTTAAGTGTATCACAATGATTAACTAAGAGTGCTACGTATGTAATTTTTTTACCCGTAGTATGATAAATGTTTCCATGTATGTAATTGTACAATGAGAATGAAATAAATGAAAATAATAATAATAATAATAATATCAGTTTCATATACGTTTGAAAGTTTCTGCTCGAACTACCTTGGAACTGAAGATTCGAAGTTGCCGTGAAATATGGAATTTGAGATATTTGACAACTATAACACAAAAAGTCCGTAAACTGTCAATAACTTTTGAACTTAAACACAGATTACCTTGAAAATTGTCAAAAATACAGATAATGTTGGTCCCAATGACCATGCAAAGTTTTAAGTTGATCGGTCTAACAGTTCTAGTTCAAATTTCAAAAATTATGAAAGATTTTTTAAATTTTAACCAATGGGAGGATTTGGCAGAAACTTTGTAAGATTGGGGACAATGTTAGTGGCAATGACTTGCCAAAATTTCAAATTGATCAAACTAACCAATCTAAAGATAATTTTTTTATAATTTGAACCAATCAATGGATTTCAAAAAAATTAGGGTCTGCAACGCCCGGAAATGGTCCGTATCGGTATATGAGTGCACAATTTCAGCTCGGTGGAAGAAAAACTTTGACCTTTACTCTAAACTCTAAAGTCTGAAACTCTGACCATTGACTACCAAACAGATCAATGCTCTGACCTCAGTAACAGAAAAAAAAACAGAGGTCCATGTCAAAAGAGCCAAAAGGAGACGCTCGCTTCGCTCACTCAAAAAACCATATTATAAAAAAAATTAAAACAAAAACTTCAAATCAATTCAACATTTAAATAATATACAAACAAAATTAATCGAAGAGGGAAAAGCACAAGAGGAAAATAACGAAGAAATAAAGGCTGATGCACAATTGACGCGGACGGACGACGCGGACGGACGACGGAGACGGATACAATGTTAAGGTCGTCGTCCGTCCGCGTCCGATTGTGAACAGTCATAGTGAATATGTCATACCTAAACATCGTATCCGTCTCCGTCGTCCGTCCGCGTCTTCCGTCTGCGTCAATTGTGCATCGGCCTTTAGAAAGAAAGGAAAAAGCAAGAAAGAAGATAGCGAAGAAATAGATGAGGAAAGAAAGTAAACATGGTCGGTGCAAATTCAAAGCGCCAAGCTATATTATTTGCTGAAAACACAATCTGACAAAATAATCTGCAGAAAATTGGTTTCCGATTTCATCATAGTGCTTTTTTAAGTCTAATAATAACTGGGATACGACGATGTAAATTAGGGGAGTCTCCTTTAAATTAGATGTCAAAATAAATGTATTATTGTGGTAGTTAAGACGTGCTGAATGCAGATATAATATTGTTACCTACTTTTGTCGTGGTTTTAATAGCTTTCACGGAATTGATTTACAAAGTTTGATAGATTTCTTCTTACTTTATAACAGGAAAATTGACATTGACGTCATATCTCATATGTTGCCATGGAAACAAAGTATATGTTTCTTGATGGTAAGACATTGTTGTAGTAGAAATGACATCACCTTCCTGATTCTAAGATGTCCCATGACATTTGTTTCATAACAACTTTGCATAATTTATACGTAGAATTGATAAATTTTACAAATATAAAAAATCTCACATCTGCCACCAATTGTAAAATTATACACATTTTTTAAATCTCTGTCCTGATGATGTCCTGATGACTTTATGAACTGTGGTGGAAAAGTAATATTCATGGTACATTGATCTGTTATTCAATAATTCCAGAGTGTTTATGGAAAGTTGCAAGGAAAATAGGTAACCCTAGTAGAAATAATATAGATCCACGGTATATTTATATGGTATCCAACCTGCATCCATCGCTAAAATGTAGATTCACAGGGCATCCACACGGTGGCCAGCGATATCCACCAATTATTGGTTGCCACAGATCTGGTATCCATCAAACGGCCACCGCGGATACATTATGGATACATCAGCCACACGGCATTATTAATATATCCACACATATCCAATAGAACAATCCACCATGGATATTTGTGGATCTCTCCTGGCAAGTTATAGTACCATCATCCACAGATAGCCATTGCACATCCATTTCACATCCAATGAATGTTTACTGTGGATATACGTGGATTCACTTTGGATCCCCTGAAGCCTGGGTGCTACAGATTAGGCTCTCTACTACAGATGACGTCACACGACAACTAGTCTATAATTCATATTTTAAATAAGTACTCATATAATAATATAATGTGATGCTATATAATCATTTAATATAAAATCATGGTACGCAGTAGGTACCCCGAGTGTAATTAGTATCCGTACTAAGTTTTATTGACACGACTTATACGGATACCAATAGACTGCAAGTACTGGTCAGAGCACTGATATCTTGTGTGCTTTTGTACTTTCCAAATCCGAAGTCTTAAGTCTTGATTTTAAAACAATGGCGTTTTTTTTAAAGTATTTTTTGACAAATTCGTCATTTTGACGTGTGTTGTGACAATTTTGTATAATAGACGGCGTTTTATCGCGTCGAATGGCGAAAACTAGAGCTCGCTAGCTCTTTCCTATCGTCCGGAATCGAATTTCTAAGATTTTGTGACGTCACCACTATTTGTTGGCAAGTACTAAATTGTCAACTTGGTCCAATCCTTTTCACACCAAAACCATAAAATAGGAAACAAAACAAGGAATTTTTAATGGCGTCAACCTGAAGTTTGTAACTTTATTACTTTTTCTACAATCGAATTTATAAAAAAAAAAAAAAAAATTACATTATAATTTTTTACAAAGACAATTTTTATCCTATCGAGTCCCCAAAAATGTCAAAAAATGTGAATTTGCAATGTGAATCAGTGGTAGCATTGTCTAAGAGATGCAATATCAAGAACAGGGGTCAAAGTTCGAAAATGTGTCATTTAAACGTATTTTTTCACGATTTTAGGCACTTGGTATTTTTTTAAAATTTCCCTCGGGGTCTATTAAGACGCGGAAAAATGTAGAGATTATAAAAGATGCTTCGTTTATTAGAAAAGGATAAAAAATAGTGATGTTATTCAGTTCGAAAAGGCGTTTTTCTTTTTAAACGGACTTTGTTTAGTTAAAAATTAACTTTTTCACCCATAACAATAAGAAAAGAATTGATCACAAAGACATTTCGGATAGTTTTCTTCCAATTGCGCTCCAATTCAACCTAATTTAGAGCTTTCATCGAAGTTTTTAACGTTTCACAGTTTCAAGTTGCAAACGGAGGTCAGCTATAGAGACGTAAATGGATTTCTTTTTCAAGTTTTCGTGACGATTCCAACTTTTGCAATTTTGAGCGTAGAAACCTACTTTTTCAAGAATTGATAGATTTTGAGCTCCTGATTAATAATATGTTGAAGGATTACAAATCGGTTCACTAGTTTCCTTTTAAACAGCAATAATTCGAATTTGCACTTTTTCAAACTACATTTTCAGAGACAAACGTAATGAAAATTGTAAAGCATTGTACATGTTTAGACTTGGAAATACGTAAAAAAAAATAAAAAAAATACTTGAACAACGTAAATCTTCATAATCAAGAAATAACGAATTTTGTATTATGGGATGGCGTGGACAGCCTGATCACGTGACGCATCAAAAGACAGTCTAATTGCCTTAAATGGGCCTTTTGAAGCTAAGATGAAATTAGGAAAAATTTCATATCTCGCCTACATTTCGAGTAATTCACAGTTTTGTGTGGTCACCTCTGGAAAATATTCACTTTTGGCACCCGGCTTTGCCAATGATCCATTTAGGGGTTTTGGTGCTTTTAGAAGAAAAAAAAAGAGTCTTAGAGTTCCTAATCAATTGAACGGGAAATAAAGGAAGATTTTAAGACCACTTGAAGGTCTGTATCTAGTGTCCTCACCTTAAAAACGTGTTACGTAGTTGAGAAAAAAGATTTTTGCTCATTTTTGAAGCGTGCGGCAAGATCCGACCAACCAATGAGCGATATGCTTACTCCACCGCGTGCGCGTCTGCCCCTACCGGCAGTCCGGAAAAACTACCTCCTCATCTCGTTTAAAAATGTCGGTTGAATGTTGAATGTTGATAATCAATCGTGTGTTTGTTTCGACGGCTGTTTTTTCAAGTTTATAGAGGTATGTACCTATTCATCTAGTGGAGCGGTCGCTCCACGCCAGCCAAGTCGTACGGCGCGCGCACACTCTCATATAAAGGCTGGAGCAAACCCACTTTTACTGTAGGCATCAAAGTGGCATTTCGGCCTACTGGATCTTAAAATTGGGGAATCTCACATTGTTGGGAAATATCTCAATTTCGAGCAATGGCCCACCCTACAACATATACCAAATTTGGGAACAATAGGTTACGCCCTTTGCGAGCTAGAGGGCCGTGAAAACCGTGTTTTAGGGCGGTTTTCATAATAATAATAATAATAATCTTAGTAGTAGTATCCTGGAATTCAAATCCGGTAAACAGGCCACAGCCTAAACGGCTGAACCGATTGATCTCACATTTTTACCACGTGTGCACTTTTGGCGTCTGATTTGCCCTCCCCCCCTTGACTTTTTTGTGCCGCCATTTTGAAACCGGAAGTGACATCATATCTCGACAACGGCTAAGCTGATTGGAACGAAAATAGCGCCAAACGATTCGGACGGTCAACTATATGGATTATAAATAGCAACAGACTAAAATTAATGTTAACGAAACCGGGAATGACGTCATGAAATTTGAAATACATCGATTGGCATTTCGGCAACAAATTTGATCCGATTATTTTGATATTTATGTTACGTATGTACTTTTGATATCTCATTTGACTTGTTATAAAACCAACCGGAAGCCGCCATTTTGAAACCGGAAGTGACATCATATATCAATAACGGCTAAATAGATTTGAACGAAACCAGCGCTAAACAATTTAGACGGTCAACTTTATGTATTATCATCAATAATATTTGCAGTTTTCCATACCAAAACTGGAAATGACGTCACACTTTTTAAGAATCTCACAAATTTACGTGTTGATGCAATAAATATACTATTTCAGACAGCTTATAATAAAATGTAATCATGTTTAAATTATAATTCAAGGAGTCAGTGATTTCAGCAGCCATTTTGAAACCGGAAGAAACGCCATATCTCGAAAACTGGTTGACAGATCGGTATGGAAGTAGCGCGAAACGATTCGGAAGGCCATCTCTATGGAATAGGAACAGTCAAACTAGAATGTTCCTATTTATGAGACCGGAAATGACGTCATTTAAATTTATAAATTATTATAATCCCCTCCTATACAATAAATACATATCCCCATAAAAAACACTTCGTGTAAAAATACCAGCCAAGTCTCTTCTACTAAAAAAAAATATATGAAATCTAAAAATTCTGCACTGAAAAGTAATGATATCAAAAAATTTGCCAAGTCAAAACTTTATTTGAAAATCAAAAAATACTTGGCGCATCGTGTATATTAATAGCTTAGAAGTAAAGGCCAGATATAAAATATACATAAAATATACAAACATATCGTAGACCTAAAATGCCCTAAAAAATCGATGCGCCAAGTATTTTTTGATTTTCAAATAAAGTTTTGACTTGGCAAATTTTTTGATATCATTACTTTTCAGTGCAGAATTTTTATATTTCATATATTTTTTTTAAGTAGAAGAGACTTGGCTGGTATTTTTACACGAAGTGTTTTTTATGGGGATATCACTCCTTTTTTTAGTTTATTCTATAACAACTTGTGACACATATAAAATGAACAATTACTAAATTCTTTTAAAAAATCATCACCCTTTACAATTTCGTTACCACTAATGAATAGCAGCGTATGGTCCTAAATAATTGCTTTAAATGATCTTTCACGAAGAATAGCAAAGGTTTCATTCCAATCAGTCAACCCAGTTCCGAGATATGGAAACACTTCGGTTTTCAAAATGGCTGCTGAACTTTCTGCAATGCCACATAGAATTTATTTCTATAAATGATGTGTATCATTTTAAGCTTTCTGAATATGTATTTATTGTATAGGAGGGAATTATAATAATTTATACATTTGAATGACGTCATTTCCGGTCTCATTAATAGGAAAATTATATTTGTACTGTTCATATTCCATAGAGATGGCCTTCCGAATCGTTTGGCGCTAGTTTCATACCGATTTGTCTACCAGTTTTTGAGATATGACGTTACTTCCGGTTTAAAAATGGCGGCTGAAATCTCTGACCCCTTGAAGTATATTTGAAACATGATAACAATTTTATAAGCTGTCTCAAATAGTATATTTATTGCATCAAAATAAAAATTTGTGAGATTATTAAAATGTGTGACGTCATTTCCGGTTTAGGTATAAGAAACTGCAAATATTATTGATGATAATACATAAAGTTGACCGTCTCAATTGTTTTGCGCTGGTTTCGTTGAAATCTATTTAGCCGTTATTGAGATATGATGTCACTTCCGGTTTCAAAATGGCGGCTTCCGGTTGGTTTTATAACAAGTCACATGAGACGTCAAAAGTACATACGTTACATAAATATCAAAATAATCGGATCAACCTTTGTTGCCAAAAAGCCAATCGATGATTTTCAAATTTCATTACGTCATTTTCTGGTTTCTTTAACATAATGTTTAGTCTTTTGCTACTTATCATGCATAAAGATGACCGTCTGGATCGTTTGGCGCAATTTTCGTTCCAATCGGTCCAGCCGTTGACGAGATATGACGTCACTTCCGGTTTCAAAATGGCGGCACAAAAAATTTATGGGGTGAAGGTTAAATCAGACGCCAAAAGTGCACACGTGGTAAAAATGTGGGATCAATCGGTTCAGCCGTTTAGGCTGTGGCCTGTTTACCGGATTTAAATTCCAGGAGACTACTACTACTACTACTACTACTACTACTGAGATTATTATTACTAGGAAAACGCTCCGTGTAACGCGTTGATGAGCGAGCACCGATTCGCACGACATCGCCAATCGAGCCCGATCCATTTAATGAAACAAAACTTTCTACATTATTACCAAATTTCCTTACAACTTTCCATAAACACTCTGGAACAATTAAACAGACCAATACCATCAATTTGATACTTTTCCATCAATCCCTTTGGACAGATATTCAAAACACCTAAACGAGCAATAATTCTGTAAATTCTTAACCGATTGGGCTAGAAATGTATAAAATATGATATGTATCTAGTCGAAACGTTGTTTTAATAGTGTGAAACATGATCCATATCCAGAAATAAATTATTTTAGATACCTACCTAATACCTATGTATATTACATACATAACATATTGCAAACAAACATTATGTATTGCAATGATCACTCGATCAACATAAAGGAATCTGATTTTCAATAAAACTGAGAATAGCCATCTATAAACTTTGCTTTGCTATAGCCTGCATAGAGCAACCCAGAATGCAGTGGAATTTCTGTTTTGAAATGTCATTTTCTGACAGGTTCAAAACTTAAAAATGTCAATAAGTGCATAAGTTCTCTACTGATTGGGCTGAAAAGTTGTATAATAATTGAAAATGGTACTCTTAATGGTCATGCAAAATTTGAACTCGATCTGAACATTTTGATTTTCGGCCAATCAGAAGATATGTTTTTAATTGAACCAATCAAAATGCAGCTCTCAAAAACAATCCCAGACTGAGTTACAATGATATTAGTATGTGTGCAAAATTTCAGCTCGATCGAAAAAAAAATGTGGCTAGCATCATCGGGAAACACACACCCACACACACACACACACACACACACACACACACACACACACACAGACAGAACTGGGTAACTATAAGTAAGATGTACACTTTTCACGCATGCGCATGTCGCGTATGTACGGGTGTAACGGGTGTAACGGGTGTCCGACAATGGAAATGAATAAGATGTCTTTTCAAAACGTCAAATGTCAGCACGAATCTTTATATCCACTTTCAAGTAAGTTACCTATACATAAAAAACACTTCGTGTAAAAATACCAGCCAAGTCTCCTCAACTAAAAAAAAACAATATGAAATCTAAAAATTCTGCACTGAAAAGTAGTGATATCAAAAAATGAGCCAATTCAAAACTTTATTTGAAAATCAAAAAATACTTGGCGCATCGTGTACTATGTAAATAGTTTAGAAGTATAGTCCAGATATAAAATATACATATAATATACCTATAATGTCATAAAAAACGATGCGCCAAGTATTTTTTGATTTTCAAATAAAGTTTTGACTTGGCTCATTTTTTGATATCACTACTTTTCAGTGCAGAATTTTTAGATTTCATATTGTTTTTTTTAGTTGAAGAGACTTGGCTGGTATTTTTACACGAAGTGTTTTTTATGGGGATATCACTCCTTTTTTTAGTTTATTCTTTAAATTTGTGACACAAATCGAATGAACAATTTCTAAATCATGTAAAAAAATCGCCATTTCCAATTTGGTTACTAGTAATGAAAATCTGCTATATATTTGCTTAAATGGTCTTTCATGAAGAATAGCAAAGGTATCATTCCAATCGGTCAACCCAGTTCCACTTCGGTTTTCACCGAAAAAAAACACTTCGGTTTTCAACATGGCTGCGCTGAACTTACTGCACTGCCACATAGAATTTATATCTTCAATTAATGTGTAAGCTTACTGAATCAGAATATGTATACATTGTGTGGAATGGGGATTATAATAATTTTTCAATTTGAATGACGTCATTTCCAGGCTCAAAATATTAAAAATCTAGTTTGACTGTTCCTATTCCATAGATATGGCCTTCCGAATCGTTTAGCGCTAGATTCGTACCGATCAGTCTACCAGGTTTCGAGATACGACGATACTTCAGGTTTCAAAATGGCGGCTGAAATCTCTGACCCCTTGAATTTTAATTTAAACATGATTACATCTTATTATAAGCTGTCTCAAATAGTATTTATTGTATCAAAATGTAAATTTGTGAGATTTTTAAAATGTGTGACGTCATTTTTGGTTTCGGTATGAGAAACTGCAAATATTATTGATGATAATACATCAAGTTGACCGTCTTAATTGTTTGGCGCTGGTTTCGTTCAAATCTAATTAGCCGTTATTAAGATATGATATCACTTCCGGTTTCAAAATGGCGGCTTCCGGTTGGTTTTATAACAAGTCACATGAGACGTCAAAAGTACATACATAACATTAATATCAAAATAATCGGATCAACCTTTGTCGCCGAAATGCTAATCGATGTATTTCAAATGTAATTAAGTCATTTCCGGTTTCGTTAACATAATGTTTAGTCTTTTGCTAATGATAATCCATATACTTGACCGTCCGAATCGTTTGGCGCTATTTTTTCTCCAATCGGTTTAGCCGTTGTTGAGATATGACGTCACTTCCGGTTTCAAAATGGCGGCACAAAAAATTCATGGGGTGAAGGTTAAATCGGACGCCAAAAGTGCACACGTGGAAAAAATGTGGGATCAATCGGTTCAGCCGTTTAGGCTGTGGCCTGTTTACCGGATTTGAATTCCAGGAGACTACTACTACTACTACTACTGAGATTATTATTATTATTATTATTATTATTATTATTATTATTATTATTGTTTTTTTTGTCCATGTTTCTCCGACTTTGGTCACATTACGCGACAAGCCCAGTACTCTTTTACAAGCCTAACGTTTTTCTTACAATACGAGATGTCCCAAGTAAGACTGCCCTCTGGGCTTGTTTGATAATTCTCTTGTCAAGGTGTAGCGTTTCCCAGGAATCTAGCATTTTTCTGGGTACCAAGCCATTGCAAGAAATCACAATTGGTATCACCCTAACACTCTTCAAACGCCAGACATGTTTCATATCTATAAGGAGATCCTGGTATTTTCGCATTTTCTCCCCATGCGCCTTTGTGATGTTCTCGTCAAGAGGGATGGTAATATCAATTACATCAACAGAACGAGCCTTCTTGTCATAAACTACAATATCTGGTCTGTTACATGCCACGCTACGATCCGTGATGATTTCCATGTCCCAATAAATCTTGCAACTATCGGACTCCAACACCCGAGCAGGGTCATACTTGTAATGTGGTAGCTTCTGCGTTATGAGTTTCCTGTTGCACGCCAGCTCCTGATGCACAATCTTAGCTACGGCGTTGTGCCTGTGGAGATAGTCATTTTCAGCCAGGGCTGAACAACCTGAAGAAATATGTTGTATTGATTCTGTAACACTTCCACACAGGCGGCATTTATCAGATATATTTTCTTTCATGATATGCCTTCTGTAGCCGTTGGTCGCTATCACCTGGTCTTGAATGGCAAGAACGAACCCTTCCGTTTCCGGAAAAAGGCTGCCATCTTTAAGCCAAGCCACAGAATCCTCGAAACTAACACACTCCGCAGCGAGGTTTTCTCCATACCTTCCATGCAATGGCTTACTTCTCCACTCAAGTAGCCTCGACTCAAGTGACCGTCTTTCTAAGACAGGGTTAACACCCCCTAAATTGAGGGGCGTGTAACCAAAGTCGGCACGACAGACTGCACGGTAAGTAGGCGAGCCTTTCGCCAGAAAATACTCTCGCATGTTCTTCGATTGCGTCTTGCACAAGTCCTCAAGATTTAACAAACCTCGCCCACCTAGCTTCCTAGGCAAGTATAGCCGCGCCATAGAGGATCGAGGATGGTGCATTCGATGTCTGGTTAGAGTCGTTCTTACTTTACGGTCTATTGCCTCAAGACTTGTTTGCGACCATTTGAGGACACTAAAAGTGTACAACAGTAAGGGCATAACCCAACAATTGATCGCTTTGATTTTATTTCCTGCAGTAAGCTGCGTCTTCATAATCGCATTCATCCTCCTGAAGAACCCCTTTTCAACCGTTCTATGCACATCTGCAGATCCAATCTGGAGTACTTGCCTCATGCCCAGATACTTGTAACCCTTCTCAGGGTCAAGTTCTGGGATCTCCTCCCCACACAACAACTTCATGTTATCCACGGAATGGACCTTTCCTCGTTGTACATGCAAAACAGCGCATTTGTCAAGTCCAAACTCCATGCGGATAGAATTACTGACGCCCGAAACCAATTCAAGGGAACTCTGAAGCTGGCTAGGTGTTTTAGCATACAACTTCAAATCATCCATGTAGAAAAGGTGTGATACTCTAGAGGACGGAGCTTTATCCAGGCCATAACCGTACGTGGAATTTTTCAACATCGTACTCAGCGGATTAAGCGCCAGACAAAACCACAAGGACAAAAAAAAACACAAAGGCTGTCGCCTTGAAATATTCCTCTCCTGATTCTTAAAGGACCGGTCTGGTAGGACTCGTTTCCAACAGTAACACTGAGATTGGTACGCCA
Organism: Leuctra nigra; assembly: GCA_934045905.1. NCBI lineage: Eukaryota > Metazoa > Arthropoda > Insecta > Plecoptera > Leuctridae > Leuctra > Leuctra nigra. Next base: position 16,750,355 of record OW203765.1, read on the forward strand.
GGTCTTCATCATACTTTCCAATAAGTCAACCACTCTGGTGTTTACTTTATACATTCTAAGCGTTTCCAGCAGCCACGAATGCGGAACGGAGTCGAAGGCTTTTCTATAGTCCACCCAAGCAACCGAGATGTTTTTCTTCCTCCGAGCTACTTGGCTGGAAATTACGGAGTCGATTATTAGAAGCTCCTTACAGCCTGGACTTCCTTTTCTGCACCCATTCTGTTCCGCAGAGAGAATTTCATTGTTAGTCACATGCACATCAATCCTAGACGCAATGACTGACGTAAGTAGCTTGTACACAGTTGGCAAGCAAGTTATTGGCCGAAAGTTCTTTGGGTCTTCTGTCTCAGTGTTTTTAGACTTCATGTATGTAATCCCCTGCGTCATAAAACATGGCACAGAACTAGGATCATCCAAGACTCCTTGAAACTGTGAAGCCAAAACCCCGTGAGTACTTCGGAAATGTTTCCACCAATAATTTTGTATCTTATCAGGGCCCGGAGCTTTCCAATTATGCAGATTCTTCACTACGGACTCGACTTCATCTGCAACAATAGGCGAATCATCCATGGCACGAATTGTACGCGCGTCTTCTTCGTATTTCAACCAAGAAGCATCACTATCGTGCAAGATTGGCTTATCCCAGATGTCACCCCAGAATGCAAGCATACTTTCCTCCAAGGGCGGTTTTCTCACCTCGCCAACGTCAGTCGCTCCTTCATCTAAAAGGCGATAGAACTTCTTCTCGTTTTTCTCGAATAGCTGGTTCTGTAATCTACGCTTCGCAGCCTCATTATACCGTCTGATTCTGCTTCCATACACAGCAATCTTCTGCTTCAGATAGTCCAGTTGCTGTTGCAGACGGGAAATTAACTCCTTCTGCGCTACTCGCAACTTCATCCTTCTTCGGATGGCTTTTACAGCATCTTTGACTTTCCTGCTACAACTATCGGGATCTAGTATGAAGCACGTTAATGAGCCGATGTCTTTTCTATGCGCATTGATTTTACTCTCCAACCTTTTCCTCCATAATGGCTCCCGTTGATTCCTTTGTTGGCCCAAGTTATGGATTGCGGTGGAAAGATTAACCTCAAGCCCTACATTAATACATACAGTCAAGGCAGCAATATGGACGCAACTACATGTATGTTCAATTGACTCAGCTAATTGCAATTTTTCCCGCAGCACATTATCTACTACCTTTACTGCATCCAGAGTTTTACGGTTGTAAGGAACTTTAGGAATTTGTGGACGATTGTGCAATGCGATTCCAGCCATCTTCAGCTCCAAGGAGTGATACAAGTCTTTAAGCTCATCTTCAAGCATGACATCAGGAAATTCCTGTATATCCTCCGCTACTAAACTTTGAAGTTGTTCAATAGGAGGTTCATTAAGATCATTGTCGATGACACGATCAACTACACTAACATCAAGTATTGGAGCGTCTTCATTGTGCTCAATCTCCCCCATAACTCGCTCCCTAACTCTATTCAGTTCTTCATCCGATAGGAATTTTCTCTTCACTATAACTCTAACTTGGTCCGCGAGCCTCTGCTCCTTCACTGGGATTTCCGGGCAAATCCGGTTCCATACCTCTCCAAGTCGCTGTCTATACCCAGTCTTATCCCGTTCAAGGCTTGTTGCGATATAGTACGCACGCATGACATTTATATTTATCTCCTTAGACCATTTCATGCGTTGGCCGTGCTGTACTGGCACCTCCGCAGCTGGTTCGGCGAGGTGAACATGTGGTTCACCCAAGCCATCTCCAGCTGCCTCTTGTCCATCACTGGACACATCTAACGTTGTGGTAGCCCTACGTGGTGAGGCGCCACAGGCCCGTCTACGATGTTCAGAGGACCCTCCAACTCTCTCCACGGGACGCTGTCGTCCACTTGTCGAAGGAGACCCAGTGCCTAAATCTCCAACGCGACCCTGATTATCCTGGGCGACGGCCGAGCCAGTATCCTCAATATTAATATTTTGTAACTCCATAATGGGGGGGGTTGATGACTTTGAATGGGTCATCAGAACCATTATATACCGGCCGCTCCACTGGAAAACAGACGCCGTTTGCAGCCGCCCCACTGGGGAACCGACGCTACAGGAGTGATTGCTTTTAGATTGGCTTCTCCCCTCTGACCTGTCCGGCTTGGGTGTCCCTACTAGAAGCATAAGCTTCCGCCGGCATAACTCTCGGGATCAACAAAGTACACAAACTTCCCCACCAATTGATGGTAGCAGTCCAAGGACACCCATGATGGGGGTTTCCCATCATGGGGTTGGCTAGGGTCCGCGTGCTGGCCAAGCACGTAAGGTGGGGCCACCTTCCCTTGCGGCGAAATAATAATTATTATTATTATTATTATTATTATTATTATTATTATTATGAAAACCGCCCTAAAACACTGTTTTCACGGCCCTCTAGCGCGCAAAGGGCGTAACCTATTGTTCCCAAATTTGGTATATGTTGTAGGGTGGGCCATAGCTCGAAATTAAGATATATCGCAACAATGTGAGATTTTCCAATTTTAAGATCCAGTAGGCCGAAAATGCCACTTTGATGCTTACAGTAAAAGTGGGTTTGCTCCAGCCTTTTTAAATGAGTGTGTGCGCGCGCCGCACGACTTGGCTGGCGTGGAGCGACCGCTCCACTAGATGGATTGAGATATTTTACGCTCTATTTTTGTTAGTTGGAACCGTACAATTTTAATGCTGATCTAAACAATAAATAATTCTTATTTTAAACAAGTTCGTACATGTAATGTATTTTATAAAATTTATATTGCATATCAAATGTGAAAATTCTTATTTTTCATATTTAAACTTCACATTTTGTATGAGTTTAGAGACAAACTGCACTTTGCCTACGAACTACTACATCATTGATGTACACTCGGCAAAACAAAAATTAATCGTTGACCAAATTTGAATGACTGCTGGTCATGTCCCATAACCAATCAAAGCTTGTTATTATCATTGAAATGCGAGGTCACCTACTAGAGTGAGACAATGGGATCGCTTAGACTGACTTCTGATGGTGCGATCTAACATTTATCAACCTATCATCCTATCATCATTTCACTAAAAAAAAATATATGAAATCTGAAAATTCTGCACTGAAGAGTATTGATATCAAAAAATTTGCCAAGTCAAAACTTTATTTGAAAATCAAAAAATACTTGGCGCATCGATTTTCTAGTGCATTATTAGGTATAGTATGTTTATGTATATTTGATGTATATTTTGTATCTGGCCTATACTTCTAAGCTATTTATATACACGATGCGCCAAGAATTTTTTGATTTTCAAATAAAGTTTTGACTTGGCAAATTTTTTAAGTCAATACTCTTCAGTGCAGAATTTTTAGATTTCATTTATTTTTTTTAGTTGAAGAGACTTGGCTGGTATTTTTACACGAAGTGTTTTTTATGGGGATATATATACGTGGGGATTTTGATGAATATTGAATGTGATTAAGAGACGAAAAATGGTTGGAGGATGTGGATAGATGGAATGAGTTGGTTGAAAAAAGGGAGGATGAAGAAAAGAAAACAGCAATTGAACAAGAGGAAGAAGAAGACGAAGAGACGGAGATGGATTAGGGGCGTCGGACCTGGCAAAGTCGGCTCCAGACTTAGAAGTAGATGCCCAAGATAGTTGGTGGTTCGTCCACCCCATGACCTGACATTGTGTTAGAATCTTGGCTTGATAAAAAAAAATATAAAATTGAAAAATTTGCTATATTGAAAGTACGTATACATTGAGATCTCGAAATTTCATAATAACATTTGAAATCTATTTGAATGGCAGCCTGTATTCGTGCAATTAAATCAAAGTTGTTTCTACCTCAATTAACTATGCATTTTTAGCGTTTAACGTCGCACTTTTCTGCAACTCTATTAATGGCGGCGGAAGAAGTATTATTATGATGATTGGGAGATGATGATGAAGAATAGTATAAGGATAGACGGTGGGAAGAAGGCGGCCGTGGCATATTAGTAGGGAACCTTCCCATCATTTGCCTCTCGAAACAACGAAATAATTCAGTACAGAGCCAACATTCTGATCGTTTTTAAAATAGGGAAGTGTAGTGTAAATTAACTTATAATAATGTTTATATTATGAAAGTTAAGATTTACCTGAAAGTAAAAGTGTTTCTATTTTTGTTTTGGGATGAATAGTTTTCAAGGAATGGATTACCAAAGTACCTGATTGTGTTGTAATTTTAAAACACTCAGTGTAACGCGTTGACAAGCGAGCACAGATACGTGCAAATTCTCGAACCGAAATTCCGCACCAATACATATACTTCCATATTGAATTGAAATGATCCACTCAATCAATATAAAAGTATATGCTTTTCATTGAATCTTGAAAATAGCATCTAAGCATTCTGGTACATAAAGCAAAACAGATTCAGTAGCAGTGGAAAACGTTCATTTCGATCCTTCATTTATGACAGAATTAAAAAAGTCAATAATGCATACTTTCTCCACAGATTGGTCTGTAAATTTGTAAAATAAGAGAATATGTTGGTCTTAATTACCGTGCAAAATATGAGTTTCATCCGATTTATCGAAGACCATTTTCATTTTTCAACCTATCAGGAGATGTTTATTTAAATTTTAACCAATGAATGGATTTCAAAAACATTAGGGTCAGCAACGCCCAGAGAATGTCCGAACATGTGTGCAACATTTCTGCTCGATCGAAGAAAAACTGTGATCTGTATATCCTCCGTAACAGAAGAAAACACACAAAAAACAGAGGTCCGTGCCAAAAGAGCCAAAAGTATCAGTCGCTCCCTCAATAATAGTACAGTCAGTTAGATCGATTTTAGATCAAAATAAGGAGTTTGATGATAGAGCTGTTAAAATTTCCTCGTACTCAGAAAAACAAGCTGATCAACAGGCTACGGTGCATATTAAAGTTTTACATATTTGGTGTGGGGGGGGGGGGGGGTCAGGGGGGTCAATGTTTGATTTTTAATACTAGAATAAAAACGGCGGAGTTGGTGATAGAATTTAAAACTTTCACAAAACGCTCTAATTATCTACTCTCCCCCTGTAAACCTACTCCCTACTCTCGCTCAGTAATTTTAATTATCCGCAGCCTAAAAGCAACGACATTCTTCATCGATTAAAATGGCAAATTTAATCTGGTTGCAGGTTTTAACTTGATCCTTTATCTAGAATAATGTAAATTCAGAAGAATTGTTCTGACAGATTAGCTCAGATTACCTTGGCTTAAGATAAGTGATTACAGATACCTATTCATGTAACGATTAGGTGCCTTGCTAGTTCAACATTACAAAGTATTAAGTGCAGGAGCTGCTTGATACAAGATCACGCAAGATACAAGATACAAGATTTTACATGACGGGTCCCTCTAGTATGATAGATTTGCAAACAACTCTATACCTATCTCAAGAAGCTTTAGATAACCCGGCCTAATACGATACACACATTACATCATGATGATCATCAGGGAACGCTATCTCTGGTGGCTGCGACGCTGGCGACCAATGGGCTCCTGGATCTCCGAAAGGCGGCTCGGAGTTCAACTGTGGAGGATTCAGTGACGCTGGATTCACAGACACCAGATGTGGAGACAAGCAAGTGTTCATCTGCATTCTGTTCTGTAGGAACTGCTATCTCCGGTGGCTGCGACGCTGGCGACCAATGGGCTCCTGGATCTCATAAAGGCGGCTCGGAGTTCAACTGTGGAGGATTCAGTGACGATGGATTCACAGACACCAGATGTGGAGACAAGCAAGTGTTCATCTGCATTCTGTTCTGTAGGAACTGCTATCTCCGGTGGCTGCGATGCTGGCGACCAATGGGCTCCTGGATCTCCTAAAGGCGGCTCGGAGTTCAACTGTGGAGGATTCAGTGACGATGGATTCACAGACACCAGATGTGGAGACAAGCAAGTGTTCATCTGCATTCTGTTCTGTAGGAACTGCTATCTCTGGTGGCTGCGACGCTGGCGACCAATGGGCTCCTGGATCTCCTAAAGGCGGCTCGGAGTTCAACTGTGGAGGATTCAGTGACGCTGGATTCACAGACACCAGATGTGGAGACAAGCAAGTGTTCATCTGCATTCTGTTCTGTAGGAACTGCTATCTCTGGTGGCTGCGACGCTGGCGACCAATGGGCTCCTGGATCTCATAAAGGCGGCTCGGAGTTCAACTGTGGAGGATTCAGTGACGCTGGATTCACAGACACCAGATGTGGAGCAAGCAAGTGTTCATCTGCATTCTGTTCTGTAGGAACTGCTATCTCTGGTGGCTGCGACGCTGGCGACCAATGGGCTCCTGGATCTCCTAAAGGCGGCTCGGAGTTCAACTGTGGAGGATTCAGTGACGCTGGATTCACAGACACCAGATGTGGAGCAAGCAAGTGTTCATCTGCATTCTGTTCTGTAGGAACTGCTATCTCCGGTGGCTGCGACGCTGGCGACCAATGGGCTCCTGGATCTCCTAAAGGCGGCTCGGAGTTCAACTGTGGAGGATTCAGTGACGCTGGATTCACAGACACCAGATGTGGAGCAAGCAAGTGTTCATCTGCATTCTGTTCTGTAGGAACTGCTATCTCTGGTGGCTGCGACGCTGGCGACCAATGGGCTCCTGGATCTCCTAAAGGCGGCTCGGAGTTCAACTGTGGAGGATTCAGTGACGCTGGATTCACAGACACCAGATGTGGAGACAAGCAAGTGTTCATCTGCATTCTGTTCTGTAGGAACTGCTATCTCCGGTGGCTGCGACGCTGGCGACCAATGGGCTCCTGGATCTCCTAAAGGCGGCTCGGAGTTCAACTGTGGAGGATTCAGTGACGCTGGATTCACAGACACCAGATGTGGAGACAAGCAAGTGTTCATCTGCATTCTGTTCTGTAGGAACTGCTATCTCTGGTGGCTGCGACGCTGGCGACCAATGGGCTCCTGGATCTCCTAAAGGCGGCTCGGAGTTCAACTGTGGAGGATTCAGTGACGCTGGATTCACAGACACCAGATGTGGAGACAAGCAAGTGTTCATCTGCATTCTGTTCTGTAGGAACTGCTATCTCCGGTGGCTGCGACGCTGGCGACCAATGGGCTCCTGGATCTCCTAAAGGCGGGTCGGAGTTTTACTGTGGAGGATTCAGTGACGATGGATTCACAGACACCAGATGTGGAGACAAGCAAGTGTTCATCTGCATTCTGTTCTGTAGGAACTGCTATCTCCGGTGGCTGCGACGCTGGCGACCAATGGGCTCCTGGATCTCATAAAGGCGGCTCGGAGTTCAACTGTGGAGGATTCAGTGACGCTGGATTCACAGACACCAGAAGTGGAGACAAGCAAGTGTTCATCTGCATTCTGTTCTGTAGGAACTGCTATCTCCAGTGGCTGCGACGCTGGCGACCAATGGGCTTCTGGATCTCCTAAAGGCGGGTCGGAGTTCAACTGTGGAGGATTCAGTGACGCTGGATTCACAGACACCAGATGTGGAGCAAGCAAGTGTTCATCTGCATTCTCTGTAGGAACTGCTATCTCCGGTGGCTGCGACGCTGGCGACCAATGGGCTCCTGGATCTCCTAAAGGCGGCTCGGAGTTCAACTGTGGAGGATTCAGTGACGCTGGATTCACAGACACCAGATGTGGAGCAAGCAAGTGTTCATCTGCATTCTCTGTAGGAACTGCTATCTCTGGTGGCTGCGACGCTGGCGACCAATGGGCTCCTGGATCTCCTAAAGGCGGGTCGGAGTTCAACTGTGGAGGATTCAGTGACGCTGGATTCACAGACACCAGATGTGGAGACAAGCAAGTGTTTATCTGCGAGTTGGGAACTCCAGACCAAGGAGGTCCAACACTGTGAGTATTATTATATCCCAGAAAAAACACTCCGTGTAAAAATACCAGCCAAGTCTCTTTAACTATAAAAAAAAATAGACGAAATCTAAAAATTCAGCACTGAAAAGGAGTGATATCAAAAAAGGAGCCAAGTCAACGAATTTTCCAAATTTTAATCGTACCATTGAAATAAAAATATCAACCCCCGAGAAATACTTAAAAAAAGGACTTGGCGCATCGTTTTTTTAAAGACACTTTTCTATCCTAAAAGTATAGGAAGAACTCTACAAGTATATTTTCCTGAGTATATCACATTCATTATCGACGAATCATACTACGTTTTAATATAACTAGTACTCTTACCTACTGGCAGTTTTGGTATTTTGTCAATATTCAGAGGAAATAAACGGATAAACGAATAACGAATAAACGGAAGCGGCCTAGTCTATTCGTTATTGCCACTATTTCTAGGGTCATATTAATCAATCATACTTCTCAATATCGTGACTGAGGGAAATAGCGAAAGCGCTCATTACAAGAAGGCCGTCAATGAGATTTGTATAAGTGACTAGTGCACTGAGCCATGCTGCTCAAATAATTACTGACTAGATTTTTATCTAAAGTAATACGTTATGTAATTTATGAATTTTTTTGGTATAAAATGTTAATTAATAGCAATTAATTACACGGCGAGAAGGTTCAAAGTATAATGCTGTAGTAGGTATGTTGATGTACCCACAAAACTATAGGTACCTACCAATCACAAACACAACTGTTCTGTATTTATTGCTTGTAAGACAATGCTATGTTTCTTTGCGTACTTATATTTAAATTTAAAATATTTTACAGAATGTTCAATATTTAATTTGAAAGTTTTGTCCCAATTTTTCTAGGCATTTCTGAACTACGTAGTATGTGAGTGGCATAAGCTTAAGAATAGAAAAATGTCTTTAAAAAAACGATGCGCCAAGTCCTTTTTTTAAGTATTTCTCGGGGGTTGATATTTTTATTTCAATGGTACGATTAAAATTTGGAAAATTCGTTGACTTGGCTCCTTTTTTGATATCACTCCTTTTCAGTGCTGAATTTTTAGATTTCTTCTATTTTTTTTTTATAGTTAAAGAGACTTGGCTGGTATTTTTACACGGAGTGTTTTTTCTGGGATATCACTTCTTTTGTTAGTTTATTCATACAGCTTGTAGCACATGTCCGAGCAGGGACTAATTTCTTTAAAAAAATACGCCTCAACCGATTTGGTTACTATGAAAAGTTGCGTTTGGTATAAGATGAAAATGATTATCCAAGAAGAATAGCTTAAGTTTCGTTATAATCGATCCAGCCGTTTTCGATACATGACGTCACTTCCGGTTTTGAAATAGCGGCCGAATTCCGGTATAGGTAATAAAAAAACAATCTAGTTTTATCTAGTTGATACCTTCATGAACGACCATCTGAATTCCTAATCCCTATATTTCCGTAAAATCGGTCATGCCGTTTGTAATATATGACGTCACTTCCGGTTTCATTTAGTGGTTCCTGCCGCCATTTCCGGTACCATTAATTTATTTATTCATTTTTCACAATTGATTTTTCAAATAAATAGCAGAATGAATACGCAGGAGCTAGTTCAGTTGCAATCGGTACAGGCGTTTTGGATATATGACGTCACTTCCGGTTTCAGGAATGGCGGCCGAGAACACTGCTACCTTGAATATATAAATTGTATTGTCTATGTTACAATGTAAGTTAATTATGTACGTATTTTAAGTATAATTTGTTGAAATAAGTTAAATATTGCGTATTTATGACGTCACTTCCGGTTTAGAAAATAAGAAAATAATATTTTTTTTATTGATACTTCATATAGATGACCATCTAAATCGAATGGCGCTAATTTCGTTCTAATCGGTCCAGACGTTTTTGAGTTATGACGTCACTTCCGGTTTCAAAATGGCGGCTTCCGGTTGGTTTTATAAAAAGGCACCTCAGACGCCAAAAGTGCACATGTGGTAAAAATTTCAGGTCAATCGGTTCAGCCGTTTAGGCTGTGGCGGTGATAGCGACGTTTCGTGATATCATCAGAATCATCATCATCTTCAGAATCAGAAAGTGGTGTAATTTCACTGTTTTCTCGGTCCTCTAGCGCGCAAATGGCATAACCTATTGTTCCCAAATTTGGTATATGTAGTGGGGTGGGCCATAGCTCGAAATTAAGATATTTCGCAACAATGTGAGATTTACCAATTTTGAGATCCAGTAGGCCGAAAATGCCATGTTGTTGCTTACAGTAAAAGTGTTTGGTCTGCTCCTCAGTTTATAAGGCATTTACGGTATGTTGAGTGACTGTGAGTGTATAGTACGACTTGGCTGGGTGGAGCGACCGCTCCACTAGATTACACTTCAATATACTAGTATAGCAATGCGTTGAAAGGATAACTTAAATGAGGCCTGTTAAAGAATATCGAAGACATTTACGTGCGCTAAAGAAAAATATCATCATTAGACTGGAATAAGCAGTCTCTTTAAAATTTTCTATTCTAAATTTGTATATATCAACACAAATTATATTGACAAATACACTTTTTACTCGAAAAAATTTACATTTGCATTCATAAAATATTAAATTGAAATGCATGTGATTGGCGGGAAAATCCATGTGTTGCGTATGTGAGCCCGGTGTTCATTTCTAAGTCCATAACAATGTGTTACCATGGTGAATCCTTTGTTACCATGGCAATGCTGTGTCCCATTACGTCAATGCCGATGTAGATAACTGTTTTAAAACAAGGTTAAATCATTTTAAAATTCAGAGATTTATATAATCAATTTTGAAAACAATTCATCCCACAACAATAATGTTTTGTTTACATTCTAGACATGTGTACTATCCATATTAACTCATTCCACAACTAGAGAGAGTTCCCTGTTATTGTTCTCAGTCCTGGATATACTCTGGTCCCCAACTACGGGTACTACAACTTCAAAGGGATCCGCGTGACCTGGACTGAAGCCGATCAGATATGTCGAGACGACGGGACGTATCTTGTTGTCCTGAACTCCCAGGAAGAAGCCGATGTTCTGAAGTCGACATTCGATCTTGAGAGTTTGTACCCTTCGAACCCCTTCCATGTTGGCATTCATCGCTTCCACGGGGGGAATGAGAACTGGCGAAGTGTTGCAGGTAAATTAGTTCGTAATTCCCACAAATAAGTGATACGTGATGGAGCCACTTCTGGCAAGACGGCTACTATCAGGTCCACAGATTAATTTGTTTGTTTTTACATTTCGTGTTTCCATAAAGCAGTGAAAAAAAGAAGAAACAAATGAAATTGATATTTAGCTATACATTTACTTTTTTGGCCATAACAAACAACGTACTATATCAAATATTTATATTTATGCAAATGCGCCCTTGATAGCCGCCATTTACATAGTACCACAAAATCCACCAGAGGTCAGTTGTGTTACTTATTTTCTCCAATTGAAGAAACGCACTGTGTAAAGCTTTGATTAGCGAGTCCTTGTATTGCATGCGATTTATCTATTGTGTGAAAGTAACTGCTTTACAGAAAATGAAGTCAATCTAATCTAGTGCAGCAATATGCAACGAAAATGTTTTTTCTCGAGATGCAATTTTGACAATTATTCCAAAACATGCTTAAATGTCAAAAACGCTTCAAGTTTTTAAGTTCTTGGCTGTTTTTAGATATATTTTTGGATACGATTGGAGAAAATATGATGTAATGAAATTATTTGTAAGTACGATACAATGTTTGTTAAAATAAAGATTTCTCCTTTTATGTACTCATGACTAAAATTAGAAATAATTACGTTATATCATATTTTCTCCAATCGTATTCAAAAACGTATCTAAAAATCGGTCAAGAACTTGCACGCAAATTTGTGTACTTGTGTACTTATCTAGTGGAGCGGTCGCTCCACCCAGCCAAGTCGTACTGTACACTCACACTCACTCAACATACCGTAAATGCCTAATAAACTGAGGAGCAGACCAACCACTTTTACTGTAAGCAACAACATGGCATTTTCGGCCTACTGGATCATAAAATTGGAAAATCTCACATTGTTGTGAAATATCTTAATTTTGAGCTATGGCCCACCCCACTCCATATACTAAATATGGGAACAATAGGTTATGCCATTTGCGTGCTAGAGGGCCGTGAAAACAGTGAAATTACACCCCTTTTAAAACCTATCTGATGATGATATCAGGAAACACCGCTATCACCGCCACAGCCTAAATGGCTTAGCCGATCGATCTGAAATTTTTACCACATGTGCACTTTTGGCGTCTGAGGTGCCTTTTTATAAAACCATCCGGTAGTCGCCATTTTGAAACCGGAAGTGACGTCATATCTCGAAAACGGCTCAACCGATCGGAATGAAACTAGCGCCAAATGATTCAGACGGTCGTCTATATGGAATATCAATAGTTAAAGTAGAGATGTTCTATTACCAAAACCGGAAATGACGTCATGAAAATGAATAACTAGATTTTAATGACCTCTTACTACAATAACTAGAGAGCCTAGATGGGTAAGAGAGTGGCCAATGGGGTGATAATGTTTTCAGCCGCGGCGGCCATTAGTTTTCAACAGCTGATCCAGTTATGCATGGCAGGCATAGGGAATTGCTTGTGTTTTCACTGTTTATGTATCATTCTTGTGTCCCTGTGCATTGCTTCCGATATGTTAATGCATGTTTATACTATTAACATCAATTAGCGTAATTAATTATATTTGTTTGGTATTGTTTGGATTTAAAAACTTGATAAAACTGTGATTACGTCAAACATAACCTTACAGTTTTGACCCAAGTGCATACGATATACGCCAAAGTTGAGTTGTGCAAAACTTTGCAAAGGAGATTAGCTAATGATATAATGATTTGGATGATGCAGGGGTGATTAGCTCATGATATGACGATTTGGATGATGCAGGGGTGATTAGCTCATGATATGACGATTTGGATGATGCAGGGGTGATTAGCTCATGATATGACGATTTGGATGATGCAGGGGTGATTAGCTGATGATATGGCGATTTGGATGATGCAGGAGTGATTAGCTGATGGTTGAATATCAATAATAATTTTGTAATTCAATTGTATTCCTGTTTTTATGTAATAAATGCATTAAATTCCATTCTTCTTAATACCCATATTAATTAGATATTTGAGCTAATTAGCAATCCCAGACTCAATTAATTCTTCTTCTAATGTTGTCAACAACATCACATCAATGTGTACTTTCAATTTGTACAAAATGAATAATATTAATTCACGAAAGAATGAGATATTTATGACAGTAACATACAGGGTTTGCATTCAACCATCACTGTCTTGGAAAAAAAATGGCGGCGAAAACTCCATTGGCCACTCTCTTACCCATCTAGGCTCTCTAACAATAACCACATATTCAGAAGGCTTATAATGATACATAACATTTATAGAAATAAATTCTAGGTGGCAGTTATTTCAGTCAACATTTTGAAAACCGGAAGTGATACCATATCTCGAAAATGGCTAGACTGATTGGAACAAAGCTTTCGCAATTCTTCATGGAATATCACTTTAAGCTTAGGTATATTGAGCACCAAAACACAATTTTTCGTATTAACCAATTCGGAAATGGCGTATTTTTTAAAAGTATTTAGTCATTGTTGCTCCGATGTGTGTTACAAGTTGTGTAAATAAACTAAAAAAATAAGTGATATCCCCATAAAAAAACACTCCGTGTAAAAATACCAGCCAAGTCTCTTCAACTATAAAAAAAATAGAATAAATCTAAAAATTCAGCACTGAAAAGTAGTGATATCAAAAAATGAGCCAAGTCAAAACTTAATTTTAAAAACCAAAATATACTTGGCGCATCGTTTTTAAGGGCATTATAGGTATATTATATATATTTAGGTACATTTGATTTTTGGCATATGCTTCTATACTATTTATACCCAGAAAAAACACTCCGTGTAAAAATACCAGCCAAGTCTCTTTAACTATAAAAAAAAATAGAAGAAATCTAAAAATTCAGCACTGAAAAGGAGTGATATCAAAAAAGGAGCCAAGTCAACGAATTTTCCAAATTTTAATCGTACCATTGAAATAAAAATATCAACCCCCGAGAAATACTTAAAAAAAGGACTTGGCGCATCGTTTTTTTAAAGACACTTTTCTATCCTAAAAGTATAGGAAGAACTCTACAAGTATATTTTCCTGAGTATATCACATTCATTATCGACGAATCATACTACGTTTTAATATAACTAGTACTCTTACCTACTGGCAGTTTTGGTATTTTGTCAATATTCAGAGGAAATAAACGGATAAACGAATAACGAATAAACGGAAGCGGCCTAGTCTATTCGTTATTGCCACTATTTCTAGGGTCATATTAATCAATCATACTTCTCAATATCGTGACTGAGGGAAATAGCGAAAGCGCTCATTACAAGAAGGCCGTCAATGAGATTTGTATAAGTGACTAGTGCACTGAGCCATGCTGCTCAAATAATTACTGACTAGATTTTTATCTAAAGTAATACGTTATGTAATTTATGAATTTTTTTGGTATAAAATGTTAATTAATAGCAATTAATTACACGGCGAGAAGGTTCAAAGTATAATGCTGTAGTAGGTATGTTGATGTACCCACAAAACTATAGGTACCTACCAATCACAAACACAACTGTTCTGTATTTATTGCTTGTAAGACAATGCTATGTTTCTTTGCGTACTTATATTTAAATTTAAAATATTTTACAGAATGTTCAATATTTAATTTGAAAGTTTTGTCCCAATTTTTCTAGGCATTTCTGAACTACGTAGTATGTGAGTGGCATAAGCTTAAGAATAGAAAAATGTCTTTAAAAAAACGATGCGCCAAGTCCTTTTTTTAAGTATTTCTCGGGGGTTGATATTTTTATTTCAATGGTACGATTAAAATTTGGAAAATTCGTTGACTTGGCTCCTTTTTTGATATCACTCCTTTTCAGTGCTGAATTTTTAGATTTCTTCTATTTTTTTTTTATAGTTAAAGAGACTTGGCTGGTATTTTTACACGGAGTGTTTTTTCTGGGATATCACTTCTTTTGTTAGTTTATTCATACAGCTTGTAGCACATGTCCGAGCAGGGACTAATTTCTTTAAAAAAATACGCCTCAACCGATTTGGTTACTATGAAAAGTTGCGTTTGGTATAAGATGAAAATGATTATCCAAGAAGAATAGCTTAAGTTTCGTTATAATCGATCCAGCCGTTTTCGATACATGACGTCACTTCCGGTTTTGAAATAGCGGCCGAATTCCGGTATAGGTAATAAGAAAACAATCTAGTTTTATCTAGTTGATACCTTCATGAACGACCATCTGAATTCCTAATCCCTATATTTCCGTAAAATCGGTCATGCCGTTTGTAATATATGACGTCACTTCCGGTTTCATTTAGTGGTTCCTGCCGCCATTTCCGGTACCATTAATTTATTTATTCATTTTTCACAATTGATTTTTCAAATAAATAGCAGAATGAATACGCAGGAGCTAGTTCAGTTGCAATCGGTACAGGCGTTTTGGATATATGACGTCACTTCCGGTTTCAGGAATGGCGGCCGAGAACACTGCTACCTTGAATATATAAATTGTATTGTCTATGTTACAATGTAAGTTAATTATGTACGTATTTTAAGTATAATTTGTTGAAATAAGTTAAATATTGCGTATTTATGACGTCACTTCCGGTTTAGAAAATAAGAAAATAATTTTTTTTTATTGATACTTCATATAGATGACCATCTAATTCGAATGGCGCTAATTTCGTTCTAATCGGTCCAGACGTTTTTGAGTTATGACGTCACTTCCGGTTTCAAAATGGCGGCTTCCGGTTGGTTTTATAAAAAGGCACCTCAGACGCCAAAAGTGCACATGTGGTAAAAATTTCAGGTCGATCGGTTCAGCCGTTTAGGCTGTGGCGGTGATAGCGACGTTTCGTGATATCATCAGAATCATCATCATCTTCAGAATCAGAAAGTGGTGTAATTTCACTGTTTTCTCGGTCCTCTAGCGCGCAAATGGCATAACCTATTGTTCCCAAATTTGGTATATGTAGTGGGGTGGGCCATAGCTCGAAATTAAGATATTTCGCAACAATGTGAGATTTACCAATTTTGAGATCCAGTAGGCCGAAAATGCCATGTTGTTGCTTACAGTAAAAGTGTTTGGTCTGCTCCTCAGTTTATTAGGCATTTACGGTATGTTGAGTGACTGTGAGTGTATAGTACGACTTGGCTGGGTGGAGCGACCGCTCCACTAGATACAGGATGCGCCAAGTATATTTTGGTTTTTAAAATTAAGTTTTGACTTGGCTCATTTTTTGATATCACTACTTTTCAGTGCTGAATTTTTAGATTTTTTCTATTTTTTTTATAGTTGAAGAGACTTGGCTGGTATTTTTACACGGAGTGTTTTTTTTATATACTTATTTCTGTACATTAGAACATACATTTTCATGCTTGTATCACAATTTACACAATATACCCATACATTTGGACTAGTGAACTGCACTATGAGAAACAATTATTGTGTTTCATCAATAAAATGTGTATAATCATTTTTTTTCAAATTATACTACTGTCATTAGTTGTCCCATTGTACCCCGCAATGGGGCACAATGATCCAAATAGTCCAGCTGCTAAGTGCCATTTTACATCACAATTCGGGGTTTAGTGATAAAAGCGTGGATTTTAGATATGTTGTAGAGAATAAAAAAACATTTGATTTTACTCGAGGGGGGTTTTCATATCTACCCCCGTTCGGGGGTGGCAAGGGTTCAAAGTTTTGGGGATGATTGCATATTAATATTAATTCAAATGAATTGAACAAATGTAATATGTCAATTAACATGCGATAAATTGTAAAAGGGTTCAAATAAACTATAAAAAATTTCATATCGAGCAAAATGTGTAGGGGGGTGGTAAAATTTCACCCTTTGCCTAATATTTACTATCTTCCACATTTATGGAGCGATTTCAAGTTTTAAGCATTCAATCGACAGATAAAATTACATAGATTCATGATATAATATTTGTTTTTGATTTGCAACAACCTAACCCCGCTAGGGGGTGACAAGAGTTTAAGGTTAGGGGGATGATTCATCCCCCTGATTCATCACCAACGCCGACAGATGGCAGCACTTGCTGCATCAGATATCGCGATGTCCCCGTTGTGCCCCTGTCCCCGTTATGCCCCTACTTCCCCTACCACAAAATCCACCAGAGGTCAGTTGTGTTTCTTATTTCCCCCACTAGAAGAAACGCACTGTGTAAGGCTTTGATTAGCGAGTCCTTGTATTGCATGCGATTTATCTTTTGTGTGAAAGTTACTGCTTTACAGACAATGAAGTCGAACTAATCTAGTGCAGCAATATGCAACGAAAATGATTTTTCTCGAGATGCAATTTTGGCAATTATTTCAAAACATGATTAAATGTCAAAAAACGCTTCAAGTTTTTAAGTTTTGGCTGTTTTTAGATATATTTTTGGATACGATTGGAGAAAATATGATGTAATGAAATTATTTGTAAGTACGATATAATGTTTGTTAAAATAAAGATTTCTCCTTTTATGTATTATGACTAAAATTAGAAATAATTACGTTATATCATATTTTCTCCAATCGTATCCAAAAACGTATCTAAAAATCGGTCAAGAACTTGCACGCAAATTTGTGTACTTGTGTACTTATACTTATTTATGTACATTAGAACATAAATTTTCATGCTTGTATCACAATTTACACAATATACCCATACATTTGGACTAGTGAACTGCACTTTGAGAAACATTTATTGTGTTTCATCAATAAAATGTGTATAATCATTTTGTTTCAAATTATACTACTGTCATTAGTTGTCCCATTGTACCCCGCAATGGGGCACAATGATCCAAAGAGATACTTTGATAATTTATTTGTAGTAACGAAAGGATTTTCCAAATTATTTATCAATATTATTTTGTAACAACAAAAAGAGCTGTCAAACCCAACGGCTGGTGTAATGGATACCTCGGTTCTCGTAAGATGTCCGAGGTTAAGCAACATTGAGCGGGGTCAGCAGTTGGATGGGTGACCACTCAACTCTGTCCTGCCAGTTGCTGCCGTTGGGCCAGAGAGACTGGGGTGGTTGGGGGTTAGTGTAACGACATCCCTCCACCTGTTATCAGTCTCTCAACGGGCGTTACACCGTCCTTGGATGGGACGTAAAGCCAGCAGGGCGCAGGGAGCTAACTACTCACTCGCTTGACATCCCTAGTTACGAATCCTCAACCAACTTCACCTCCTGTATAATGGCGCATCGTCAATGGAGCAGAGTTGTGGAGGCGGCAGTAGGACTACGAGTCCTGTAACGCCATAACAAAAAAAAGAGCTGTATTACCATCAAGCCTTGTTTGTATTTTAAAAATAAAATGGCAGTATCCCGAAACAAATGCATGTCTCATTTATTCTCTTCCTCCCCGACCTACATACAATATCAAATGACTGATTGTTTGCTTGCAGGAGTGCCACTGAACGACACCGGATACTCTCGATGGTTCAACGATGGCCTCCATCCAGCTGGGACGTTCCTCACTTATCCATTTATATATTATTATCAGCCGAATTTAAACTTCTACGGATTGGTTTCTGAGAGGCCAGACACCACTGCTTATGTCCTATGTGAACATAACCTAGCATAGAGTAAAAAATGCTAGAGTCTATCTTGACATTATTTTATAAAATAAATCGTGCATTCAACTACTGCAACCAT
This sequence comes from Leuctra nigra, assembly GCA_934045905.1. NCBI lineage: Eukaryota > Metazoa > Arthropoda > Insecta > Plecoptera > Leuctridae > Leuctra > Leuctra nigra. Next base: position 16,769,004 of record OW203765.1, read on the forward strand.
CTTGGTTATAGTAAGTCACAAATATTTTGAACAGAAACACTGGTATTGTCAAATATAAAATAAAAAGAGTCTGCAATATTTCGTCGATGCGTTCGATCGACTTTGTCAAGCAAGACTGACGAGTTCCGTTACCACTGCTGCCTTCTCTGCCGTCAGCCCCCCACCATGAGACCCGATGACTCACGCGAGAAGCCGACATACCATGACCATATATGGCCTGCCGTCTACCCAACCGATTTTCGCACCGAATTGAATTTAGACTTCACCACTGGACGAAGCATAGCCACCCATACGTCATCAAAATGACACGATGACTGACTAATAACTTCGTCCACACATGTAATGAATGCTGACTCAATAAATTTTCTTTTCTTAGCGTTACTTTCCTTATATATTTCTATAGCAGAATCCCAATCAAAAGTATGCATGTTAGTCCACGCATGTTCAGCTACTAAAGATGTAGAAATTTTATGATTTTTTACGTTATCTCGATGTTCTTTAATACGTATGTCAAGTGGCCTCCCTGTTTCACCTATATACACTTCCTGACACTGACATGGGAGCGCGTAAACAATTTCCTTGGAATTCTGCTGAAGATCAACCGATTTAGTTTGACAGAGAAGACTTCTAAGAGTGTTAGGAGATTTAAAAACTGTTCTAATATTAAATGATCCAAGAATTCTACGAACTTTTTCCGAAAAATTTGGAACGTAGTCCAAACAAATAGTTCTCAATGGTTTTTCCAAACGAATATTCGAACGCTCCGTCTCCTCCTTCCTATTCAAGATTTTATCTAACATACGCACAGGGTAATCGTTTGCCACAAAGGATTTAAAAAGATGATCTTACAGAAAACCTGTACACCTGTAACCTGTAGAAACGGTGTACAGAAAACCTACACATACGGATCAATATTTGAGTTTTGATTCTAATCACCCGGCTCATGTCAAAAGGGGAATTGTTGAGTGTTTGTGGTCCAGAGCTAAGTCGTTGTCTGGCGATGCGGAGGTATTAGCGGCGGAGAAAGATCATCTTTTTAAATCCTTTGTGGCAAACGGTTACCCTGTGCGTATGTTAGATAAAATCTTGAATAGGAAGGAGGAGACGGAGCGTTCGAATATTCGTTTGGAAAAACCATTGAGAACTATTTGTTTGGACTACGTTCCAAATTTTTCGGAAAAAGTTCGTAGAATTCTTGGATCATTTAATATTAGAACAGTTTTTAAATCTCCTAACACTCTTAGAAGTCTTCTCTGTCAAACTAAACCGGTTGATCTTCAGCAGAATTCCAAGGAAATTGTTTATGCGCTCCCATGTCAGTGTCAGGAAGTGTATATAGGTGAAACAGGGAGGCCACTTGACATACGTATTAAAGAACATCGAGATAACGTAAAAAATCATAAAATTTCTACATCTTTAGTAGCTGAACATGCGTGGACTAACATGCATACTTTTGATTGGGATTCTGCTATAGAAATATATAAGGAAAGTAACGCTAAGAAAAGAAAATTTATTGAGTCAGCATTCATTACATGTGTGGACGAAGTTATTAGTCAGTCATCGTGTCATTTTGATGACGTATGGGTGGCTATGCTTCGTCCAGTGGTGAAGTCTAAATTCAATTCGGTGCGAAAATCGGTTGGGTAGACGGCAGGCCATATATGGTCATGGTATGTCGGCTTCTCGCGTGAGTCATCGGGTCTCATGGTGGGGGGCTGACGGCAGAGAAGGCAGCAGTGGTAACGGAACTCGTCAGTCTTGCTTGACAAAGTCGATCGAACGCATCGACGAAATATTGCAGACTCTTTTTATTTTATATTTGACAATACCAGTGTTTCTGTTCAAAATATTTGTGACTTTCTAGTTGGTTCCTGGTATATTATCTTCTTCTTTCTTTTATCATCTTGGTTATCTAATAGCTCCAAGTTTAGCAAACTGGAAAAATATCAATGGATATAAATAATTTGCTCGTGTATCTTTGGGTTTCAACCATTTCCTACTTCCCTACACTGTGGATAAAGAAGAAACAATCACTTAGCCAACGACTTGTCGTTTTTTTTTCTTTTTCACTAGTCCATTGTTCACCATTCACCATTGATATCACCATTGTTGATCCTTCATTTCGGTGAAGAAAAGCTTTATTATTTTGTGAGCAGAAGAAATTATATGAGGCCCCTGACAAACCTACCGCTCATTAGAAAATGGAATATACTCCGTGAAAATAATAACAATGGCTAACTTCACAAGCAAGTATAATCTGATCGTTCATTCTCTTGAGGTAATACCAAAGTAGCCGTTGTGAGTATTAAGATAATACTAAAGATCATACGAATAAGCCGCTAATACTTTTACCATAATCCATATTTGTGAGATCGTTCGAGTGCTCGTGTAATCGAGTGTGACGCCAAAGTGACGTCCGTCCGAAGGAAATAGTATCCAACAAGCCAAATCAGTTCATTGTTTTGTTTTTTCTGACGTCAGGCGGCCGTGAATCCGTAAGAAATGTGTCTCGTACGATCTCGAAAAAAAGTCCCCTGTGGAAGTTTATTCCAGAACGTTTTCTCAACAACATTCTGGTGGAATACGGATTACATTGCCAGAAATCGAATTCCATCAGACTTGTGAATTTAAAACTTCCAGAAAGGGCCCCTGGAAAAACTTGACCTTCTGCTCTGCTTCCGCTTGCTCAATGAATGTGAAGAGGCGCTGGAACTTCTCTGATTGGTCTGTTTCTCGTTGTTCGCGAGATTCTCTGTACGGCGAGACGTCCAAGGAGGTCTCCGGCACGTCCATCATGCGTTGTTTCAACAGCTCAATGCGGCTTCCTGGAAATTGTATAAAAACTCTCATTGTTAATATTTTAAATCAAATATTTAGATCAAAGCATATTGTATCACATATTGAAACAATTGAGCAGATATTCTATGACTCTTTAAAATAGAATTCACCGCCTTTCCAGTGTTGGATTTGTGTGTTTTGGACAGACTGATTGTTCATTTAGATTTATGTCCACAATTTAGTTTTTCCTGTTTATTAGCTTCGCACATACTCAATTGTAAGAGTTTTACAATGATATTATATGATAATTTTTACAACTGGTGGCAGATGTGGGATTTTTACAATTGGTGGCAGACGTATGACTTTTACAATTGGTGGCAGATGTAGGAGTTTTAAAAAATTATGGAGAAAATTAATACTAACCATATTAAATATTTTATATTATAAAAAAATAGTCCTACAATCATATTTGAAAGAAAATACATGCGACGAAAGAAAATATTCAATAGCTACATACATTTTGTTGACTTCAGTCAAATTGCACTTCATGAAGTTTGATAACATAATTAGCAAAATCGAGGAGGTAGACAAATGTAAAAGAATTGACAATCGATAACAGTTGGAGGGAGGTCGTCCCACTACCCCAAACACCCCAGTCTCTCTGGCCCAACGGCAGAAACTGGCCGTGGTCACATATCCAACACTGACCGCTCTCCATGTTGCTTAAGGGGGTGGAGCGATCGAGGCATAGTCTCAGATCTTCATAATTTTGTGTGTACTTATTGATTTTTTTGTCTGGGGCTTAACGTCGCACTGTTCTGCAGCGAGGCTAATGGCGACGGATGAATGATTATGATGATGATTGGGAGATGATGGTGATTAGTAGGTAAGGATGGAAGGTGGGAAGGAGGCGGTCGTGGCCTATTAGTAGGTTACCTTCCCAGCATTTGCCTTTCGGCTGAGGGAAAACCACGAAAAACCCCAGTCATGAAGGACGGCCGCGGGAATCGACCCGGGCCTCCGGAATTCAAGTTCAGAGCGTTACCACTCAGCCAACCTGTTCCGTCTTATTTATATTCATGCCATACACAATCCCTGAAAAAATTATACACTTTTCGTGCCTAGTTTCTGAGATAATTATAATTTTCTCACTTATGTTATCTTATGGCAGCCAAGTAAAAACGAGACATTTTTAAGCTATAATAAAGTTATATTTTTTTGTGCCCATAGATTTAAACAAAATACTTTTTTTTCTTGTAGATATACGCACTTACTATCAGGAAAAAAAATTGTAAACAATACTAACGTGTGCTATTTTAAAAGTTATTAACCTAATTCGCAATGATTTCCTATACCTCCCATGTTAAAGTTTTGTTAATTTATAAAAGACATACCATTGAAAACTCATTATTGGGCGGGAGTTGCAAACTACAGGAAATTAATTGAACCTTACTTAAATAAAGTTGGAATATTGGAAAACGTTTTATGAACTTATACTTTCAAGAAAAAAATATTTGTGTGTAATATCGATCGATCCAGCCACCTTAAAGTATTACCACCGATAGTCCACGTAATTCAAGTCAGTGACTCACAAATTAAATAACAAATCAATGAAATAAATATTTTACAAATATATTTAGCATTTTCTATGAATATCATAAGATTACTTTGTAGAAATACGATATTTTATAAAGAATGTACAATTATTTTAATTATTTTCAGGCAGTGCGAATTAAGTACTTGATTTCATTTTATGCAGTTACTAGTAGAAACTGGCTAAATAAGGGTATTAAATTTGATTTTCTCTTTATTTAATCCGTACCCCCACATTTTTTAACGGCTAAAATATTGAAAAAAATCGGCCTCTAAAATGACATCAATATTTTTTCTTTGTAGTTTATATCTAGTGAAGCGGTCGCTCCACCTAGCCAAGTCGTACTGTACACTCACACTTACTCAGCATACCGTAAATGCCAATATAAACTAAGGAGCAGACCAACCACTTATACTGTAAGCAACAACATAGCATTTTCGGCCTACTGGATCTCAAAATTGAAAAATCTCACATTGTTGCGAAATATCTTAATTTCGAGCTATGGCCCCATATACCCCACCCCATATACCAAATTTGGGAACAACAGGTTATGCCATTTGCAAACAAGAGGGCCGTGAAAACAGTTAAATTACACCCCTTTTAAAAGGTATTTGATGATGATGATGATGATATAAGGAAACGTCGCTATCACCGCCACAGCCTAAGCAGCTGAACCGATCGACCTGAGATTTTTACCACATGTGCACTTTTGGCATCTGAGGTGCCTTTTTATAAAACCAACCGGAAGCCGCCATTTTGAAACCGGAAGTGATGTCATATCTCGAAAACGGCTAGACCAATCGGATTGAAACTAGCGCCAAATGATTCAGACGGCCATTTATGTGGAATATCAATAGTTGAAGTAGAAATGTACTTTTACCGAAACCGGAAATGACGTCATAAAAATGAAAAACATACTGAATCTAGTAAAGCGGTCGCTCCACTCAGCCAAGTCGTACCGTACACTCACAGTCACTCAACATACCGTAAATGCCTACCCCATAAAAAAACACTCCGTGTAAAAATACCAGCCAAGTCTCTTCAACTATAAAAAAAATAGAATAAATCTAAAAATTCAGCACTAAAAAGTAGTGATATCAAAAAATGAGCCAAGTCAAAACTTAATTTTAAAAACCAAAATATACTTGGCGCATCGTTTTTAAGGGCATTATAGGTATATTATATATAATTAGGTAGGTACATTTGATTTTTGGCATATGCTTCTATACTATTTATATACACGATGCGCCAAGTATATTTTGGTTTTTAAAATTAAGTTTTGACTTGGCTCATTTTTTGATATCACTACTTTTCAGTGCTGAATTTTTAGATTTATTCTATTTTTTTTATAGTTGAAGAGACTTGGCTGGTATTTTTACACGGAGTGTTTTTTTATGGGGATATCACTTATTTTTTTAGTTTATTTACACAACTTGTAACACACATCGGAGCAACAATGACTAAATACTTTTAAAAAATACGCTATTTCCGAATTGGTTAATACGAAAAATTGTGTTTGGTGCTCAATATACCTAAGCTTAAAGTGATATTCCATGAAGAATTGCGAAAGCTTCGTTCCAATCAGTCTAGCCATTTTCGAGATATGGTATCACTTCCGGTTTTCAAAATGTTGACTGAAATAACTGCCACCTAGAATTTATTTCTATAAATGTTATGTATCATTATAAGCCTTCTGAATATGTAGTTATTGTAGTAAGAGGTCATTTAAATCTAGATCTTCATTTTCATGACGTCATTTCCGGTTTCGGTAATAGTACATCTCTACTTTAACTACTGATATTCCATATAGACGACCGTCTGAATCATTTGGCGCTAGTTTCATTCCGATCGGTTTAGCCGTTTTCGAGATATGACGTCACTTCCGGTTTCAAAATGGCGACTACCGGTTGGTTTTATAAAAAGGCACCTCAGACGCCAAAAGTGCACATGTGGTAAAAATTTCAGATCGATCGGCTAAGCCGTTTAGGCTGTGGCGGTGATAGCGGTGTTTCCTAATATCATCTGAATCATCATCTAAAGATCAAAGTGGTGTAATTTCACTGTTTTCTCGGCCCTCTAGCTCGCAAATGGTATAGCCTATTGTTCCCAAATTTGGTATATGTGGTGGGGTGGGCCATAGCTCAAAATTAAGATATTTTACAACAATGTGAGATTTTCCAATTTTATGATCCAGTAGGCCGAAAATGCCATGTTGTTGCTTACAGTAAAAGTAGTTGGTCTGGCTCCTTATTTTATTAGGCATTTACGGTATGTTGAGTGAGTGTGAGTGTACAGTACGACTTGGCTGGGTGGAGCGACCGCTCCACTAGATACTAGGAAAACGCTCTGAGTAACGCGTTGATGAGCGAGCACGGATACGCGCAACACCTCGAACCGAAATCTTGTATGAAAATCTTCAAAAATTCCAAAATAATTGGTCCCAATAACCATACAAAGTTAAACAATAAAAATCAACCTTTTTGAACCTTTATGATTGAATGGTTCCTTGTTAATTTTTAAAAATCACAGGATCTTGTTCCAAAAATATATCTGGGACCACTCATATGATATAAGTGTGTGTACACAATATTAGATCAATTTGTTGATTATAAGTGTCATAATTATGCGTTTGAAAGTTTCTGTTCTAACTACCTTGGAACATTGGAACTGAGGTGTCAATGTTGCCGTGATCCATAGCAACAAGCAAAATGTCCGTAAAATGTAAATAACTATTGAATTTAAACACAGATGTGTCTGAAAATTGTCAAAAACACAGATAATGTTGGTCCCAATGACCATGCAAAGTTTTAAGTTGATCGGTCAAACGGTTCTAGTTTAAATTTCAAAAATCACAGTAAATATGGTTTTAAATTTTAACTAATGGGAGGATTTGGCTGAAACTTTGTATGATTGGGTAAAATGTTGGTGGTATTGACTTGTCAAAATTTCAAATTGATCGAACCAACCAATCGAAAGAAATTTTTTTAAAAATTTGAACCAATCAGTGGATATCAAAAAAAAATAAAAGCTGCAACGACCAGAAATGGTTCGTACACGTGTGCAAAATTTCAGCTCGATCAAAGAAAAACTGTGACCTGCATAGTCTCACCTAGCAGAAAAAAAAGGGGAAAAAAACAGAGGTCCGTGCCAAATGAGCTACTAGGAAAACGCTCTGAGTAACGCGTTGATGAGCGAGCACGGATATACGCGCAACACCTTGAACCGAAATTCTGTCCATCGTAAATGTCCTTATAAGCCAATAATTCATGAATTTCGTCACAGACTTGTATGCAAATCTTTAAAAATTCCTAAAATACTGGTTCCAAAAACCATGCAAAGTTTTAAGTTGATCGATAAAACGGTTCCTTGTTAATTTTCAAAAATCACATGATCTCGTTAAAAAATATACCTGGACTACTCATGATATAAATGTGTCCATCAGTTTTAACGGTCATATCAGTTTCTATGCGGTTAAGTTTCTGCTCTAACTACCTTGGAACTGAGGCTCTATGTTGCCGTGATCAAAATATTTACGAGAATTTAACAGCCAACACGCAAAATGTCCGAATACTGTCAATAACTTTTGGATTTAAACACAGATTAGTCTGAAAATTGTTAAAAGTACAGATAATGTTGGTCCCAATTACCATGCAAAGTTTTAAATTGATCGGTCAAACAGTTTTAGTTTAAATTTCAATAATCAAATGAAATATTTTTTTTACATTTTAACCAATGGGAGGATTTGTCTGAAAATTTGCGAAATAAGAGGTAATGTTGGTCTTAATGACCATGCAAAATATGAGTTTGATCATATTTATCGAAGACCATTTTCATTTTTCAGCCTATCAGGAGATGTTTATTTAAATTTTAACCAATCAATGGATTTCAAAACAAAATTGGGTCTGCAAACAGAAAAGATTGTCTCTACATGTGTGCAAAATTTCAGATCGATCGGTGAAACGGTGCAACTTCCATTGCTCCAGATAGCAGCCAAAAAAAAAAAAAAAAAATGGTCCGTGTCAACAGAGTCAAAAGGAGACGCTCGCTTCGCTCGCTCAAACATGCTGTTTTCAAGTAATTTAAACACATTATTGAGCGAGCGTAGCGAGCGTCACCACGGTACTCTTATGGCACTTTCTCTGTTTGTTTTTTTTTTTTTTTTTTGTGGTCACAGCCCAGGTCAAACCGCTCAAGCAATCGATCTGAAATTTTGTACACATACTAACGTACTCTATGCGGTCCCTGGGATCGTTTTTGAATGGGATCCCGTGATTGGTTCAAATTTAAAAAAAAAAATCTTTTGATTGGTTGTTCTGATCAATTTGAAATTTTGACAAGTCATTTCAACCAACATTGTAGCCAATCATAAAAAGTTTCAGACAAATCCTCCTATTGGTTAATATTTGAAACAATTTTTCCTGTGATTTTTGAAATTTAAACTAGAACCGATTGACCGATCAACTTAAAACTTCGCAATGTTAATGGTACCAATATTTAAGGTATTTTTGCCTATTTTCAGTCTGATCCGTCGTTATTTTCAGAAGTATTGTTACGAGGACCAAGAAGATGGTCGATTTTGGTTTGGGTCCTCGTGATTTCCTGCCTCTAGAGGCGACCTGTGTCGGATGTCAGATAAATGACGTCAATGCAACAAGATCTGCAACTCGGCAAGTCCTGGCTTCTACGCGGCTATTGTTCGTCCAGGTCCAACATCACCAGTGGACATAAGCCGGTCTTGCATAAACATCTACTGCAAGACCGTGCTAGAGCATCAAGAGCCTCGGCCGCGCTGGACGAACAATAGGCAGGATTCTAGCGTGGTAAGCGTTGACTATGCAAATCACACGCTACCCAGGACTTGACCGATGGAACGACGAGAGAAGCGAACGAGTCGACCACGGAGACAAGAGCTCGAGACCACGGGACGGAAGGAAGGCTGGACGACGCAGACCCAAGAACATTCAGATAAGTCAATAGGTTAAAGTGTAAACCCACGCAGTCACAACTAAACTCTTTGTGTAATTTTATTTAAATAAACTCATTCTTAAATTCATTCTAAGGGTTACTGAATAATTTGTACACCAGAATAAACTCCCAAGATCCCTAGTAAACTCGGTACCATACGTGGCTATAACTGAGCTGCACGTAACACTGGTAGAGGAGACGTAGCCGCGTAACACTGGTGGAGGCGCCGTTTCTGCGTGGGTTCTGTCCCTGCAAGGGAGGGATTTGTGTTTTGGTGTGCAAAGTATTAGGTTTAGTAAATTCATGTCAAATAAAACAGAGGGGGTTCATAAACTAATTTTGTTGAAAGATAAAGTTGTGATTGCGGGGGATTTGGTAGAACAGGAAATTTTGTCTGGGGAATCTTCAGGAAATTTTGAAAGCTCAGAGGAATCCTCGCCGGGGTCTGTAGAGGTTTTTGCTTTAGGTCGGGAGGATTCTTTGCGTTACTTGGAAGGGCAGATTAATAAGACAAGGGCCAAGTTAGAGGATCAGTTCGACGAAATTGCTAGTGCCACTCGAAGAGGTAGTGCTGAGGGGGAAAGAGCTAGCCGGCGACTTCGAAATTTATCACCAGAAGCCAAGGGGTTGTTGCCTCAATTTCGGAGGAGGTGTTTGAGTATTGGGGAGCGAAAACAGATTTCGGTTGAGAGAATTCAAAAAACGATTATCGAGGCGCAGATTATGGCAAGAGCACAGATTAAACCAGATTGTTTTAAGCCAGGCGTGGACTCAATTGAGGAATGGTTGGGGATGTTCGATAGAAAGGCAAGGGCAAATCACTGGTCCGACCTGGACAAACTGAATCAGCTCTCCTGTTATCTTACTGGGGCGCCGTTAAAATGGTTTTTAACTATGGAGGCGGCACACGAAAAGCGAAACGCAAATTTGCCAGTTGCGGAGCGAGTCGACCTTCAGTATGATAACGTGGTAGCGGAAATGTTATTAGGTTTGGACGGGGCGGTACAGAAAGAGGAGTGGGTATTCAAACTGAATGACCGGGTGCAGCGGGTCAACGAGTCTAACGAAGAGTACATTTATGACATAATACAGTTATGTAAGAAGGTCAATCCAGATATGGCAGAAATTGACATTGTACAGCACGTTGTCTCAGGTTTAATCCCTGAGGTCATGGAGAAGGTTACAGTTTACGAAAACAGGACGATGCCACAACTTCAGGAAAATTTAAAAAAGGCGCAGGCAGCTAAGTTTTTACTACAAAATAGATTATCTAAGGGTAGCAAAACAGAGAGTACAAAGTCGGGGAATGCAGGAGAGTTAGAGGCACTAAAAGAACAGATCGGACTGTTAACTAAATTAGTTATTAAGCAGGCTCAAGGAGGTGCTACTTCCGCTGCGCAGACGCTGAATGATGGTCACGTGGGGGGCAGTTGCGCTGTGCATCCAATTCAGACTTGTGCAGTGAACTATGGTCAAGCTCAAGGCAGGGGTGGTTTTGGGAATGGCAGTGGGAACGATCGAGGATGGACTGGAAATGGCACTAGAGATCGCCAGGGGAACACCACCGAGAACAGGTATAGACAGGGTTGGACTGGAGGGGCAAATAGAAATGGCCGGGGACAATGGCCGGGAACAAACAACGATAATGACCGCCGACCTATTATTTGTCATCTGTGCAAGGGATCGGGGCACATGATGCTTCATTGTCCAAAATTGGCTACTGCGCAGGGTTTGTTGAAAAAGGGAAACGAAAGGCCACAGGAGTAGGATCGGGGGATGCTCCTGTGGGGAAAGAGAGGTGTAGGAGCCCTGAGTTCGTTAATAAAATGCGAATGGAACGTGAATTGTATATATTAAATTTTGAGAAATACTACCCCTTCCCTGTCGAAGCCGAGAAAGAAGAGGATGCAACCGTTGAGGGGATGGTTGATGCTATTAAAGCTAGGGGCCCTCTACAGATCTTGGCCAAGATTGAAGGGAAGGAGGTACACATCCTGGTCGATTCTGGGGCGGCGGCTTCTTGTATTGATGAAACACTTGTGAGCAACAGGGAGCATAGGGGCGTGCAAGGCCTGACATTAACAGCGGCTAATGGGTCAATACTGAACATCACAGGAGAAGTGTTGGCCAGAGTTGAATTGGCCGGTGTAACATTCGAGGTTCCTATGGTGGCCGTTCGAGGGTTGACAACAGGATGTATTTTGGGCAGTGATTTTTGGCAAAGTAATAGCGGCACGATCAGTTATCCAAAAGGGGCGGTTTTGTTAGAATATGAAGGAGAGGTAATATCGTTTCCGATGACCTATGGCAACAACAGTCCGAGCTGCGACAGTCGTGACGAGTCAAAAGAAATACGAACTATTTCGACTGAGGAAAATGAACAGGACTGTGTTGTGCTTGCTGCAAGTGAGATAACGATTTCCGCGAATGAACAGGTGGTGTGTGAGGTATTTGTGTCTGGCGGGTTTATTGATGAGGTAGGCATGTTTGAGCCGAGTGAGCACTTGCTCATGGAGCGCGGACTCGTCGTAGATTGCATGTTATGCAATGCCTCTGAATTGAAATCAATGCCTATTGCAAATTTGTCTCACAATCCACGAGTCATCTATAAGGGGTCAGTTATTGGTCATTTGAGCGAGGTAGTGGAAATTTGCGATCGGAAGAGTAAGATAACGAACCACGGGATTGACATTGACATGGTTGACGCTAAATTAGTGAAGGAAAACACGCAAGAGGAGGTGATGTTAGATATTAACCCGAAATTAGAAGATAGCCAGAAGAAAGCATTAGTCGAGTTGCTACAAGAGTTCTCATCAAGTTTTGCTACTTCTTCCAAAGACTTAGGGAAATCAGTAACTGAGCCGTGTGTGCTAGAAGTGATCGGAGATGGACCAGTACATCGAGCCCCCTATAGAACTTCAAAAGCTGAGGCACAGGTTATTCGAGAACAGGTAGAGTCAATGCTAGAGAGCGGGGTGATCAGGCCATCACGATCTGACTGGTCGTCGCCGGTTGTCTTATGCAAGAAGAAGTCAGGGGCGTATAGATTTTGTGTTGACTACAGAGGGGTAAATTCAACCCTTAAGCAGATACGGTACCCTCTGCCGGTGATTGACGATATTTTGGGGACACTGGAGGGATGTAAATATTTTTCATCCCTTGACTTGTTTTCCGGATATTGGCAATTGTCATTGGCGGAGGAGAGCAAGGAGATTACTGCTTTCGTGACTGCTGAGGGGTTGTTCGAATTTGAAAAACTACCCTTCGGACTTTCTGTAGCACCGGGGTTGTTTCAAAGGTGTATGGACAAAGTTTTGGGAGGGTTGAAGTATTCGGAACTCATTTTGTATCTGGACGACGTGTTAGTCATGGGGGGTGACTTTGAGACACATTTGGTACGACTGCGCCACGTCCTCGAGCGGTTTCAAGAAACAGGCTTGTGTTTGAATCCCAAGAAATGTAAATTTGGTTATCAGGAAGTGGAAGTGTTGGGCCATGTTGTCACGCCTTTAGGAATTTCTACATGTGAAGACAAAATTAAGGCAGTAAAAGAGTTCCCAACCCCTAAATGCGTTAAGGATGTACGTTCATTCATTGGTTTGGCAGGGTACTACAGAAAATTTGTAAGGAATTTCTCTAGCATAGCAGCTCCGCTCACAGGGTTAACAAAGGCAAATGTAAAATTTGAATGGCAGGAAGAACAGGAAAATGCGTTTCGAACTCTCCAAAAAGAATTGATTTCAGCACCAGTCCTCCGACATTTTGTGCCGGGGAATGAGATTGAGCTGCATACTGATGCGTCTGGATATGGGATTGCTGGGATACTGATGCAAAGGTTCGAGGGTGAACTTCACCCCATTTCGTACTGTTCCAAACGATTGTCAGGGCCGGAGATACGGTATCAAACGACGCACAGGGAGTGCTTAGCTATAATCTATTCCATCAAGGTGTTTAGAAAGTATCTTCACGGCAATCCGTTTAAAGTCATTGTCGATCATCACAGCCTGTGCTTCCTCCGAAACAACAGAGATACCAATGGCAGACTGGCTCGCTGGGCGATTCTATTACAGGATTTTAACATGACAATCCATCATAAGTCAGGAGTTCTCCATGCGGCGCCAGATTGTCTATCACGCTATCCGTTGCCGGGGGAGGGCGCTGAAGGCATGACAGATGAGGAGTCAGGGGATGATCGCATCATGGCATTGCAGTTAGTCGACATCATGAGACTGCAGAGGGAGGACGAAGTGTTGAACGAGCTCATGGAAGCTATCGTCAATCCTGACGCGGCAGAAAACAAAGTGCGACGTCAGAGCAGGAGTTTCATATTAGACAACAACATTCTATACAAGAGAAATGTGGCTCATCGAGGTGACGACAAGCTGTTAGTAATTCCAAAAAGTTTGAGACATGAGTTGTTCTTCTCTGTTCACGATGATGCATTGGGAGGCGGACATTTTGGCTTTGCAAAGACATACGGCAAGCTCAAAGAGAGGTATTATTGGGACAACATGTGTAAGGACACGGAATTATATTGCAAGACTTGCAGGAAATGCCAGAATAGGAAAGGTCCAAGGCAAAAACCAGCGGGATTACTTCAACCTATTCCCGTGGGAAACGTGTTTGAACGTCTCGGCGTAGATCTGGTTGGGCCTATGACTAAGTCGGCGAAAGGGAACACTTTTATGATCTGTTGCACTGAATACGTTACCAAGTATGCCATTACAGGAAGTCTACCAAATGGGTCAGCGAGCGAGGTTGCAAAATTTCTTGTGAAGGAGGTAATCTGCAAGCACTCGTGTGTGGCTGAAATTCTAACTGATCGTGGACAATGTTTTCGTGCAAATTTGGTGACAGACTTGTTGAAAGGGATGGGAATGCGTAGCTCCTTTGCTTCTAGCTTTCATCCAAAGACTTCCGGCTTAGTAGAGAGGTTCAATGGCTCCATAGTGAACAGTTTGTCCATGTATGTGCAAGAAAATCAAAAAGATTGGGATGAATACCTTGACCTAGTTACATTTGCGTACAATTGCTCGATACAGGAAACGGTTGGCTTTTCACCATTTTACTTAGTTTTCGGTCGAAAACCAACGTTACCTATCGACGTGTCACTTCGTCAAGGCATGGACTTGTGTGTAGATGCGGCTGAGATCTTACGGAGGGTGGATATCGCCCGTAAGTTGGCAGTAGAGAGGATAGGAATTTCGCAGGAAAAACAGAAGAACAGATATGACAAATCCCACAGAGCAGTGTCATATTCTGTAGGACAGCTTGTGAAAGTGTACTCGCCGTTGCGCAAGGTTGGCAGGTCAGCCAAGTTGATTAGTAGGTGGGCGGGGCCTTTTCAAGTTGTCAAGAAAGTGACAGATGTCAATTACATCGTCAGACTCTCGAAGGGAAGAGGCTCAAAGCTGGTCAACGATGTCGTGCAAGTGGAAAGAATGAAGCCCTTCTACCCTGCGGAGCTCTGTCCTTTGAGAGGCGAAACAAACACAACAGTGTAATTGTGCAGGTGTTTGGTGTAAATATTGGTTTTTACTAGGTTTTTGTAGCAGTTTGGAGCGTCTTTAGTGCTCATTATAGTGTTTATATACTGTGTGTGATTGTGCGGGTGTTAAATGATTGATTTCAAGGTAGAAAGGCCGGAGTTCGATTCTCTGGAAAGCCTATCAGGATTGTGGTTTATCGGGATTTATATGATGCGAGCGTGCGTGTGTAGTAAAGCAGTTCACTACACAGCGGTCGTCTTCTATGATAGTTGCATACAAAGATCAACGTTCAGAACTCTTGCAGCTGTGCAGGTGTCATTACACGTGCAAGGTTGCACTTTTGCAACTAGGTGAGATTGTGTGTGATGACACTTGAAGCGTAGGAGTAAGAACGTGTGCAAGGACGATGCTAATCTAGGGCACATTGAATGCTTGAACCCGGAAATCTAGGACATTGTTTTGTATACTTACAAGGGGTAAACCAATGCAAGTGTGTGGGCACACATATGCAGGGGGCATAATTGGATCTTCGTGTGAAAGATATTAACGTGACATGAAGGCAAATTCGATGTTGTTATTCTTTTGGGTTTATGGGTGATCTCGTCATGGGGTGCATGGCGATTTGATCGAGTCATTGCCGAGGGTAGAATGGGGTTGCTTCGTGTTGAGTTTTATGTTGTCCAAGGGGATTAGTCCGTCAGACCACGATTTCGTCGAGGTCCCCAAAAGTTACTCAGGTGTGTTGTTTGTTGGTTACCCGATAGGGAGGGCCCAACACGCGTTTTCGACTCGCTCTGGCTGTGTGTTATTTAACGACTTGTAGTGTTTCAGAAAGATACAAAAACTTTTTCTCAAACGGAAATTATCCCGGGTAAATTGTGAGCTGATTGTATGCGAAGTCAGCGAGTTTGACATGAGGGGTTTGTTTCATGATTCACTGCAAGGTCAGCATCAAATAGGTTGGGGATGGCCAGAGTAGAGGTTCATGGAGCTATTTTGGAGTTTTGGGGATGGACCGACTTTAGGGTGTTCTTTATGATGGTGGTTTGTGGTCTGACTGGGACTGAAGCTTCTACCCTCCGATATGCACTCCGCCAAGACAGGTCACCTGTGTCATTGCCAGTCACGGGTAATTATTCTGAATTGCCAGGTCATTTTAAATTTGAGTCTTCATGGAGAGATTAATAATTGGTAAAGAGAGTTTTAGCAAAATTGTTGATTTTGGAAAAGATTTCCGGGGGTTCAAGACATGGAAGTATGCAAGGGAAATGTGTGAATGTGTGTGTGATAAAAAATTATTTGGGATACCTCCTCAGCTTTGGCTGTGTGTGAGAGACATAAATCTAGTTAGATAGGGGAGTGTAGTTAGACACACTACCGTTTGGCAGATGTGCAAGAGTTACCGGTATCGTCTTCTACGAAAATGGAGATTGTGACATTCCAACTTTCCGGGAGGTCATGGTGTTGCAAACAGAGATGGACGGCATCAATGATTAATTTGAGTTTTGTCTCTTCCAGACTTTGTCAATTCTCTAGAGTGAGATACATTATTTTTTGTAGGAAAAATGTTCAAAAAAAATATTGTTGTTGTTATGGCTTCATTGTTTCAGTTTGAGATTGTTCAGTTTAAATTACAGGGTTGCATGTTAAAAAATAAATTTTCATCTTGATGCTGTAAAAGTTTTTATGCCATCTCTGTTCAGGTGTAAAGTTTAATGATAAGTATAGGTTTTATTATATAAAAATAAGAGTTTACTTATAGATGGTGTTTTCCATTTTAGAGATGAGGTATCATTGTGAGAGATGGATGTCATGCGAGATCGAGGACCGGGGAGCTCTCGGGACGGGAGGCGCATCACAGTTCTGGGACTCCACTGCTGAGCCACTGACGACTTGGGAAACGCGCTCAGTTTGGATATTCACGCCTGCAAGATACCACCTGCGCAGCGCGTTGACATGAGGAGTGTGAAGAGTGCGTGAGGACGTCGTCGGGTGCAGTGTTTTGTGAGTGCAGTGCTGTGTTGTGTCTTCGGACCGAGAAGTAAACCGAGTTCTCGAACTTGTAGCATCGAGATTGTAGATTCTAAGCAACATGAGTAGTAGTTTGATAAGTTGTTAGCAGTATTTCATTAAAATCCAAGAAATAGATATCCCAGAAAAAAACACTCCGTGTAAAAAAGGCAGCCAAGTCTCTTTACTTTAAAAAAATTCAACACCGAAAAGGAGTGATATCAAAAAAGGAGCCAAGTCAATGACATTTCCAAATATTTAATCGTATCTTTGAAATAAAAGTATAAACACCGAGAAATACTTTACAAAAGGACTTGGCGCATCGTTTTTTTAAAGACATCATTCTATCCTAAAAGTGGAAAGAAATTTACAAGTAGGTACATTTTTCTCTTTCTATTAGAGCCAGAATCTATGAATCAAGCTACTTTTAGTAATGACTATTTTATAGTTTTGTCAATGGCGATAGAAGCATGATTTTATGCTGTAATATATAAGTAATATAAGGGTGAAAGAATTACATAACAATTGGAAGTGGTGAGAATGTAGGTTTCTTTGGAAAACTTCCATGGAGTCAGGAGTCAGGATCCTCATCAGTGTGTTGTGTCTAATGTCCGCCCGTCCGATCGGGTAGCTTAGTTGGTAGAGCTCTCGCCCGGCAAGTGAGAGGTCCCAAGTTCGTGCCCCGGTTCGGTCGGATATTTTTCACAACACACATCCCTTCATATCAATTGGAAGTGGGCTCATACATATTCTTGCAGTACTGTTAATATGGCGATATTAGACTGGTATCTTTTCATAATTTGATCTTGACTGAAGGAAATCATGAAACGTTGTCAAATAATTACTAACTAATGGAACACAATTATATATTTTTGAAGTGTCAAGTGTATAAAGTTAAATTTTTTAATAGAAATTCAATATGACTGTCTTCTTTGTGAAATGTATTTTTATAAAATGTGTATTAATAGAAATTGTTACATGATGAGAAGGTATAACGCATGAGACTTAATTATATTCACCACGAAACAATATTACAAAGATAACTATTGTGTATATTTATAGAAAGCATAGACAACAAGTTTCATAGCGTATATAATCATATAGAAAATATTTTACAGAAGGTATGTATAATATGTACCTAATTGAAAGATGTTTCCCTATTATTCTAAACATTCAAAATGACGGTTGTATATAAATGGCACATGCTTATGAATAGAAAAATGTCTTTAAAAAAACGATGCGCCAAGTCCTTTTGTAAAGTATTTCTCGGTGTTTATACTTTTATTTCAAAGATACGATTAAATATTTGGAAATGTCATTGACTTGGCTCCTTTTTTGATATCACTCCTTTTCGGTGTTGAATTTTTTTAAAGTAAAGAGACTTGGCTGCCTTTTTTACACGGAGTGTTTTTTTCTGGGATATCACTTCTTTTGTTAGTTTATTCATACAGCTTGTAGCACAGCTTGTGTCCGTGCAAGAACTTATTTCTTTAAAAAAATACGCCTATGCCGATTTGGATACTTAGAAAAGTTGCGTTTGGTATATAAGATTAAAATAATTATCCAAGAAGAATAGCTTTAAGTTTCGTTACAATCGGTCCAGCCGTTTTCGATATATGACGTCACTTCCGGTTTTAGCAATGGCGGCCGAAAATAATGTCGTCTTGAATTCATAATTATTACTCCTACACATTTCCAAAATTTGGTTGCAATCGGTACAGCCGTTTTTGATATATGACGTCACTTCCGGTTTTAACAATGGCGGCCGAAAATAATGTCGTCTTGAATTCATAATTATTAGTACAACACATTTCCAAAATTTGGTTGCAATCGGTACAGCCATTTTCGATATATGACGTCACTTCCGGTTTTAACAATGGCGGCCGAAAATAATGTCGTCTTGAATTCATAATTATTAGTACAACACATTTCCAAAATTTGATTGCAATCGGTACAGCCATTTTCGATATTTGACGTCACTTCCGGTTTTAACAATGGCGGCCGAAAATAATGTCGTCTTGAATTCATAATTATTAGTCCAACACATTTCCAAACTTAGGTTGCAATCGGTACAACCGTTTACGATATATGACGTCACTTCCGGTTTTAAAAATGGCCGCCGAGAACACTGCAACCTTGAATTTATAATTATTTACAAAGTACGTTTACTTATATCTATTTTAAAGTATATAGTGGTGAATTTAGCGTCATTTAGCATATTTATGACGTCATTTCCGGTATAGGTCATAAAATGTGTGACGTCATTTCCGGTTTCGATATTTGAATCATCAAATATTACTGATTACATAAAGTTGACCGTCTAAATCGTTTAGCGCTGGTTTTGTTCTAATCTGTTTAGCCGTTTTTGAGATATGATGTCACTTCCGGTTTCAAAATGGCGGCTTCCGGTTGGTTTTATAACAAGTCAAATGAAATATCAAAAGTACAAACGTTACATAAATATCAAGACAATCGGATCAACAGTTGTTGCTGAAATGCAAATCGATGTATATTAAATTTCATGACGTCATTTCCGGTTTATTTAAAATAATGTTCAGTCTTTTGATATTGATAATCCATATAGATGACCGTCTGAAACGATTGGCGCAAATTTCGTTCCGATCGGTCCAACCGTTGACGAGATATGACGTCACTTCCGGTTTCAAAATGGCGGCACAAAAAATTCATGGGGACAAGGTTAAATCAGACGCCAAAAGTGCACACGTGGTAAAAATGTGAGATCAATCGGTTCAGCCGTTTAGGCTGTGGCCTGTTTACCGGATTTTAGCTCCAGCCTACTACTACTAAGATTATTATTATGAAAACCGCCCTAAAACACTGTTTTCACGGCCCTCTAGCGCGCAAAGGGCGTAACCTATTGTTCCCAAATTTGGTATATGTTGTAGGGTGGGCCATAGCTCGAAATTAAGATATTTCGCAACAATGTGAGATTTCTCAATTTTAAGATCCAGTAGGCCGAAAATGCCACTTTGATGCTTACAGTAAAAGTGGGTTTGCTCCAGCCTTTATATGAGAGTGTGCGCGCGCCGTACGACTTGGCTGGCGTGGAGCGACCGCTCCACTAGATTCACACAACAGACTTGGCTGTTTACGAAAATTATTGTTAACTCTTAGCAGACACGTGATTTTAATTTTATTGTTATATTTTTGTTGAGAATTGGGATGTTGTTTGTTTGAGTCTATGAAACTGGAAATTTTGAATGTTGAATTTGACATATTTTTGGTTTTTGGGTTTGAGTTGTGGCTGTAGGGGTATTTTAAATTGGTATTTACAATTACACTGGTTGAAATAATTTTGATGAGAGACATTGCGAGATGGCTGGAGGCCTATGGAGAACATTACAATTTGGTGAAGACGGACTTGATTATTGGCGATAGGAAGAAAGAAGATGCGAAATTTTGGCGAAACGGCAATTGGACTTTGAGAACTTTTGACTTTTGAGTTTTGACAATTCGGTATTCTGAATCCGACACACCTGTCTAGAAAGCCGGGTCGCTTTCTGGAGGGGAAGGGGGATTGTTACGAGGACCAAGAAGATGGTCGATTTTGGTTTGGGTCCTCGTGATTTCCTGCCTCTAGAGGCGACGTGTGTCGGATGTCAGATAAATGACGTCAATGCAACAAGATCTGCAACTCGGCAAGTCCTGGCTTCTACGCGGCTATTGTTCGTCCAGGTCCAACATCACCAGTGGACATAAGCCGGTCTTGCATAAACATCTACTGCAAGACCGTGCTAGAGCATCAAGAGCCTCGGCCGCGCTGGACGAACAATAGGCAGGATTCTAGCGTGGTAAGCGTTGACTATGCAAATCACACGCTACCCAGGACTTGACCGATGGAACGACGAGAGAAGCGAACGAGTCGACCACGGAGACAAGAGCTCGAGACCACGGGACGGAAGGAAGGCTGGACGACGCAGACCCAAGAACATTCAGATAAGTCAATAGGTTAAAGTGTAAACCCACGCAGTCACAACTAAACTCTTTGTGTAATTTTATTTAAATAAACTCATTCTTAAATCATTCTAAGGGTTACTGAATAATTTGTACACCAGAATAAACTCCCAAGATCCCTAGTAAACTCGGTACCATACGTGGCTATAACTGAGCTGCACGTAACACTGGTAGAGGAGACGTAGCCGCGTAACAGTATTGTCATTGAGCGAGCGTAGCGAGCGTAGCGAGCGTCACCACGGTACTCTTATGGCACTTTCTCTGTGTGTTTGTATTTTTTTTTTTTTTTTTTTTTTTTTTTTTGTGGTCACAGCCCAGGTCAAACCGCTCAAGCAATCGATCTGAAATTTTGTACACATACTAACGTAATCTATGCGGTCCCTGGGATCGTTTTTGAATGGGCTCCCGTGATTGGTTCAAATTTTAAAAAAATTATCTTTCGATTGGGTGCTTCGATCTATTTGAAATTTATCAAAAACATTGCAACCAACATTGTACCCAATCATAAAAAGTTTCAGCCAAATCCTCCTATTGGTTCAAATTTAAAACCATTTTTCATGTGATTTTTGACATTTAAACTAGAACAGATTGACCGATCAACTTGGAACTTCGCGTGGTCATTGGTACCAACATTTTAGATATTTTTGCCAATTTTCAGTCTAATCTGTCGTTATTTTCGAAAGTTTTGTCATTTTAAGGTCATTTTATTCCATAATCTTGAAAAATGTATACTAAATTGTCATCCCTGCCTTCTTTAAGCTTCTGTTCCAAGGCAAGGCCTGTAGAGCAGCCAAGCTATCCACAATGTACAGTAAAATGAAAGCATTTTTGAGCTAGCGCATAAAATCGGATGCAGTACGAAGGCCAAATCCTCTAATTGGTTTAAGTTTAAATAATGTCTTCTGATTGGTCGACAATAAAAATGTTCACATTAAGTTCAAATTTTGCATGGTGATCAAGACCAACTTAATATTAAATTTTACATATTGTAAGCCCAATCAGTCAAGTATTAATTGTAATTTTACGAGTTTAGTATGGGATTTTACAAGAGATTTCTGGAGAAGGTATGTAGGTAAGACTTCACGACACAATGGATCTGTTATTCATCCAGAGTATTATGGAGATTGAAAAATTGCAGAGAAAATCGTCTTGTGCCGTGTCGTGCATCGTTACTATGGGTAACGAACGACGAACTATGGCGAACGACTAGTCGTTCGCTAGTCGTCGAGCTGGGAGGTTGTGTCTGACTCACCGACTTTTAGCGTGCAGGATGAATACCAGAGCCACGGCGCTACGAAGTAATAGCAGTGGCGATGCGAATAGCCCAGATAGTGAGTTAGTGAGTATCTTTACCAATCAACCACCACTTCAGACGGATAGTGCAACAACCAGCACGGCTGACGAGGTCTCAATGAGTATGGTTTTAAAGCGTCTCACCGAGATTAGCACCACGCTCCAACAACAGGAAATTCATCAGCGAGATCAGCTTGAAGCTAACCGTGAGTTAACTAAGAAGATTGAACACTTGCTCGGAGAAATTGTTGATTGTAAGAAGGAAAACGCTGTGCTCAAGAAAGAAAACGAGTCGCTAAACAATAGAATTAACAGTTTGGAGCAATATTCCAAGAATTTTAATTTGGAATTTCAGGGCGTTCCTTTTGTCAAGGGCGAAAACACGTACCGTACAGTCTGCAACATTGCAGATGCTATTGGCGCTCGTCTTGAGATCGGGGACATTGAGTATTGCCATCGTTTGCGTCAGAGCAGTCGTACACCGCTGAAACCTCCGGTAATTATTGCCAAGTTTTACTCTCGGCAAGCTAAAGACGCCATCATCAGTGCGAAGAAGAATAAGAAGGAGAGTTTGCTGGCCAAGGACATAGGTTACTCGCAGGCAAGTACGATTCATATCAACGAGCATCTTACTGCTGCAAACAAAAACCTATTTTGGCTTGTAAGATCATTTAAAAAACAAGCTAAATTTAAGTTCGCTTGGACAAAGGGTGGTCGCATCTATCTGAGAGAAAGTGAACACACAGAAACTCTGTTAATTAACTCCGCGGCTGACATACCGGTAATTTCGAGGGAAAAAGTAAACACCACGCCTCTGCCATTAACCTCTTAACTAGTTATTCCGACTACTGATTAATCGACGTGAGTGTATTGCTATTTATTTGTTTGTAAACAAACCTTATGGTTCATGATGATGATTTTGTTTTGATTAATCGCATTGATGAGGATCTATATATGTGTAGTGATGATGATGTGGAGTGTTTAAATGTAAATGTAGACAGTGTTGGGTTAAAAGTGTTGCATCTAAATATTAGAGGCGTGCGAAGTAATTTTGACAATTTCTGTATTTTGCTTGCTAGATTTAAATTTAGTTGGGACATCATTGTTCTTACTGAAACTCATCTTCGGTTAAGCGAACCTTGTTCTATCCCGGGTTTTTCAACTCATTATTTCAACTCACGGCACACGGGTGCGGACGGTATCATTGTGTTTGTAAATACTAATAATATAAATGATGCAAGGGTCGTGTCTGAAGATGCGTTGTCTGGTAGTTCGAATGCTGCTCGCATTTCATTTACTCGTAAGGGTGTTGCCCATACTATTGTTGCTATTTACAGGTCTCCATCCACAAATGTGAGGCATTTCATTCAAGATTTAGAAGTAAGTATTAAAAACCTACCATTATCCTCTATGTACCATCATACGATAATAGGCGATATTAATATAAATGTATTAAATGTTGATGATTATATGGTTTCTAGTTATTTGAATATGTTAAGTGCCAATGGTTTTGTGTCGTGTATAAACAATGCAACCAGGGAAAGCTCTGCTACTAGT
Organism: Leuctra nigra; assembly: GCA_934045905.1. Taxonomy (NCBI): domain Eukaryota; kingdom Metazoa; phylum Arthropoda; class Insecta; order Plecoptera; family Leuctridae; genus Leuctra; species Leuctra nigra. The sequence goes on from OW203765.1 coordinate 16,792,665, forward strand.
TCATGTCTGGACCATATTTTTACACGAACTAATGAAAGCACTGATTATGTCCCGGGAATTATTAAGGTCGATATAACTGACCACTACCCGATTTTCATTTTCATTTCAATAGAAACAGGGAGTTCTGTGAAAGATGTGTTGAATAAACGTGTGGCCACCAATACAACTAGCAGAAATGTGATTAATTTTGATAAGTTTAACGATTTACTAGAAAATGAGACATGGGTAAATACTTTTAGACAAACCGAAGTGGATCATGCGTTGGACTCTTTCATGTGTTCGTTTAATGACATTTTATCAAGTTCATCAGACCCCGAGGAAACTAAAATTAATTCTAGGAAAAGGAAAATTAAACCGTGGATAACGGCTGGCCTTGTTGTATCCATTAGAAAGAGGGATGCTCTGCATAGAAAAATAAATACTCTGAAGAAACTGGGTTATCAAGATCAACATGAATTTACCGAGATGGAAAACAGATATAAATTGTATCGTAATTTTATTAATCGTTTAATTTCTAAAGTTAAGGAGGACTACTATAGGCATAAAATTGATTCCTGTGAGTCTTGTCCCAAAAAAATTTGGTCTACAATAAATGAAATTTCAGAAAGGAAAATTAAAGAAAGCCTGCCAATTAAGGAGCTGAATGTGAAAAATAAGATATATAATTCATTGGATGAACCTCGTGAAGTTGCTAATGCTATGGTACAATATTTCACTGATGTTGGAACTAATTTAGCAGAAAAGATTAAATCGACTAATAGTAATAATTCTCAATTGGCTGTAAATTTTAGATGCAGTAGAGGGCGTGAGTACAGTACTGGTGCTAGCATGTTTCTGGAGCCAGTTTCTGAAGCTGAAGTATACAAATTCATTTTTGGTCTAAGAAGCAATACAGCAAATGGACATGATGAAATAAACGTACGAACTCTAAAAATTGCCTCCAAATATATTGTAGGACCACTCGCGCATATTATCAATGTTGCTTTTGAAACTGGAGTCTTTCCTGACAAGCTGAAAATTGCAGTCGTCGTCCCGTTGTACAAAAATGGCGAAAGGAATAAGCCAGAGAATTATAGGCCTATCTCTCTTCTTTCTCCTATATCTAAAGTAATTGAAAAATGCATTAAATTTAGGCTAATGAAATTTTTAGAGAAGAATAATATATTATCAAGCAATCAGTACGGATTCAGGGAGAAGAAAAGCACTGACGACGCAATTCATCAGTTGACCAGTTATTTATATGAAAACTTAGATAAAAATAAAAAAGTACTGGCAGTATTTTTGGATTTGGCCAAAGCCTTTGATACAGTTGACCATACAATTTTACTGAATAAATTAGACTCGTTGGCATTCGAGGAGTTGTACTAAACATTTTCAAAAGTTATTTAAAAAATCGTAAGCAAATGGTTAAAATTAATAAAGTTCTGAGTAATCAGCAAAGTATCATGTGTAGTGTACCTCAAGGTACTGTGCTGGGGCCTATTCTCTTCCTCATTTATATAAATGATTTATGTGACCTAACTATTAATGGTAAAATTATATCTTATGCTGATGATACAGTTCTAGTATTTGCAGAGAGCAACTGGAACTTAGCGTACAAAATGGCCAATGAATCACTGAAAATTGTCCATAACTGGCTAAATGTAAATTTGCTAACTCTAAATTACAGTAAAACTGTATATTTGCCTTGTACTGTTGATAGAAAAACGCAGCCAAGTGAGGATAGGAAATTATTTCTACATAATGATAAGTGTGCCGTTCTCCCAGACTGTATGTGTGAAATTGTAAAAAGAGAACGCCAAACTAAATACCTAGGTATTATTATTGATCAACATCTAAGTTGGAAAGCTAATACTGCTTGTATCGTGCGTAAGCTAAGAAATATGTTGTACATTTTCTATAGGTTGAGACGTATTGTTAGCAAATCTTTATTACTAACCATTTATAAAGCTCTTGCCCAATCAATAATGTCCTATGGAATTATTGGCTGGGGAGCAGTTAATAAAACTAACATTAGTGAAATTCTAACCATTCAAAAAATTATTTTACGGGTAGTTTTAAATAAGCATTCACAGTTTTCATCTAACCTTACTTTCAAATTGGCAGAAGTATTAGATATTAGACAAATTTTTATAAAAAGGGCGTTGATGTATCTTTTTCTTAATTTCGGTAAATACAGAATTCCTGAAATTACGCATCAAACGCTACCTGTGCCAAAAACCAGAGGTAGTAATAAAAATAATTTATATATGTTAAATTTGATATACTGTAAGAAACAAAAAGGGCAACAACACGTAAGTTACATTGGTCCACGTCTGTTCAATGCGCTTCCTATCGATATTCGTAAAACTTCTAATATTAAATTATTCAAAATACTAATTACCGCATGGATCAGAGAAGTAGGTAGGGATTTCTATGATAATTTTTGTTAACTGAAATATTTTGATTTGAAGTTGATAAATTCACTAAAATTTACTATAATCTTCCCCCTCCACCACTATTTTAATTAATTTCAATATTAAGTCTTTTATATCCTCTCACTTCAATATTCAATATCCGATCGTCCAATTTCTTTCTTTTCCGTAAAAGTAGTATCGAGTGATTGTTCTTAATATCTTCTATACTTTACATAATATTTTTGTTGTTTCTAATCTGTGATTGAGCTGACGACTAGCTTTGATTTCTAGAAATGTAAAAGAATGTATGCCAGCGCACAATGGTTTTCCATTATGCTGGCTGCTTCCAAAATAAAATGCCCCCTCAACCCCTTGTAAACTATTTCTCTTATCCATGCTCTTCTTTGTGTTTCTATTTCGCTGTGTCTCCTTTTATCTCAACACTATTACTTATTTTACTACTAATTCTTGGTATAATGTAACAATATGTAAAAGGTAAATGTAATATGTAATTATGTAATATGTAAAGGTTGCACAAGGAAAGCGTATGGTTTAGGTAAAATTGTAAAATTTTGGAAGAAATAAAATTGTATTAAAATTGGTTAATTGGTTAATTGGGATGTTGCATGTTCTGTGCTCGCTCATCAACGCGTTACACTGAGCGTTTTCCTAGTTTTAAGGTCATTTTATTCCATAATCTTGAAAAATGTATACTAAATTGTCATCCCTGCCTTCTTTAAGCTTCTGTTCCAAGGCAAGGCCTGTAGAGCAGCCAAGTTATCCACAATGTACAGTAAAATGAAAGCATTTTTGAGCTAGCGCATAAAATCGGATGCAGTACGAAGGCCAAATCCTCTAATTGGTTTAAGTTTAAATAATGTCTTCTGATTGGTTGACAATAAAAATGTTCACATTAAGTTCAAATTTTGCATGGTGATCAAGACCAACTTAATATTAAATTTTACATATTGTAAGCCCAATCAATCAAGTATTAATTGTAATTTTACGAGTTTAGTATGGGATGTCACAAGAGATTTCTGGAGAAGGTATGTAGGTAAGACTTCACGACACAATGGATCTGTTATTCATCCAGAGTATTATGGAGATTGAAAAATTGCAGAGAAAATCGTCTTGTGCCTTGTCGTGCATCGTTACTATGGGGATGTTGCATGTTCTGTGCTCGCTCATCAACGCGTTACACTGAGCGTTTTCCTAGTATAAGTACCTTGATTCAATCAGGCCTTCTAGATTTTGAATTAAAGACCAAATTAAGGATTTGGAGATTTATTTTAATTTCTTAATTATTTGATTGAAGTATGAATTAATCACATTTTTATGAAACAATTGACGGGCTATATTGAAAATAACAATTATATATAATATTCAATTTTAAAATTTCCAAAAAGTCGCCATTTTCTTTTGTCATTTGACATTTAGTTGTTTAATTAGTTAATAACTCCGAAAGTTGCAGGAATTCATCTTGGGGCCATACATTGTTGGATTTCTTATGGTCGAATTAGTAAGTACTCAAATTTTCATGTTTCTATCACTATTTGCACTATTGTTCGGTTTATGGACTGCACAAAAAGGGGTGGAGTGAGTTGAACAGATTTTTAGGTCCGCCGGACAGCACAGAAAACTCCACGAGATAACACGGCTGACTTTGTTCAAAGAGGGTTGATAAACGAATCTCGTGACCTGGGACAAGCAAGGAGTCAACAATGCGTTTTTCACAACAATAACTTCTTTTTTCACTGTTACAGTCAGTTGCCAGGAAATGTCAACAATTACTCATGTCTATAAAAGTCCCTGCATTTCAATGGAATTCATCATTCAACTCTCATATCTAGAACAGAACGGTTCAGTTCTCTTTTTTTCGTGGGTTTTCCTATGTTTTATTTTGATTCGGAGTCGGAGGGAGAGAGTGAAGAGAGAGGACGAGGTGGCGTTTTCGGGATGATGGCGCGATCTACCATCATTACCTGTAGAATATGCGGCCTGAGAGTGTTGGGCAACATCCATTCGAATACATGCTACGAGTGCGTGGAAGAGAGGACAAGCTCAACTATGCTGTTGACACGACCCGAGACTGTGCCCTTGCCAAGTCGACGTGTCAGCGGGCGGCGTCAAAAAAGACCGCGGGCCAGTTCTCTGGCCGCTCGGAGGGCAAAGCGGGCTGCAAAGGTCGCGGAACTACGCGAGGCCGTGCCGCTGCATAGGCAGCCCTCTCGCAGGCCGCCGAGAGGTCGCGGCCGTGTACGGGCTCGCAGACCACGGCCTGTTGAAGAGGAAGTACATTGGAAGTACGCTGGAAGGACACGTAGCACAGGTCCTGCCAGCAGCGACTCCTCGGAAGCGGTCAGCGCTAAACCGGAAACGTACGAGGCGACGCCGAATTCTGAGCACGTGGAGACTGAATCCGCACCGGGCACCTCACGAGCGACATCTGATGCGAGCGCATGGCCATCACCCACGGCGGGGACCAGCACCTCTTGCGACGTTGAGGTGTCACCGAAGGAGTTATCGGTAAGTTCATCACATAGTCCTTCAAAATATACGTGGCGCATCGTGCATATACCTAGATAGTTAAGACGTTATAATATTATATTGCATTGGCCTTGTAGGTATTTTCCCGTGAATAATAAAATGAATAATTAATAATACTTCAATATTAAACTCGTTACACCTGTCGTTTCTCTTCTATTACAGCTTGAGGAGGACTACTTCGGCGACGAGGAACAGCGCTCCAGTGTCGCTGGGAGTGCGAGCCCGAGCGTCACCATGGTGGACCTCAGCAGGATCGCGACAGTACTCGAAGCCGAGGACGAGGACGAGTTGCCTCCCGTCAAAAGTTCAAGCTCCGTGTCGCACGGGACCCCGCGGCCAGTGACGCCATCGCTGACGTCGTACGCCGACAGCATCTCTGACGTGCCGAACACCGGCGTCCTTGACGAGGACGCTCACGAGGAAGAAGTCTATGTGACAGATGACGGCAGCTCTGGGCCCAGTCCTCGCAGCACTTTGTTCAGCTCTCGCAGCACTGTGTCCAGCTTTCCCAGCTCTCGCACGTCCAGATCTACGCGAGAGCGTGAGAGTGAGGGCCCGTGGTGTAAGTTACTCTCGCCATTAGCATATGTTCGTTAGCTCTGAATGTGGTATTTCATATTTTCGGAGATGGGATTTAAGAGTGTTCTTTGTTGTCATAACTGAGTAAAAGTACATAGAATACTGACTACCGAGTGTATGGTAATAATTAGAGAATGGGGAATAGGTGAATGTTGAGATTATATTTTGTTTATTATACAGAATAGCCTCAAAGAGCAATATTAAATTTTATTATATTTTTTTAATTCATATATTTCCCATAATAAATTTATAAGTTTTCGACATTTCACTCCTCTGCAAAAACAAGCTGTACGTCACACGCCGTGTTCCCTGTGTTACGGGATGCATAGAACTGGCTCTGGCTAACATTATCTATACGGCCCGACTCGGCGTGTGACGTCAAATCGTGTTTAATGGACAGCTACAATCTACCAAACTTTGTAAATTTGTTCCGTGCGAACTATTCATCACACATCAAAAATAATACCACATCTGTCTTCAACAAGATCTCAACTTTAATCAAATATTTATCATTATAAAATCTAAATTTCACTTCACTTCCCTATTCTTTTCGCTTAAGTCAATACAAATCAAATTATTCTTTTCCGATATGATAAGGTGGGGGAATGTGAAATGACCATGACCATGATGTGACTGACCCTCTCATTATAGTTACATTTTGTCATCTCTTGTCTATTAACTCTCATCAGATGGTATAATCTTAGGTGCTAATGATAAAACTTGCACTTGCACTTAAAACTTGATAAAATAGGCTTATTATAGCCAGAGTAACGTTTCCAAGTAACTTGACTGTGATGATGATGTTGTGATGAACATGATGGCGGCCTTGATCTGGCGGAAAGTACATTGGTTTTTGTCTATATTTATTTCTAGACGTCCGCTGTTGGAAGAACATCAGACGCGCTTGCTGTTGCGGCAAGAAGTCTGTGCCGACAAGAGTCGTCCACGAAGCAAGATCCATGAGGAACATCGGCCCGACGAGGCGACAACCGCCCCAGGGTCCCGTCCCGGCTATGGCCTACGCCACATCCTCCCGAAACATCGGCGGCCACCGAAGCGAGGCTCCACAAGTGGCCACCACAAGTAGGCAACCGGCCAACGACCATATCCTCGCGATGTGCTATGCGAAGAAACCGCCAACACTACCACCACCAGGCGCCACCAGCGACCAACCGCCCCAGGTTCATGTGCCGGTGGCGGAGCAGGTGCCGGAACAGGTATCCAGCAGGAACGTAATCGATGCAGAACCATCCACAAGTGGTCATCAGGGACATAAATATGCCAAAGCGGATGGGAGAGGCCGCACAGCGGGGCATGCCGCCAGACCGCCGTCGCGGCGTTGATCGCGAGCATCCTCACTCGTCACCTCCATGACGCAGCCGCCGCACTAGACTGACTCCAGGAGGCCTTGCATCTAGTTCCAGACGCGTCATGAGGTCCCATGAGAACTCAGGAGGATAGCGAGTGTCCTACGCCTCCGCCTCCAAGACGCAGCTGCCGCAAAATACTGGCGTCCAGACTCCTTCATCGCTCCACTGACTTCACTTCACTGACTGACATCTAGTTCCAGACGGTCTCTACAGCCCCGTTGGTGAAGAATGGGGCCTCTGGGGGCACTGGGTCACCTCCTAAGCTGATCGGCTGATTTATTAATATGTCAAACTACAAGTGCACTCTGTGATAAATAAAATAATTTAAGTCCACTCTACGTTGCCTTTGGTTTGCAAAATTACTTTAAAATTAGCAATGATTCCACAATTAATGAAAAACAATCGCAAAAATTATCAATAATTCTACAGTCTAGTCTCACCATCAAGCGTAGTTTTGCATGCGAATGAATACCCATAAAATACTTCGTGTAAAAATTCGAGCCAATGTCTCTTCAACTGTAGAAGAATCTAAAAATTTAGCACTGAAAAGTAGTGATATTAAAAAATGTTCGAAGTCAAAACATTTTAAACCCAATCACCAATCAGAATAGTAATATAAGTTTTGTTAAGAGATTGGCCATGGTGCGAATTCGTTTAACATTAAGTAGATGCAAAAGGAACAGAGAGTTAATGTCTGTCAATGAGTGATTGAGACCTTGGAATTCAGTTTCACCGCTACATGGACTTCATTACTACATTCATACTACTACTAGGTCACCATTCACCATGTTGTAATATGAGTTGAGACGCCAAACAAGTTAACTTTAATAAAACCTCGCACAACTCTAGGACATAACAATGGTATGAAATAAAAATACATTAAAAACAACATAATATTTCGGAGACCCTTCTGTCTCCTTCATCAGGTGCATTGAGTGTTGAGTTGCATTGAGTTTGTCTTTTATTTAATCACGATTAAAATTTCAAATAATTTAGTCTACCCATTTCGTCTCCAATCGTATCACAAAAAGTGTCTACAAAAAGCAGGAAAATCGCTCGCGCTTGCAGCACCTTACATCGACAACACATCACGGATGAAACCCTACAGACAAAATCAGATATCATCCAAGAAGCCGAAAAATATTTCAAGACACTATTTTAAGAAAATGAAAATGATCAAGCAATACCAAATGACAACTTACTGAACCCCGTGAACGATGTACTGTCCCAGACGGAAGCAGACGAGGTTGAGCGAGCAAAGCAACAGGGGAAATGCATTGTCACAAACGCAGCATTACAAATTAGAACACGAAAAAAGTATTTTTTTCAGAATCATTACGATGAAAGAGGTTTTCCATCTTACACTTTGTCTTTTTAACTCAAATGTACATTTTTTACAAAATTACATTTGGTGGCAGGTGGTAGGATTTTAAGTTTGTATTTCTTTTTCTTTTTTTTCTTGTAGATATACGCACTTACTATCAGGAAAAAAAATTGTAAACAATACTAACGTGTGCTATTTTAAAAGTTATTAACCTAATTCGCAATGATTTCCTATACCTCCCATGTTAAAGTTTTGTTAATTTTTAAAAGACATACCATTGAAAACTCATTATTGGGCGGGAGTTGCAAACTACAGGAAATTAATTGAACCTTACTTAAATAAAGTTGGAATATTGGAAAACGTTTTATGAACTTATACTTTCAAGAAAAAAATATTTGTGTGTAATATCGATCGATCCAGCCACCTTAAAGTATTACCACCGATAGTCCACGTAATTCAAGTCAGTGACTCACAAATTAAATAACAAATCAATGAAATAAATATTTTACAAATATATTTAGCATTTTCTATGAATATCATAAGATTACTTTGTAGAAATACGATATTTTATAAAGAATGTACAATTATTTTAATTATTTTCAGGCAGTGCGAATTAAGTACTTGATTTCATTTTAAGCAGTTACTAGTAGAAACTGGCTAAATAAGGGTATTATATTTGATTTTCTCTTTATTTAATCCGTACCCCCACATTTTTTAACGGCTAAAATATTGAAAAAAATCGGCCTCTAAAATGACATCAATATTTTTTCTTTGTTGAGCGAGCGTAGCGAGCGTCACCACGGTACCTATATGGCACTTTCTCTGTGTGTTTTTTTTTTTTTTTTGCCTGCACTGCCCAGGTCAAACCGCACAACCAATCGATCTGAAATTTTGTACACATACTAACGTAATCTATGCGATCCCTGGGATCTTTTCTGAACGGGATCCTGTGATTGGTTGAAATTTTATAAAAATTATCTTTCGATTGGTTGGTTCGATCAATTTGAAATTAAGGAAAGTTATTGCAACCAACATTGTACCCAATCAAAAAAAAATTCAGCCAAATCCTCCAATTGGTTCAAATTTGAAACCATTTTTCCTGTGATTTTTGAAATTTAAACTGGAACCGATTGACCGACCAACTAAAAACTTCGCATGGTCATTGGTACCAACATTTAAAGTATTTTTGCTAATTTTCACTCTAATCTGTCGTTATTTTCAAAAGTTTTTGTCATTTTAGGGACATTTTGCGTGTTGGCTGTCAAATTCACGGCGTCTTCGAATCTACAGTTCAAGGCAAGGTAGTTAGAGCAGAAAGTTTTAAACGATATGAAACTAATAATGACCGTTCAACAGATTTATCTGATATTGTGTACACACACTACATATCATATCATATGGGTGGTCCCAGGTATATTTTTTGAACGAGATCCTGTGATTTTTGAAAATTAACAAGGAACCGTTCAATCATAAAGGTTTAATCGATCAACTTAAAACTTAGCAAGGATGTGCACCAATATTTTTGGAGATTTTGGAGATTTTTATACAAGTATGTGACGAAACTAAAGAATTATTGGCTTTTAATGACATTCGAAAGACATAATTTCGGTTCGAGGTGTTGCGTGTATCCGTGCTCGCTCATCAACGCGTTACACTGAGCGTTTTCCTAGTTTATATCTAGTGAAGCGGTCGCTCCACCTAGCCAAGTCGTACTGTACACTCACACTTACTCAGCATACCGTAAATGCCAATATATACTAAGGAGCAGACCAACCACTTATACTGTAAGCAACAACCTAGCATTTTCGGCCTACTGGATCTCAAAATTGAAAAATCTCACATTGTTGCGAAATATCTTAATTTCGAGCTATGGCCCCATATACCCCACCCCATATACCAAATTTGGGAACAACAGGTTATGCCATTTGCAAACAAGAGGGCCGTGAAAACAGTTAAATTACACCCCTTTTAAAAGGTATTTGATGATGATGATGATGATGATATCAGGAAACGCCGCTATCACCGCCACAGCCTAAGCGGCTGAACCGATCGACCTGAGATTTTTACCACATGTGCACTTTTGGCGTCTGAGGTGCCTTTTTATAAAACCAACCGGAAGCTGCCATTTTGAAACCGGAAGTGATGTCATATCTCGAAAACGGCTAGACCAATCGGATTGAAACTAGCGCCAAATGATTCAGACGGCCATTTATGTGGAATATCAATAGTTGAAGTAGAAATGTACTGTTACCGAAACCGGAAATGACGTCATAAAAATGAAAAACATACTGAATCTAGTAAAGCGGTCGCTCCACTCAGCCAAGTCGTACCGTACACTCACAGTCACTCAACATACCGTAAATGCCTACCCCATAAAAAAACACTCCGTGTAAAAATACCAGCCAAGTCTCTTCAACTATAAAAAAAATAGAATAAATCTAAAAATTCAGCACTGAAAAGTAGTGATATCAAAAAATGAGCCAAGTCAAAACTTAATTTTAAAAACCAAAATATACTTGGCGCATCGTGTATATAAATAGTATAGAAGCATATGCCAAAAATCAAATGTACCTACCTAATTATATATAATATACCTATAATGCCCTTAAAAACGATGCGCCAAGTATATTTTGGTTTTTAAAATTAAGTTTTGACTTGGCTCATTTTTTGATATCACTACTTTTCAGTGCTGAATTTTTAGATTTATTCTATTTTTTTTATAGTTGAAGAGACTTGGCTGGTATTTTTACACGGAGTGTTTTTTTATGGGGATATCACTTATTTTTTTAGTTTATTTACACAACTTGTAACACACATCGGAGCAACAATGACTAAATACTTTTAAAAAATACGCCATTTCCGAATTGGTTAATACGAAAAATTGTGTTTGGTGCTCAATATACCTAAGCTTAAAGTGATATTCCATGAAGAATTGCGAAAGCTTTGTTCCAATCAGTCTAGCCATTTTCGAGATATGGTATCACTTCCGGTTTTCAAAATGTTGACTGAAATAACTGCCACCTAGAATTTATTTCTATAAATGTTATGTATCATTATAAGCCTTCTGAATATGTAGTTATTGTAGTAAGAGGTCATTAAAATCTAGATCTTCATTTTCATGACGTCATTTCCGGTTTCGGTAATAGTACATCTCTACTTTAACTACTGATATTCCATATAGACGACCGTCTGAATCATTTGGCGCTAGTTTCATTCCGATCGGTTTAGCCGTTTTCGAGATATGACGTCACTTCCGGTTTCAAAATGGCGACTACCGGTTGGTTTTATAAAAAGGCACCTCAGACGCCAAAAGTGCACATGTGGTAAAAATTTCAGATCGATCGGCTAAGCCGTTTAGGCTGTGGCGGTGATAGCGGTGTTTCCTGATATCATCTGAATCATCATCTAAAGATCAAAGTGGTGTTATTTCACTGTTTTCTCGGCCCTCTAGCTCGCAAATGGTATAGCCTATTGTTCCCAAATTTGGTATATGGGGTGGGGTGGGCCATAGCTCAAAATTAAGATATTTTACAACAATGTGAGATTTTCCAATTTTATGATCCAGTAGGCCGAAAATGCCATGTTGTTGCTTACAGTAAAAGTAGTTGGTCTGGCTCCTCATTTTATTAGGCATTTACGGTATGTTGAGTGAGTGTGAGTGTACAGTACGACTTGGCTGGGTGGAGCGACCGCTCCACTAGATACTAGGAAAACGCTCTGAGTAACGCGTTGATGAGCGAGCACGGATACGCGCAACACCTCGAACCGAAATCTTGTATGAAAATCTTCAAAAATTCCAAAATAATTGGTCCTAATAACCATACAAAGTTAAACAATAAAAATCAACCTTTTTGAACCTTTATGATTGAATGGTTCCTTGTTAATTTTTAAAAATCACAGGATCTTGTTCCAAAAATATATCTGGGACCACTCATATGATATAAGTGTGTGTACACAATATTAGATCAATTTGTTGATTATAAGTGTCATAATTATGCGTTTGAAAGTTTCTGTTCTAACTACCTTGGAACATTGGAACTGAGGTGTCAATGTTGCCGTGATCCATAGCAACAAGCAAAATGTCCGTAAAATGTAAATAACTTTTGAATATAAACACAGATGTGTCTGAAAATTGTCAAAAACACAGATAATGTTGGTCCCAATGACCATGCAAAGTTTTAAGTTGATCGGTCAAACGGTTCTAGTTTAAATTTCAAAAATCACAGTAAATATGGTTTTAAATTTTAACTAATGGGAGGATTTGGCTGAAACTTTGTATGATTGGGTAAAATGTTGGTGGTATTGACTTGTCAAAATTTCAAATTGATCGAACTAACCAATCGAAAAATATTTTTTAAAAAATTTGAACCAATCAGTGGATATCAAAAAAAAATAAAAGCTGCAACGACCAGAAATGGTCCGTACACGTGTGCAAAATTTCAGCTCGATCAAAGAAAAACTGTGACCTGCATAGTCTCACCTAGCAGAAAAAAACGGGAAAAAACAGAGGTCCGTGCCAAATGAGCTACTAGGAAAACGCTCTGAGTAACGCGTTGATGAGCGAGCACGGATATACGCGCAACACCTTGAACCGACATTCTGTCCATCGTAAATTTCCTTAAAAGCCAATAATTCATGAATTTCGTCACAGACTTGTATGCAAATCTTTAAAAATTCCTAAAATACTGGTTCCAAAAACCATGCAAAGTTTTAAGTTGATCGATAAAACGGTTCCTTGTTAATTTTCAAAAATCACATGATCTCGTTAAAAAATATACCTGGACTACTCATGATATAAATGTGTCCATCAGTTTTAACGGTCATATCAGTTTCTATGCGGTTAAGTTTCTGCTCTAACTACCTTGGAACTGAGGCTCTATGTTGCCGTGATCAAAATATTTACGAGAATTTAACAGCCAACACGCAAAATGTCCGAATACTGTCAATAACTTTTGGATTTAAACACAGATTAGTCTGAAAATTGTTAAAAGTACAGATAATGTTGGTCCCAATTACCATGCAAAGTTTTAAATTGATCGGTCAAACAGTTTTAGTTTAAATTTCAATAATCAAATGAAATATTTTTTTACATTTTAACCAATGGGAGGATTTGTCTGAAAATTTGCGAAATAAGAGGTAATGTTGGTCTTAATGACCATGCAAAATATGAGTTTGATCACATTTATCGAAGACCATTTTCATTTTTCAGCCTATCAGGAGATGTTTATTTAAATTTTAACCAATCAATGGATTTCAAAACAAAATTGGATCTGCAAACAGAAAAGGTTGTCTCTACATGTGTGCAAAATTTCAGATCGATCGGTGAAACGGTGCAACTTCCATTGCTCCAGATAGCAGCCAATAAAAAAAAAAATGGTCCGTGTCAACAGAGTCAAAAGGAGACGCTCGCTTCGCTCGCTCAAACATGCTGTTTTCAAGTAATTTAAACACATTATTGAGCGAGCGTAGCGAGAGTCACCACGTTTTTTTTTTTTTTTTTTTTTTTTTTGTGGTCACAGCCCAGGTCAAACCGCTCAAGCAATCGATCTGAAATTTTGTACACATACTAACGTACTCTATGCGGTCCCTGGGATCGTTTTTGAATGGGATCCCGTGATTGGTTCAAATTTAAAAAAAATTATCTTTTGATTGGTTGTTCTGATCAATTTGAAATTTTGACAAGTCATTTCAACCAACATTGTAGCCAATCATAAAAAGTTTCAGACAAATCCTCCTATTGGTTAATATTTAAAACAATTTTTCCTGTGATATTTGAAATTTAAACTAGAACCGATTGACCGATCAACTTAAAACTTCGCAATGTTAATGGTACCAACATTTAAGGTATTTTTGCATATTTTCAGTCTGATCCATCGTTATTTTCAGAAGTATTGTCATTTTAAGGTCATTTTATTCCATAATCTTGAAAAATGTATACTAAATTGTCATCCCTGCCTTCTTTAAGCTTCTGTTCCAAGGCAAGGCCTGTAGAGCAGCCAAGTTATCCACAATGTACAGTAAAATGAAAGCATTTTTGAGCTAGCGCATAAAATCGGATGCAGTACTAAGGCCAAATCCTCTAATTGGTTTAAGTTTAAATAATGTCTTCTGATTGGTCGACAATAAAAATGTTCACATTAAGTTCAAATTTTGCATGGTGATCAAGACCAACTTAATATTAAATTTTACATATTGTAAGCCCAATCAATCAAGTATTAATTGTAATTTTACGAGTTTAGTATGGGATGTCACAAGAGATTTCTGGAGAAGGTATGTAGGTAAGACTTCACGACACAATGGATCTGTTATTCATCCAGAGTATTATGGAGATTGAAAAATTGCAGAGAAAATCGTCTTGTGCCTTGTCGTGCATCGTTACTATGGGGATGTTGCATGTTCTGTGCTCTCTCATCAACGCGTTACACTGAGCGTTTTCCTAGTATAAGTACCTTGATTCAATCAGGCCTTCTAGATTTTGAATTAAAGACCAAATTAAGGATTTGGAGATTTATTTTAATTTCTTAATTATTTGATTGAAGTATGAATTAATCACATTTTTATGAAACAATTGACGGGCTATATTGAAAATAACAATTATATATAATATTCAATTTTAAAATTTCCAAAAAGTCGCCAATTTCTTTTGTCATTTGACATTTAGTTGTTTAATTAGTTAATAACTCCGAAAGTTGCAGGAATTCATCTTGGTGCCATACATTGTTGGATTTCTTATGGTCGAATTAGTAAGTACTCAAATTTTCATGTTTCTATCACTATTTGCACTATTGTTCGGTTTATGGACTGCACAAAAAGGGGTGGAGCGAGTTGAACAGATTTTTAGGTCCGCCGGACAGCACAGAAAACTCCACGAGATAACACGGCTGACTTTGTTCAAAGAGGGTTGATAAACGAATCTCGTGACCTGGGACAAGCAAGGAGTCAACAATGCGTTTTTCACAACAATAACTTCTTTTTTCACTGTTACAGTCAGTTGCCAGGAAATGTCAACAATTACTCATGTCTATAAAAGTCCCTGCATTTCAATGGAATTCATCATTCAACTCTCATATCTAGAACAGAACGGTTCAGTTCTCTTTTTTTCGTGGGTTTTCCTATGTTTTATTTTGATTCGGAGTCGGAGGGAGAGAGTGAAGAGAGAGGACGAGGTGGCGTTTTCGGGATGATGGCGCGATCTACCATCATTACCTGTAGAATATGCGGCCTGAGAGTGTTGGGCAACATCCATTCGAATACATGCTACGAGTGCGTGGAAGAGAGGACAAGCTCAACTATGCTGTTGACACGACCCGAGACTGTGCCCTTGCCAAGTCGACGTGTCAGCGGGCGGCGTCAAAAAAGACCGCGGGCCAGTTCTCTGGCCGCTCGGAGGGCAAAGCGGGCTGCAAAGGTCGCGGAACAACGCGAGGCCGTGCCGCTGCATAGGCAGCCCTCTCGCAGGCCGCCGAGAGGTCGCGGCCGTGTACGGGCTCGCAGACCACGGCCTGTTGAAGAGGAAGTACATTGGAAGTACGCTGGAAGGACACGTAGCACAGGTCCTGCCAGCAGCGACTCCTCGGAAGCGGTCTGCGCTAAACCGGAAACGTACGAGGCGACGCCGAATTCTGAGCACGTGGAGACTGAATCCGCACCGGGCACCTCACGAGCGACATCTGATGCGAGCGCATGGCCATCACCCACGGCGGGGACCAGCACCTCTTGCGACGTTGAGGTGTCACCGAAGGAGTTATCGGTAAGTTCATCACATAGTCCTTCAAAATATACGTGGCGCATCGTGCATATACCTAGATAGTTAAGACGTTATAATATTATATTGCATTGGCCTTGTAGGTATTTTCCCGTGAATAATAAAATGAATAATTAATAATACTTCAATATTAAACTCGTTACACCTGTCGTTTCTCTTCTATTACAGCTTGAGGAGGACTACTTCGGCGACGAGGAACAGCGCTCCAGTGTCGCTGGGAGTGCGAGCCCGAGCGTCACCATGGTGGACCTCAGCAGGATCGCGACAGTACTCGAAGCCGAGGACGAGGACGAGTTGCCTCCCGTCAAAAGTTCAAGCTCCGTGTCGCACGGGACCCCGCGGCCAGTGACGCCATCGCTGACGTCGTACGCCGACAGCATCTCTGACGTGCCGAACGCCGGCGTCGTTGACGAGGACGAAGACGAGGACGAAGTCCATGCGACAGATGACGGCAGCTCTGGGCCCAGTCCTCGCAGCACTTTGTTCAGCTCTCGCAGCACTGTGTCCAGCTTTCCCAGCTCTCGCACGTCCAGATCTACGCGAGAGCGTGAGAGTGAGGGCCCGTGGTGTAAGTTACTCTCGCCATTAGCATATGTTCGTTAGCTCTGAATGTGGTATTTCATATTTTCGGAGATGGGATTTAAGAGTGTTCTTTGTTGTCATAACTGAGTAAAAGTACATAGAATACTGACTACCGAGTGTATGGTAATAATTAGAGAATGGGGAATAGGTGAATGTTGAGATTATATTTTGTTTATTATACAGAATAGCCTCAAAGAGCAATATTAAATTTTATTATATTTTTTTAATTCATATATTTCCCATAATAAATTTATAAGTTTTCGACATTTCACTCCTCTGCAAAAACAAGCTGTACGTCACACGCCGTGTTCCCTGTGTTACGGGATGCATAGAACTGGCTCTGGCTAACATTATCTATACGGCCCGACTCGGCGTGTGACGTCAAATCGTGTTTAATGGACAGCTACAATCTACCAAACTTTGTAAATTTGTTCCGTGCGAACTATTCATCACACATCAAAAATAATACCACATCTGTCTTCAACAAGATCTCAACTTTAATCAAATATTTATCATTATAAAATCTAAATTTCACTTCACTTCCCTATTCTTTTCGCTTAAGTCAATACAAATCAAATTATTCTTTTCCGATATGATAAGGTGGGGGAATGTGAAATGACCATGACCATGATGTGACTGACCCTCTCATTATAGTTACATTTTGTCATCTCTTGTCTATTAACTCTCATCAGATGGTATAATCTTAGGTGCTAATGATAAAACTTGCACTTGCACTTAAAACTTGATAAAATAGGCTTATTATAGCCAGAGTAACGTTTCCAAGTAACTTGACTGTGATGATGATGTTGTGATGAACATGATGGCGGCCTTGATCTGGCGGAAAGTACATTGGTTTTTGTCTATATTTATTTCTAGACGTCCGCTGTTGGAAGAACATCAGACGCGCTTGCTGTTGCGGCAAGAAGTCTGTGCCGACAAGAGTCGTCCACGAAGCAAGATCCATGAGGAACATCGGCCCGACGAGGCGACAACCGCCCCAGGGTCCCGTCCCGGCTATGGCCTACGCCACATCCTCCCGAAACATCGGCGGCCACCGAAGCGAGGCTCCACAAGTGGCCACCACAAGTAGGCAACCGGCCAACGACCATATCCTCGCGATGTGCTATGCGAAGAAACCGCCAAAACTACCACCACCAGGCGCCACCAGCGACCAAACGCCCCAGGTTCATGTGCCGGTGGCGGAGCAGGTGCCGGAACAGGTATCCAGCAGGAACGTAATCGATGCAGAACCATCCACAAGTGGTCATCAGGGACATAAATATGCCAAAGCGGATGGGAGAGGCCGCACAGCGGGGCATGCCGCCAGACCGCCGTCGCGGCGTTGATCGCGAGTATCCTCACTCGTCGCCTCCATGACGCAGCCGCCGCACTAGACTGACTCCAGGAGGCCTTGCATCTAGTTCCAGACGCGTCATGAGGTCCCATGAGAACTCAGGAGGATAGCGAGTGTCCTACGCCTCCGCCTCCAAGACGCAGCTGCCGCACAATACTGGCGTCCAGACTCCTTCATCGCTCCACTGACTTCACTTCACTGACTGACATCTAGTTCCAGACGGTCTCTACAGCCCCGTTGGTGAAGAATGGGGCCTCTGGGGGCACTGGGTCACCTCCTTAGCTGATCGGCTGATTTATTAATATGTTAAACTACAAGTGCACTCTGTGATAAATAAAATAATTTAAGTCCACTCTACGTTGCCTTTGGTTTGCAAAATTACTTTAAAATTAGCAATGATTCCACAATTAATGAAAAACAATCGCAAAAATTATCAATAATTCTACAGTCTAGTCTCACCATCAAGCGTAGTTTTGCATGCGAATGAATACCCATCAAATACTTCGTGTAAAAATTCGAGCCAATGTCTCTTCAACTGTAGAAGAATCTAAAAATTTAGCACTGAAAAGTAGTGATATTAAAAAATGTTCGAAGTCAAAACATTTTAAACCCAATCACCAATCAGAATAGTAATATAAGTTTTGTTAAGAGATTGGCCATGGTGCGAATTCGTTTAACATTAAGTAGATGCAAAAGGAACAGAGAGTTAATGTCTGTCAATGAGTGATTGAGACCTTGGAATTCAGTTTCACCGCTACATGGACGTCATTACTACATTCATACTACTACTAGGTCACCATTCACCATGTTGTAATATGAGTTGAGACGCCAAACAAGTTAACTTTAATAAAACCTCGCACAACTCTTGGACATAACAATGGTATGAAATAAAAATACATTAAAAACAACATAATATTTCGGAGACCCTTCTGTCTCCTTCATCAGGTGCATTGAGTGTTGAATTGCATTGAGGTTGTCTTTTATTTAATCACGATTAAAATTTCAAATAATTTAGTCTACCCATTTCGTCTCCAATCGTATCACAAAAAGTGTCTACAAAAAGCAGGAAAATCGCTCGCGCTTGCAGCACCTTACATCGACAACACATCACGGATGAAACCCTACAGACAAAATCAGATATCATCCAAGAAGCCGAAAAATATTTCAAGACACTATTTTAAGAAAATGAAAATGATCAAGCAATACCAAATGACAACTTACTGAACCCCGTGAACGATGTACTGTCCCAGACGGAAGCAGACGAGGTTGAGCGAGCAAAGCAACAGGGGAAATGCATTGTCACAAACGCAGCATTACAAATTAGAACACGAAAAAAGTATTTTTTTCAGAATCATTACGATGAAAGAGGTTTTCCATCTTACACTTTGTCTTTTTAACTCAAATGTACATTTTTTACAAAATTACATTTGGTGGCAGGTGGTAGGATTTTAAGTTTGTATTTCTTTTTCTTTTTTTTCTTGTAGATATACGCACTTACTATCAGGAAAAAAAATTGTAAACAATACTAACGTGTGCTATTTTAAAAGTTATTAACCTAATTCGCAATGATTTCCTATACCTCCCATGTTAAAGTTTTGTTAATTTTTAAAAGACATACCATTGAAAACTCATTATTGGGCGGGAGTTGCAAACTACAGGAAATTAATTGAACCTTACTTAAATAAAGTTGGAATATTGGAAAACGTTTTATGAACTTATACTTTCAAGAAAAAAATATTTGTGTGTAATATCGATCGATCCAGCCACCTTAAAGTATTACCACCGATAGTCCACGTAATTCAAGTCAGTGACTCACAAATTAAATAACAAATCAATGAAATAAATATTTTACAAATATATTTAGCATTTTCTATGAATATCATAAGATTACTTTGTAGAAATACGATATTTTATAAAGAATGTACAATTATTTTAATTATTTTCAGGCAGTGCGAATTAAGTACTTGATTTCATTTTAAGCAGTTACTAGTAGAAACTGGCTAAATAAGGGTATTATATTTGATTTTCTCTTTATTTAATCCGTACCCCCACATTTTTTAACGGCTAAAATATTGAAAAAAATCGGCCTCTAAAATGACATCAATATTTTTTCTTTGTTGAGCGAGCGTAGCGAGCGTCACCACGGTACCTATATGGCACTTTCTCTGTGTGTTTTTTTTTTTTTTTTGCCTGCACTGCCCAGGTCAAACCGCACAACCAATCGATCTGAAATTTTGTACACATACTAACGTAATCTATGCGATCCCTGGGATCTTTTCTGAACGGGATCCTGTGATTGGTTGAAATTTTATAAAAATTATCTTTCGATTGGTTGGTTCGATCAATTTGAAATTAAGGAAAGTTATTGCAACCAACATTGTACCCAATCAAAAAAAAATTCAGCCAAATCCTCCAATTGGTTCAAATTTGAAACCATTTTTCCTGTGATTTTTGAAATTTAAACTGGAACCGATTGACCGACCAACTAAAAACTTCGCATGGTCATTGGTACCAACATTTAAAGTATTTTTGCTAATTTTCACTCTAATCTGTCGTTATTTTCAAAAGTTTTTGTCATTTTAGGGACATTTTGCGTGTTGGCTGTCAAATTCACGGCGTCTTCGAATCTACAGTTCAAGGCAAGGTAGTTAGAGCAGAAAGTTTTAAACGATATGAAACTAATAATGACCGTTCAACAGATTTATCTGATATTGTGTACACACACTACATATCATATCATATGGGTGGTCCCAGGTATATTTTTTGAACGAGATCCTGTGATTTTTGAAAATTAACAAGGAACCGTTCAATCATAAAGGTTTAATCGATCAACTTAAAACTTAGCAAGGATGTGCACCAATATTTTTG
The DNA here is from genome assembly GCA_934045905.1 of Leuctra nigra. Lineage (NCBI taxonomy): Eukaryota > Metazoa > Arthropoda > Insecta > Plecoptera > Leuctridae > Leuctra > Leuctra nigra. The sequence goes on from OW203765.1 coordinate 16,813,450, forward strand.
GAGATTTTGGAGATTTTTATACAAGTATGTGACGAAACTAAAGAATTATTGGCTTTTAATGACATTCGAAAGACATAATTTCGGTTCGAGGTGTTGCGTGTATCCGTGCTCGCTCATCAACGCGTTACACTGAGCGTTTTCCTAGTTTATATCTAGTGAAGCGGTCGCTCCACCTAGCCAAGTCGTACTGTACACTCACACTTACTCAGCATACCGTAAATGCCAATATATACTAAGGAGCAGACCAACCACTTATACTGCAAGCAACAACCTAGCATTTTCGGCCTACTGGATCTCAAAATTGAAAAATCTCACATTGTTGCGAAATATCTTAATTTCGAGCTATGGCCCCATATACCCCACCCCATATACCAAATTTGGGAACAACAGGTTATGCCATTTGCAAACAAGAGGGCCGTGAAAACAGTTAAATTACACCCCTTTTAAAAGGTATTTGATGATGATGATGATGATATCAGGAAACGCCGCTATCACCGCCACAGCCTAAGCGGCTGAACCGATCGACCTGAGATTTTTACCACATGTGCACTTTTGGCGTCTGAGGTGCCTTTTTATAAAACCAACCGGAAGCTGCCATTTTGAAACCGGAAGTGATGTCATATCTCGAAAACGGCTAGACCAATCGGATTGAAACTAGCGCCAAATGATTCAGACGGCCATTTATGTGGAATATCAATAGTTGAAGTAGAAATGTACTGTTACCGAAACCGGAAATGACGTCATAAAAATGAAAAACATACTGAATCTAGTAAAGCGGTCGCTCCACTCAGCCAAGTCGTACCGTACACTCACAGTCACTCAACATACCGTAAATGCCTACCCCATAAAAAAACACTCCGTGTAAAAATACCAGCCAAGTCTCTTCAACTATAAAAAAAATAGAATAAATCTAAAAATTCAGCACTGAAAAGTAGTGATATCAAAAAATGAGCCAAGTCAAAACTTAATTTTAAAAACCAAAATATACTTGGCGCATCGTGTATATAAATAGTATAGAAGCATATGCCAAAAATCAAATGTACCTACCTAATTATATATAATATACCTATAATGCCCTTAAAAACGATGCGCCAAGTATATTTTGGTTTTTAAAATTAAGTTTTGACTTGGCTCATTTTTTGATATCACTACTTTTCAGTGCTGAATTTTTAGATTTATTCTATTTTTTTTATAGTTGAAGAGACTTGGCTGGTATTTTTACACGGAGTGTTTTTTTATGGGGATATCACTTATTTTTTTAGTTTATTTACACAACTTGTAACACACATCGGAGCAACAATGACTAAATACTTTTAAAAAATACGCCATTTCCGAATTGGTTAATACGAAAAATTGTGTTTGGTGCTCAATATACCTAAGCTTAAAGTGATATTCCATGAAGAATTGCGAAAGCTTTGTTCCAATCAGTCTAGCCATTTTCGAGATATGGTATCACTTCCGGTTTTCAAAATGTTGACTGAAATAACTGCCACCTAGAATTTATTTCTATAAATGTTATGTATCATTATAAGCCTTCTGAATATGTAGTTATTGTAGTAAGAGGTCATTAAAATCTAGATCTTCATTTTCATGACGTCATTTCCGGTTTCGGTAATAGTACATCTCTACTTTAACTACTGATATTCCATATAGACGACCGTCTGAATCATTTGGCGCTAGTTTCATTCCGATCGGTTTAGCCGTTTTCGAGATATGACGTCACTTCCGGTTTCAAAATGGCGACTACCGGTTGGTTTTATAAAAAGGCACCTCAGACGCCAAAAGTGCACATGTGGTAAAAATTTCAGATCGATCGGCTAAGCCGTTTAGGCTGTGGCGGTGATAGCGGTGTTTCCTGATATCATCTGAATCATCATCTAAAGATCAAAGTGGTGTTATTTCACTGTTTTCTCGGCCCTCTAGCTCGCAAATGGTATAGCCTATTGTTCCCAAATTTGGTATATGGGGTGGGGTGGGCCATAGCTCAAAATTAAGATATTTTACAACAATGTGAGATTTTCCAATTTTATGATCCAGTAGGCCGAAAATGCCATGTTGTTGCTTACAGTAAAAGTAGTTGGTCTGGCTCCTCATTATATTAGGCATTTACGGTATGTTGAGTGAGTGTGAGTGTACAGTACGACTTGGCTGGGTGGAGCGACCGCTCCACTAGATACTAGGAAAACGCTCTGAGTAACGCGTTGATGAGCGAGCACGGATACGCGCAACACCTCGAACCGAAATCTTGTATGAAAATCTTCAAAAATTCCAAAATAATTGGTCCTAATAACCATACAAAGTTAAACAATAAAAATCAACCTTTTTGAACCTTTATGATTGAATGGTTCCTTGTTAATTTTTAAAAATCACAGGATCTTGTTCCAAAAATATATCTGGGACCACTCATATGATATAAGTGTGTGTACACAATATTAGATCAATTTGTTGATTATAAGTGTCATAATTATGCGTTTGAAAGTTTCTGTTCTAACTACCTTGGAACATTGGAACTGAGGTGTCAATGTTGCCGTGATCCATAGCAACAAGCAAAATGTCCGTAAAATGTAAATAACTTTTGAATATAAACACAGATGTGTCTGAAAATTGTCAAAAACACAGATAATGTTGGTCCCAATGACCATGCAAAGTTTTAAGTTGATCGGTCAAACGGTTCTAGTTTAAATTTCAAAAATCACAGTAAATATGGTTTTAAATTTTAACTAATGGGAGGATTTGGCTGAAACTTTGTATGATTGGGTAAAATGTTGGTGGTATTGACTTGTCAAAATTTCAAATTGATCGAACTAACCAATCGAAAAATATTTTTTAAAAAATTTGAACCAATCAGTGGATATCAAAAAAAAATAAAAGCTGCAACGACCAGAAATGGTCCGTACACGTGTGCAAAATTTCAGCTCGATCAAAGAAAAACTGTGACCTGCATAGTCTCACCTAGCAGAAAAAAACGGGAAAAAACAGAGGTCCGTGCCAAATGAGCTACTAGGAAAACGCTCTGAGTAACGCGTTGATGAGCGAGCACGGATATACGCGCAACACCTTGAACCGACATTCTGTCCATCGTAAATTTCCTTAAAAGCCAATAATTCATGAATTTCGTCACAGACTTGTATGCAAATCTTTAAAAATTCCTAAAATACTGGTTCCAAAAACCATGCAAAGTTTTAAGTTGATCGATAAAACGGTTCCTTGTTAATTTTCAAAAATCACATGATCTCGTTAAAAAATATACCTGGACTACTCATGATATAAATGTGTCCATCAGTTTTAACGGTCATATCAGTTTCTATGCGGTTAAGTTTCTGCTCTAACTACCTTGGAACTGAGGCTCTATGTTGCCGTGATCAAAATATTTACGAGAATTTAACAGCCAACACGCAAAATGTCCGAATACTGTCAATAACTTTTGGATTTAAACACAGATTAGTCTGAAAATTGTTAAAAGTACAGATAATGTTGGTCCCAATTACCATGCAAAGTTTTAAATTGATCGGTCAAACAGTTTTAGTTTAAATTTCAATAATCAAATGAAATATTTTTTTACATTTTAACCAATGGGAGGATTTGTCTGAAAATTTGCGAAATAAGAGGTAATGTTGGTCTTAATGACCATGCAAAATATGAGTTTGATCACATTTATCGAAGACCATTTTCATTTTTCAGCCTATCAGGAGATGTTTATTTAAATTTTAACCAATCAATGGATTTCAAAACAAAATTGGATCTGCAAACAGAAAAGGTTGTCTCTACATGTGTGCAAAATTTCAGATCGATCGGTGAAACGGTGCAACTTCCATTGCTCCAGATAGCAGCCAATAAAAAAAAAAATGGTCCGTGTCAACAGAGTCAAAAGGAGACGCTCGCTTCGCTCGCTCAAACATGCTGTTTTCAAGTAATTTAAACACATTATTGAGCGAGCGTAGCGAGAGTCACCACGTTTTTTTTTTTTTTTTTTTTTTTTTGTGGTCACAGCCCAGGTCAAACCGCTCAAGCAATCGATCTGAAATTTTGTACACATACTAACGTACTCTATGCGGTCCCTGGGATCGTTTTTGAATGGGATCCCGTGATTGGTTCAAATTTAAAAAAAATTATCTTTTGATTGGTTGTTCTGATCAATTTGAAATTTTGACAAGTCATTTCAACCAACATTGTAGCCAATCATAAAAAGTTTCAGACAAATCCTCCTATTGGTTAATATTTAAAACAATTTTTTCTGTGATATTTGAAATTTAAACTAGAACCGATTGACCGATCAACTTAAAACTTCGCAATGTTAATGGTACCAACATTTAAGGTATTTTTGCATATTTTCAGTCTGATCCATCGTTATTTTCAGAAGTATTGTCATTTTAAGGTCATTTTATTCCATAATCTTGAAAAATGTATACTAAATTGTCATCCCTGCCTTCTTTAAGCTTCTGTTCCAAGGCAAGGCCTGTAGAGCAGCCAAGTTATCCACAATGTACAGTAAAATGAAAGCATTTTTGAGCTAGCGCATAAAATCGGATGCAGTACTAAGGCCAAATCCTCTAATTGGTTTAAGTTTAAATAATGTCTTCTGATTGGTCGACAATATAAATGTTCACATGAAGTTCAAATTTTGCATGGTGATCAAGACCAACTTAATATTAAATTTTACATATTGTAAGCCCAATCAATCAAGTATTAATTGTAATTTTACGAGTTTAGTATGGGATGTCACAAGAGATTTCTGGAGAAGGTATGTAGGTAAGACTTCACGACACAATGGATCTGTTATTCATCCAGAGTATTATGGAGATTGAAAAATTGCAGAGAAAATCGTCTTGTGCCTTGTCGTGCATCGTTACTATGGGGATGTTGCATGTTCTGTGCTCTCTCATCAACGCGTTACACTGAGCGTTTTCCTAGTATAAGTACCTTGATTCAATCAGGCCTTCTAGATTTTGAATTAAAGACCAAATTAAGGATTTGGAGATTTATTTTAATTTCTTAATTATTTGATTGAAGTATGAATTAATCACATTTTTATGAAACAATTGACGGGCTATATTGAAAATAACAATTATATATAATATTCAATTTTAAAATTTCCAAAAAGTCGCCAATTTCTTTTGTCATTTGACATTTAGTTGTTTAATTAGTTAATAACTCCGAAAGTTGCAGGAATTCATCTTGGTGCCATACATTGTTGGATTTCTTATGGTCGAATTAGTAAGTACTCAAATTTTCATGTTTCTATCACTATTTGCACTATTGTTCGGTTTATGGACTGCACAAAAAGGGGTGGAGCGAGTTGAACAGATTTTTAGGTCCGCCGGACAGCACAGAAAACTCCACGAGATAACACGGCTGACTTTGTTCAAAGAGGGTTGATAAACGAATCTCGTGACCTGGGACAAGCAAGGAGTCAACAATGCGTTTTTCACAACAATAACTTCTTTTTTCACTGTTACAGTCAGTTGCCAGGAAATGTCAACAATTACTCATGTCTATAAAAGTCCCTGCATTTCAATGGAATTCATCATTCAACTCTCATATCTAGAACAGAACGGCTCAGTTCTCTTTTTTTCGTGGGTTTTCCTATGTTTTATTTTGATTCGGAGTCGGAGGGAGAGAGTGAAGAGAGAGGACGAGGTGGCGTTTTCGGGATGATGGCGCGATCTACCATCATTACCTGTAGAATATGCGGCCTGAGAGTGTTGGGCAACATCCATTCGAATACATGCTACGAGTGCGTGGAAGAGAGGACAAGCTCAACTATGCTGTTGACACGACCCGAGACTGTGCCCTTGCCAAGTCGACGTGTCAGCGGGCGGCGTCAAAAAAGACCGCGGGCCAGTTCTCTGGCCGCTCGGAGGGCAAAGCGGGCTGCAAAGGTCGCGGAACAACGCGAGGCCGTGCCGCTGCATAGGCAGCCCTCTCGCAGGCCGCCGAGAGGTCGCGGCCGTGTACGGGCTCGCAGACCACGGCCTGTTGAAGAGGAAGTACATTGGAAGTACGCTGGAAGGACACGTAGCACAGGTCCTGCCAGCAGCGACTCCTCGGAAGCGGTCTGCGCTAAACCGGAAACGTACGAGGCGACGCCGAATTCTGAGCACGTGGAGACTGAATCCGCACCGGGCACCTCACGAGCGACATCTGATGCGAGCGCATGGCCATCACCCACGGCGGGGACCAGCACCTCTTGCGACGTTGAGGTGTCACCGAAGGAGTTATCGGTAAGTTCATCACATAGTCCTTCAAAATATACGTGGCGCATCGTGCATATACCTAGATAGTTAAGACGTTATAATATTATATTGCATTGGCCTTGTAGGTATTTTCCCGTGAATAATAAAATGAATAATTAATAATACTTCAATATTAAACTCGTTACACCTGTCGTTTCTCTTCTATTACAGCTTGAGGAGGACTACTTCGGCGACGAGGAACAGCGCTCCAGTGTCGCTGGGAGTGCGAGCCCGAGCGTCACCATGGTGGACCTCAGCAGGATCGCGACAGTACTCGAAGCCGAGGACGAGGACGAGTTGCCTCCCGTCAAAAGTTCAAGCTCCGTGTCGCACGGGACCCCGCGGCCAGTGACGCCATCGCTGACGTCGTACGCCGACAGCATCTCTGACGTGCCGAACACCGGCGTCCTTGACGAGGACGCTCACGAGGAAGAAGTCTATGTGACAGATGACGGCAGCTCTGGGCCCAGTCCTCGCAGCACTTTGTTCAGCTCTCGCAGCACTGTGTCCAGCTTTCCCAGCTCTCGCACGTCCAGATCTACGCGAGAGCGTGAGAGTGAGGGTCCATGGTGTAAGTTACTCTCGCCATTAGCATATGTTCGTTAGCTCTGAATGTGGTATTTCATATTTTCGGAGATGGGATTTAAGAGTGTTCTTTGTTGTCATAACTGAGTAAAAGTACATAGAATACTGACTACCGAGTGTATGGTAATAATTAGAGAATGGGGAATAGGTGAATGTTGAGATTATATTTTGTTTATTATACAGAATAGCCTCAAAGAGCAATATTAAATTTTATTATATTTTTTTAATTCATATATTTCCCATAATAAATTTATAAGTTTTCGACATTTCACTCCTCTGCAAAAACAAGCTGTACGTCACACGCCGTGTTCCCTGTGTTACGGGATGCATAGAACTGGCTCTGGCTAACATTATCTATACGGCCCGACTCGGCGTGTGACGTCAAATCGTGTTTAATGGACAGCTACAATCTACCAAACTTTGTAAATTTGTTCCGTGCGAACTATTCATCACACATCAAAAATAATACCACATCTGTCTTCAACAAGATCTCAATTTTAATCAAATATTTATCATTATAAAATCTAAATTTCACTTCACTTCCCTATTCTTTTCGCTTAAGTCAATACAAATCAAATTATTCTTTTCCGATATGATAAGGTGGGGGAATGTGAAATGACCATGACCATGATGTGACTGACCCTCTCATTATAGTTACATTTTGTCATCTCTTGTCTATTAACTCTCATCAGATGGTATAATCTTAGGTGCTAATGATAAAACTTGCACTTGCACTTAAAACTTGATAAAATAGGCTTATTATAGCCAGAGTAACGTTTCCAAGTAACTTGACTGTGATGATGATGTTGTGATGAACATGATGGCGGCCTTGATCTGGCGGAAAGTACATTGGTTTTTGTCTATATTTATTTCTAGACGTCCGCTGTTGGAAGAACATCAGACGCGCTTGCTGTTGCGGCAAGAAGTCTGTGCCGACAAGAGTCGTCCACGAAGCAAGATCCATGAGGAACATCGGCCCGACGAGGCGACAACCGCCCCAGGGTCCCGTCCCGGCTATGGCCTACGCCACATCCTCCCGAAACATCGGCGGCCACCGAAGCGAGGCTCCACAAGTGGCCACCACAAGTAGGCAACCGGCCAACGACCATATCCTCGCGATGTGCTATGCGAAGAAACCGCCAACACTACCACCACCAGGCGCCACCAGCGACCAACCGCCCCACATCTAGTTCCAGACGGTCTCTACAGCCCCGTTGGTGAAGAATGGGGCCTCTGGGGGCACTGGGTCACCTCCTAAGCTGATCGGCTGATTTATTAATATGTCAAACTACAAGTGCACTCTGTGATAAATAAAATAATTTAAGTCCACTCTACGTTGCCTTTGGTTTGCAAAATTACTTTAAAATTAGCAATGATTCCACAATTAATGAAAAACAATCGCAAAAATTATCAATAATTCTACAGTCTAGTCTCACCATCAAGCGTAGTTTTGCATGCGAATGAATACCCATAAAATACTTCGTGTAAAAATTCGAGCCAATGTCTCTTCAACTGTAGAAGAATCTAAAAATTTAGCACTGAAAAGTAGTGATATTAAAAAATGTTCGAAGTCAAAACATTTTAAACCCAATCACCAATCAGAATAGTAATATAAGTTTTGTTAAGAGATTGGCCATGGTGCGAATTCGTTTAACATTAAGTAGATGCAAAAGGAACAGAGAGTTAATGTCTGTCAATGAGTGATTGAGACCTTGGAATTCAGTTTCACCGCTACATGGACTTCATTACTACATTCATACTACTACTAGGTCACCATTCACCATGTTGTAATATGAGTTGAGACGCCAAACAAGTTAACTTTAATAAAACCTCGCACAACTCTAGGACATAACAATGGTATGAAATAAAAATACATTAAAAACAACATAATATTTCGGAGACCCTTCTGTCTCCTTCATCAGGTGCATTGAGTGTTGAGTTGCATTGAGTTTGTCTTTTATTTAATCACGATTAAAATTTCAAATAATTTAGTCTACCCATTTCGTCTCCAATCGTATCACAAAAAGTGTCTACAAAAAGCAGGAAAATCGCTCGCGCTTGCAGCACCTTACATCGACAACACATCACGGATGAAACCCTACAGACAAAATCAGATATCATCCAAGAAGCCGAAAAATATTTCAAGACACTATTTTAAGAAAATGAAAATGATCAAGCAATACCAAATGACAACTTACTGAACCCCGTGAACGATGTACTGTCCCAGACGGAAGCAGACGAGGTTGAGCGAGCAAAGCAACAGGGGAAATGCATTGTCACAAACGCAGCATTACAAATACTATTACAAGTACTATTTTCAGAATCATTACGATGAAAGAGGTTTTCCATCTTACACTTTGTCTTTTTAACTCAAATGTACATTTTTTACAAAATTACATTTGGTGGCAGGTGGTAGGATTTTAAGTTTGTATTTCTTTTTCTTTTTTTTCTTGTAGATATACGCACTAACTATCAGGAAAAAAAATTGTAAACAATACTAACGTGTGCTATTTTAAAAGTTATTAACCTAATTCGCAATGATTTCCTATACCTCCCATGTTAAAGTTTTGTTAATTTTTAAAAGACATACCATTGAAAACTCATTATTGGGCGGGAGTTGCAAACTACAGGAAATTAATTGAACCTTACTTAAATAAAGTTGGAATATTGGAAAACGTTTTATGAACTTATACTTTCAAGAAAAAAATATTTGTGTGTAATATCGATCGATCCAGCCACCTTAAAGTATTACCACCGATAGTCCACGTAATTCAAGTCAGTGACTCACAAATTAAATAACAAATCAATGAAATAAATATTTTACAAATATATTTAGCATTTTCTATGAATATCATAAGATTACTTTGTAGAAATACGATATTTTATAAAGAATGTACAATTATTTTAATTATTTTCAGGCAGTGCGAATTAAGTACTTGATTTCATTTTAAGCAGTTACTAGTAGAAACTGGCTAAATAAGGGTATTATATTTGATTTTCTCTTTATTTAATCCGTACCCCCACATTTTTTAACGGCTAAAATATTGAAAAAAATCGGCCTCTAAAATGACTTCAATATTTTTTCTTTGTTGAGCGAGCGTAGCGAGCGTCACCACGGTACCTATATGGCACTTTCTCTGTGTGTTGTTTTTTTTTTTTTTGCCTGCACTGCCCAGGTCAAACCGCACAACCAATCGATCTGAAATATTGTACACATACTAACGTAATCTATGCGATCCCTGGGATCTTTTCTGAACGGGATCCTGTGATTGGTTGAAATTTTATAAAAATTATCTTTCGATTGGTTGGTTCGATCAATTTGAAATTTAGGAAAGTTATTGCAACCAACATTGTACCCAATCAAAAAAAAATTCAGCCAAATCCTCCAATTGGTTCAAATTTGAAACCATTTTTCCTGTGATTTTTGAAATTTAAACTGGAACCGATTGACCGACCAACTAAAAACTTCGCATGGTCATTGGTACCAACATTTAAAGTATTTTTGCTAATTTTCACTCTAATCTGTCGTTATTTTCAAAAGTTTTTGTCATTTTAGGGACATTTTGCGTGTTGGCTGTCAAATTCACGGCGTCTTCGAATCTACAGTTCAAGGCAAGGTAGTTAGAGCAGAAAGTTTTAAACGATATGAAACTAATAATGACCGTTCAACAGATTTATCTGATATTGTGTACACACACTACATATCATATCATATGGGTGGTCCCAGGTATATTTTTTGAACGAGATCCTGAAATTTTTGAAAATTAACAAGGAACCGTTCAATCATAAAGGTTTAATCGATCAACTTAAAACTTAGCAAGGATAGGCACCAATATTTTTGGAGATTTTGGAGATTTTTATACAAGTATGTGACGAAACTAAAGAATTATTGGCTTTTAATGACATTCGAAAGACATAATTTCGGTTCGAGGTGTTGCGTGTATCCGTGCTCGCTCATCAACGCGTTACACTGAGCGTTTTCCTAGTTTATATCTAGTGAAGCGGTCGCTCCACCTAGCCAAGTCGTACTGTACACTCACACTTACTCAGCATACCGTAAATGCCAATATAAACTAAGGAGCAGACCAACCACTTATACTGTAAGCAACAACCTAGCATTTTCGGCCTACTGGATCTCAAAATTGAAAAATCTCACATTGTTGCGAAATATCTTAATTTCGAGCTATGGCCCCATATACCCCACCCCATATACCAAATTTGGGAACAACAGGTTATGCCATTTGCAAACAAGAGGGCCGTGAAAACAGTTAAATTACACCCCTTTTAAAAGGTATTTGATGATGATGATGATGATATCAGGAAACGCCGCTATCACCGCCACAGCCTAAGCGGCTGAACCGATCGACCTGAGATTTTTACCACATGTGCACTTTTGGCGTCTGAGGTGCCTTTTTATAAAACCAACCGGAAGCCGCCATTTTGAAACCGGAAGTGATGTCATATCTCGAAAACGGCTAGACCAATCGGATTGAAACTAGCGCCAAATGATTCAGACGGCCATTTATGTGGAATATCAATAGTTGAAGTAGAAATGTACTGTTACCGAAACCGGAAAAGACGTCATAAAAATGAAAAACATACTGAATCTAGTAAAGCGGTCGCTCCACTCAGCCAAGTCGTACCGTACACTCACAGTCACTCAACATACCGTAAATGCCTACCCCATAAAAAAACACTCCGTGTAAAAATACCAGCCAAGTCTCTTCAACTATAAAAAAAATAGAATAAATCTAAAAATTCAGCACTGAAAAGAAGTGATATCAAAAAATGAGCCAAGTCAAAACTTAATTTTAAAAACCAAAATATACTTGGCGCATCGTGTATATAAATAGTATAGAAGCATATGCCAAAAATCAAATGTACCTACCTAATTATATATAATATTGATCTATATAATAAAGGTTCACGAAGGCCGTGAACTTATTGTAAAGGGAGATAAGATCGTCCGATTTAAAAATTAATTTTACTGTGAAATAGGAATGTGTTTGGCTGAAAAGTGAAGGTATTGAGTGGAGACGTGCTGGAAGGTCATAAAAAGCAAAAGGGTTCGTAAATAATACGTAGAATATTGATAAATATCGAGATTTAAGTTTGGTTTTGCTGTGGTTCGGGATTGGAAAAAGGAAGAGAGATTTGTCACGGTGACATGGGGTAAAATTTCACTGCGGGTCAAAAACTACATTTAACTTTTTAAACCAAGGTGTTTAAAGTGAAGAAAAAAAATTGTTGATGCATTTGAGATCCAAGATGAAGAGGAGTGTAAATGAAGGTGAGGTCAGCTTGGTTGAAAGACTCATGATGGAGGTACGGGAATTGAAGGAAGAAATATCCGATATGAAGATAAAACAGGAAATAGTACATGAAGAGTGGAAGAAAGAAGTTGCTGGTATTAAACAAATACATGAACAAGCAGATAATGACTCAATTGACATGTTTGCTGAAAGAATGGTTTGGGAAAGTGAATGCAAAGAAGAGTTGAAAAGAATAAAGAAAAGTGTATTGGATAGAAATGTATGGGAAGAGAAAATGGTGAAGAGAAGTATATGGTATGTAAACGAATTGATTAGGTTAGAAGAGGAGAGACGGACTGATAGATTAGATAATATTCAGGAAAGAGATCGAGAGTGCCAAGAACAAATGGGGGAGAGAGCAAAGTTTGTTGGCAAGTGGCAAGATATTACAAATAGGTTAGAACAGTTAATGAATACAGTCAATGATAATCATAAAAAACATTATGTGGAGATGGCAGAGATCTTGACAACAGGCGGAAGCAGTGAAACGAGTATTCAATTGAACGTGCATAAAGAAAACCAACCACAAAGCAATGTTCAAGAAGTAAGTTCGTCGTGTGAATCATTGCATAAGCAAGATAAACATCAGCAAGAACAGCGACAGAAACAGAAGAAAGTGCAGAAAAGGAAAGCAGAACAAGAGAACAAAAATGAAGAAGAAAATAACATGATGATTGAGAACGATACTCAGGAAAAAGATGATCAAGATTATGAAGAGAAGTCCGAGAAGAGTCATTTGAAGAGGAGTGATGATAATCAAAAGTCGTTTGAAGAGAATAGAGCATTGGAAGATACAATTTTATTGATGGGAGATGTGAGTGGCAGTGAAGCCTGGGTTTTCGCGTTGGGTGAGGGATGTCATGTGAGAAGGGAGCCTGGAATAAAAATCAGGGAAATTACTGCAAGAATTGAAGATGGATGTTATGCAAAACAGAGTGGGCTGAAGAAAGTAATTTTTCAAGTGGGAAATAGGGAAGTTTGGAATCGGTTGGATAAAGACGAGATAATGAAAGATTTTGAGGATTTGATGCAAGTCTCTACAACCTTTTTTGGTCCAAAGATAAAAATAGGTATTGTGGGTTTACTAAGTAATTACTCAGTAACTTTGAATGAAGGGTTGAAGAAGATGGCGAAAGAGAAAGAGGTGGAATATATTGAATTGGAATACACACCAGGATTCTTGATGGATAGAAGGAAGTGGGCCCGAGAAGTTGGAAGAAAATTGAAAATGAGGGTTGAGGAGAAGGTTGTTATTAACAAGAAGAATGTTTGGACTCAGTCGAAGCGGGGTTTTCGGACAAGTTGGGTTTCAAGGATAATATTATAGGAAGGAGAATGATGAAGTATGTGAAGAAAAGCAAGACTAATAGGGAAGGTGGAGGTTACAGATATAGAAGAAGAGAAGTTATAAGGATGGGAACAATAAATATTGTCACGTTAAATGGGAAAATAGAAGAAGTGATTGATGAAATGAAAGAGAGAAAGATGCATGTGTTGGGTTTGAGTGAAACAAAATGGAGAGGAGAAGGGTATAAAGAATTGAGAGATGGTTATTGTATATATTGGTGTGGTGATAAAGAATGTAAATTTGGAGTTGCAATTATACTGTGTCAAGAAATGAAAAGCAAGGTTGTGCAAGTAGAGTACATCAATGAGAGGTTAATTAAATTGAAATTGTTTTTCGAAGAAATGTTAGTAGAAATTTTACAAGTTTATGCACCTCAAGTTGGAAGGAAAATGGCTGAAAAAGAAACTTTTCTTGAGCTTGTAGAAGAAAATATATCTCTTGAAAGTACATTTGTAATGGGTGACTTAAATGCAAAGGTTGGAAGAGAAAGAAGAGGATTTGAAAAGGTTTTGGGAAAAAATGGATATGGATCCAGAAATAAGGAAGGAGAAAATTTGTTAGAAGTTTGTGCAAGAAATGGATTGGTGATTGGAAATAGTATGTTTGAGAAGAATGAAAAGAATATGATCACGAGGTATGGTTGGGATGGGAGATCGAAATCGGTAATTGATTATATAATATACAGTGACGCACTTAGAAAAATGGTATTGGATGTAAAGGTTGTACCGCATGTGGCGTTTGATGGTGATCATCGACTATTAATAGCGGATATACGAATGCCAAGAAAATGTGTTGAAAGAAGAAAAGCGAAGAGAAGAAGAAAATTGAAGGTATGGAGATTGCAGAATGATGAAATAAGAAAAGAATTTAAAATGGCAATAGAAGAAAATATGCCAGTTGGGGATCTTAATTTGGTAGAAGAGGAATGGATGAGTTTTAAAAATGCTATATTGACTATTACAGAAAATATATGCGGGAGGACAAAGGGATTGAGAAGAAGAAAGGAAACACCGTGGTGGACAAATGCAATTAAGTGTGCAGTAAGAAAGAAAAGAAAAGCATGGGTTAAAAAAGAAGAGTGCAGAACAATATTGAATATAAATAAATATCAAAGGATGAAGAGATATGTTCACTTTTTGGTTTCAGAAGAAAAATCGAAGACAATGAACGCATTTGTTGAATGTCTAGAGAGGGACTTTGAGGCAAACAAAAAGATGTTATATTCTGTAGTAAAATGTAAGAGGCAAGATAATAGAACAACTAATTATATGGTAAATGAAAGGGGGTGCCTTACAAATGATGTGGAGGAAATACAAGATATGTGGAAGCACTACTTTTCAAAGTTATTGAATGATGACAAAGGTGGTACTGAAGACAAGGAAATAAGTGAAGAGTGCGATAAATTGAATTGTCAAGATGATATGGTAATGTTTGGGGAAGTTGAGGTGGCAGTAAAAGGGATGAAAAATGGAAGATCGCCGGGAGTGGATGAGATAAGTGTGGAAATGATAAAGGCAGGTGGTAAAGCTGGATTGGAGTGGTTTTACAGAGTTGTGGCATCGGCATGGATTCAAAAAACTGTACCAAGGGATTGGAGGAGAGGTGTTATTGTACCATTGTTTAAGAAAGGGGATCGCAAGAAATGTAGCAACTATAGAGGGATAACACTCATGAGCCAAGGAGCGAAGATATACGAACGAATTATAGAGAAGAGGATACGAAGTGTAGTTGAAGAGGATTTGAAAGATGAACAATATGGATTTAGAAGAAACAGATCTACGATAGACCTTATATTCGCTATAAGGACCATTATGGAGAGAAATTGGGAGATGGGAAAGGAAATATGGTTAGTGTTTCTGGATATTGAAAAAGCGTATGATCATTTGCCAAGGGATAGGGTGTGGGAGAGTTTAGAAAAGAGGGAAATAGACAAGAAGTTGATTGAAAGAGTACAGAGTTTGTATGTTGGATGTGAGAGTTGTGTGGAAACAGTGGGAGGAAGAACGGGCTGGTTTAGTGTGAGATCAGGAGTAAGGCAAGGCAGTGTGTTGTCACCTTTGCTGTTCATTATGGTAATGGATGATATAATTCGGGAGGTGGAAAGGAATGAAGATCTAGATTCGCAAACTGGGGTATATGCGGATGATGTTGTAATTTGGGGAGAGACTGAAGAGTTGGTACAGAAGAAAGTGGATGTGTGGAACGAAGTGATAAAAAGATATGGAATGAAGATTAGTAGTGAGAAGAGTGAATATTTGGTTTTGGAGAAGAAGAAAAATGGGCTTGTAAGAAATGGTTTGAAATTGGATGGAAAAGATATTAAACAAGTAGAAGATTTTAGTTATCTAGGAAGTTTGGTTACAAAAGACGGAAAGTGTTCGAAAGAAGTTAAAAGAAGAATACAGAAAGCAGACGGGTTTTATCAAAAAGTTAGAAAATTAGTATGGAATAGGGATTTACCACTTAAATTTAAATTAGTATTATACAAGCAATATTTTTTACCGATATTATGTTATGGGGCGGTGACGTGGAATTTGGGATGGAAGGAGGAGAGTATGGTACAAGCAGAAGAGATGAAGTTCGTGAGAGGAATGGCAAATATATCGATGAAGGAACATGTAAGAAGTATGGTGATAAGGAAGAAGATGGGTGTGGAGAGTGTTGGGTTCAAAATTGGGCGAGAAAGACTGAGGTGGTTTGGTAAACTTAAGAGAATGAAAGACAGTAGAAGAGCCAAAAGTGAATTTGGAAAGTATGTGGAAGGTAAAAGAAAAGTTGGGAGGCCAAGAGATAGATGGATTGAACAGGTGAAAAGAGATGTTGAGGAACGAGGTGAAAGATGGGAAGAAGTTGAAAGGAAACATTTGTGGGAAAATCAAGAATTATGGGAACAAATAGTTACTAAAGTGGAGGTAGTAGAGGAGGATGAGGATGAAGAAGAAAAAGACGGAGGAGAAGAAGAAGAATAAGAAGAAGGAGAAGAAGAACAAGAAGAAAAAAGGAAGGAGGGGAGGAGGATGAGAAGGAAGACAAATGTGACAGGCCTGGCTAGCCGGCATTACTAAATGTATTTAGCCTATAAGAAATTTTTACTCTACCTAGTGTGGAATTAAGTGTTTATAAATGTAAATAAATATGTGATAATAAAAAAAAAAAAAAAAAAAAAAATACCTATAATGCCCTTAAAAACGATGCGCCAAGTATATTTTGGTTTTTAAAATTAAGTTTTGACTTGGCTCATTTTTTGATATCACTACTTTTCAGTGCTGAATTTTTAGATTTATTCTATTTTTTTTATAGTTGAAGAGACTTGGCTGGTATTTTTACACGGAGTGTTTTTTTATGGGGATATCACTTATTTTTTTAGTTTATTTACACAACTTGTAACACACATCGGAGCAACAATGACTAAATACTTTAAAAAAATACGCCATTTCCGAATTGGTTAATACGAAAAATTGTGTTTGGTGCTCAATATACCTAAGCTTAAAGTGATATTCCATGAAGAATTGCGAAAGCTTTGTTCCAATCAGTCTAGCCATTTTCGAGATATGGTATCACTTCCGGTTTTCAAAATGTTGACTGAAATAA
This sequence comes from Leuctra nigra, assembly GCA_934045905.1. NCBI lineage: Eukaryota > Metazoa > Arthropoda > Insecta > Plecoptera > Leuctridae > Leuctra > Leuctra nigra. Next base: position 16,830,519 of record OW203765.1, read on the forward strand.
CTGCCACCTAGAATTTATTTCTATAAATGTTATGTATCATTATAAGCCTTCTGAATATGTGGTTATTGTAGTAAGAGGTCATTAAAATCTAGATCTTCATTTTCATGACGTCATTTCCGGTTTCGGTAATAGTACATCTCTACTTTAACTACTGATATTCCATATAGACGACCGTCTGAATCATTTGGCGCTAGTTTCATTCCGATCGGTTTAGCCGTTTTCGAGATATGACGTCACTTCCGGTTTCAAAATGGCGACTACCGGTTGGTTTTATAAAAAGGCACCTCAGACGCCAAAAGTGCACATGTGGTAAAAATTTCAGATCGATCGGCTAAGCCGTTTAGGCTGTGGCGGTGATAGCGGTGTTTCCTGATATCATCTGAATCATCATCTAAAGATCAAAGTGGTGTTATTTCACTGTTTTCTCGGCCCTCTAGCTCGCAAATGGTATAGCCTATTGTTCCCAAATTTGGTATATGGGGTGGGGTGGGCCATAGCTCAAAATTAAGATATTTTACAACAATGTGAGATTTTCCAATTTTATGATCCAGTAGGCCGAAAATGCCATGTTGTTGCTTACAGTAAAAGTAGTTGGTCTGGCTCCTCATTTTATTAGGCATTTACGGTATGTTGAGTGAGTGTGAGTGTACAGTACGACTTGGCTGGGTGGAGCGACCGCTCCACTAGATACTAGGAAAACGCTCTGAGTAACGCGTTGATGAGCGAGCACGGATACGCGCAACACCTCGAACCGAAATCTTGTATGAAAATCTTCAAAAATTCCAAAATAATTGGTCCCAATAACCATACAAAGTTAAACAATAAAAATCAACCTTTTTCAACCTTTATGATTGAATGGTTCCTTGTTAATTTTTAAAAATCACAGGATCTTGTTCCAAAAATATATCTGGGACCACTCATATGATATAAGTGTGTGTACACAATATTAGATCAATTTGTTGATTATAAGTGTCATAATTATGCGTTTGAAAGTTTCTGTTCTAACTACCTTGGAACATTGGAACTGAGGTGTCAATGTTGCCGTGATCCATAGCAACAAGCAAAATGTCCGTAAAATGTAAATAACTTTTGAATATAAACACAGATGTGTCTGAAAATTGTCAAAAACACAGATAATGTTGGTCCCAATGACCATGCAAAGTTTTAAGTTGATCGGTCAAACGGTTCTAGTTTAAATTTCAAAAATCACAGTAAATATGGTTTTAAATTTTAACTAATGGGAGGATTTGGCTGAAACTTTGTATGATTGGGTAAAATGTTGGTGGTATTGACTTGTCAAAATTTCAAATTGATCGAACTAACCAATCGAAAAATATTTTTAAAAAAATTTGAACCAATCAGTGGATATCAAAAAAAAAATAAAAGCTGCAACGACCAGAAATGGTCCGTACACGTGTGCAAAATTTCAGCTCGATCAAAGAAAAACTGTGACCTGCATAGTCTCACCTAGCAGAAAAAAACGGGAAAAAACAGAGGTCCGTGCCAAATGAGCTACTAGGAAAACGCTCTGAGTAACGCGTTGATGAGCGAGCACGGATATACGCGCAACACCTTGAACCGACATTCTGTCCATCGTAAATTTCCTTAAAAGCCAATAATTCATGAATTTCGTCACAGACTTGTATGCAAATCTTTAAAAATTCCTAAAATACTGGTTCCAAAAACCATGCAAAGTTTTAAGTTGATCGATAAAACGGTTCCTTGTTAATTTTCAAAAATCACATGATCTCGTTAAAAAATATACCTGGACTACTCATGATATAAATGTGTCCATCAGTTTTAACGGTCATATCAGTTTCTATGCGGTTAAGTTTCTGCTCTAACTACCTTGGAACTGAGGCTCTATGTTGCCGTGATCAAAATATTTACGAGAATTTAACAGCCAACACGCAAAATGTCCGAATACTGTCAATAACTTTTGGATTTAAACACAGATTAGTCTGAAAATTGTTAAAAGTACAGATAATGTTGGTCCCAATTACCATGCAAAGTTTTAAATTGATCGGTCAAACAGTTTTAGTTTAAATTTCAATAATCAAATGAAATATTTTTTTACATTTTAACCATAGGAGGATTTGTCTGAAAATTTGCAAAATAAGAGGTAATGTTGGTCTTAATGACCATGCAAAATATGAGTTTGATCACATTTATCGAAGACCATTTTCATTTTTCAGCCTATCAGGAGATGTTTATTTAAATTTTAACCAATCAATGGATTTCAAAACAAAATTGGATCTGCAAACAGAAAAGGTTGTCTCTACATGTGTGCAAAATTTCAGATCGATCGGTGAAACGGTGCAACTTCCATTGCTCCAGATAGCAGCCAATAAAAAAAAAAAATGGTCCGTGTCAACAGAGTCAAAAGGAGACGCTCGCTTCGCTCGCTCAAACATGCTGTTTTCAAGTAATTTAAACACATTATTGAGCGAGCGTAGCGAGCGTCACCACGTTTTTTTTTTTTTTTTTTTTTTTTTTTTTTTTTTGTGGTCACAGCCCAGGTCAAACCGCTCAAGCAATCGATCTGAAATTTTGTACACATACTAACGTACTCTATGCGGTCCCTGGGATCGTTTTTGAATGGGATCCCGTGATTGGTTCAAATTTAAAAAAAATTATCTTTTGATTGGTTGTTCTGATCAATTTGAAATTTTGACAAGTCATTTCAACCAACATTGTAGCCAATCATAAAAAGTTTCAGACAAATCCTCCTATTAGTTAATATTTAAAACAATTTTTCCTGTGATATTTGAAATTTAAACTAGAACCGATTGACCGATCAACTTAAAACTTCGCAATGTTAATGGTACCAACATTTAAGGTATTTTTGCATATTTTCAGTCTGATCCATCGTTATTTTCAGAAGTATTGTCATTTTAAGGTCATTTTATTCCATAATCTTGAAAAATGTATACTAAATTGTCATCCCTGCCTTCTTTAAGCTTCTGTTCCAAGGCAAGGCCTGTAGAGCAGCCAAGTTATCCACAATGTACAGTAAAATGAAAGCATTTTTGAGCTAGCGCATAAAATCGGATGCAGTACTAAGGCCAAATCCTCTAATTGGTTTAAGTTTAAATAATGTCTTCTGATTGGTCGACAATAAAAATGTTCACATTAAGTTCAAATTTTGCATGGTGATCAAGACCAACTTAATATTAAATTTTACATATTGTAAGCCCAATCAATCAAGTATTAATTGTAATTTTACGAGTTTAGTATGGGATGTCACAAGAGATTTCTGGAGAAGGTATGTAGGTAAGACTTCACGACACAATGGATCTGTTATTCATCCAGAGTATTATGGAGATTGAAAAATTGCAGAGAAAATCGTCTTGTGCCTTGTCGTGCATCGTTACTATGGGGATGTTGCATGTTCTGTGCTCTCTCATCAACGCGTTACACTGAGCGTTTTCCTAGTATAAGTACCTTGATTCAATCAGGCCTTCTAGATTTTGAATTAAAGACCAAATTAAGGATTTGGAGATTTATTTTAATTTCTTAATTATTTGATTGAAGTATGAATTAATCACATTTTTATGAAACAATTGATGGGCTATATTGAAAATAACAATTATATATAATATTCAATTTTAAAATTTCCAAAAAGTCGCCAATTTCTTTTGTCATTTGACATTTAGTTGTTTAATTAGTTAATAACTCCGAAAGTTGCAGGAATTCATCTTGGTGCCATACATTGTTGGATTTCTTATGGTCGAATTAGTAAGTACTCAAATTTTCATGTTTCTATCACTATTTGCACTATTGTTCGGTTTATGGACTGCACAAAAAGGGGTGGAGCGAGTTGAACAGATTTTTAGGTCCGCCGGACAGCACAGAAAACTCCACGAGATAACACGGCTGACTTTGTTCAAAGAGGGTTGATAAACGAATCTCGTGACCTGGGACAAGCAAGGAGTCAACAATGCGTTTTTCACAACAATAACTTCTTTTTTCACTGTTACAGTCAGTTGCCAGGAAATGTCAACAATTACTCATGTCTATAAAAGTCCCTGCATTTCAATGGAATTCATCATTCAACTCTCATATCTAGAACAGAACGGTTCAGTTCTCTTTTTTTCGTGGGTTTTCCTATGTTTTATTTTGATTCGGAGTCGGAGGGAGAGAGTGAAGAGAGAGGACGAGGTGGCGTTTTCGGGATGATGGCGCGATCTACCATCATTACCTGTAGAATATGCGGCCTGAGAGTGTTGGGCAACATCCATTCGAATACATGCTACGAGTGCGTGGAAGAGAGGACAAGCTCAACTATGCTGTTGACACGACCCGAGACTGTGCCCTTGCCAAGTCGACGTGTCAGCGGGCGGCGTCAAAAAAGACCGCGGGCCAGTTCTCTGGCCGCTCGGAGGGCAAAGCGGGCTGCAAAGGTCGCGGAACAACGCGAGGCCGTGCCGCTGCATAGGCAGCCCTCTCGCAGGCCGCCGAGAGGTCGCGGCCGTGTACGGGCTCGCAGACCACGGCCTGTTGAAGAGGAAGTACATTGGAAGTACGCTGGAAGGACACGTAGCACAGGTCCTGCCAGCAGCGACTCCTCGGAAGCGGTCTGCGCTAAACCGGAAACGTACGAGGCGACGCCGAATTCTGAGCACGTGGAGACTGAATCCGCACCGGGCACCTCACAAGCGACATCTGATGCGAGCGCATGGCCATCACCCACGGCGGGGACCAGCACCTCTTGCGACGTTGAGGTGTCACCGAAGGAGTTATCGGTAAGTTCATCACATAGTCCTTCAAAATATACGTGGCGCATCGTGCATATACCTAGATAGTTAAGACGTTATAATATTATATTGCATTGGCCTTGTAGGTATTTTCCCGTGAATAATAAAATGAATAATTAATAATACTTCAATATTAAACTCGTTACACCTGTCGTTTCTCTTCTATTACAGCTTGAGGAGGACTACTTCGGCGACGAGGAACAGCGCTCCAGTGTCGCTGGGAGTGCGAGCCCGAGCGTCACCATGGTGGACCTCAGCAGGATCGCGACAGTACTCGAAGCCGAGGACGAGGACGAGTTGCCTCCCGTCAAAAGTTCAAGCTCCGTGTCGCACGGGACCCCGCGGCCAGTGACGCCATCGCTGACGTCGTACGCCGACAGCATCTCTGACGTGCCGAACACCGGCGTCCTTGACGAGGACGCTCACGAGGAAGAAGTCTATGTGACAGATGACGGCAGCTCTGGGCCCAGTCCTCGCAGCACTTTGTTCAGCTCTCGCAGCACTGTGTCCAGCTTTCCCAGCTCTCGCACGTCCAGATCTACGCGAGAGCGTGAGAGTGAGGGCCCGTGGTGTAAGTTACTCTCGCCATTAGCATATGTTCGTTAGCTCTGAATGTGGTATTTCATATTTTCGGAGATGGGATTTAAGAGTGTTCTTTGTTGTCATAACTGAGTAAAAGTACATAGAATACTGACTACCGAGTGTATGGTAATAATTAGAGAATGGGGAATAGGTGAATGTTGAGATTATATTTTGTTTATTATACAGAATAGCCTCAAAGAGCAATATTAAATTTTATTATATTTTTTTAATTCATATATTTCCCATAATAAATTTATAAGTTTTCGACATTTCACTCCTCTGCAAAAACAAGCTGTACGTCACACGCCGTGTTCCCTGTGTTACGGGATGCATAGAACTGGCTCTGGCTAACATTATCTATACGGCCCGACTCGGCGTGTGACGTCAAATCGTGTTTAATGGACAGCTACAATCTACCAAACTTTGTAAATTTGTTCCGTGCGAACTATTCATCACACATCAAAAATAATACCACATCTGTCTTCAACAAGATCTCAACTTTAATCAAATATTTATCATTATAAAATCTAAATTTCACTTCACTTCCCTATTCTTTTCGCTTAAGTCAATACAAATCAAATTATTCTTTTCCGATATGATAAGGTGGGGGAATGTGAAATGACCATGACCATGATGTGACTGACCCTCTCATTATAGTTACATTTTGTCATCTCTTGTCTATTAACTCTCATCAGATGGTATAATCTTAGGTGCTAATGATAAAACTTGCACTTGCACTTAAAACTTGATAAAATAGGCTTATTATAGCCAGAGTAACGTTTCCCAGTAACTTGACTGTGATGATGATGTTGTGATGAACATGATGGCGGCCTTGATCTGGCGGAAAGTACATTGGTTTTTGTCTATATTTATTTCTAGACGTCCGCTGTTGGAAGAACATCAGACGCGCTTGCTGTTGCGGCAAGAAGTCTGTGCCGACAAGAGTCGTCCACGAAGCAAGATCCATGAGGAACATCGGCCCGACGAGGCGACAACCGCCCCAGGGTCCCGTCCCGGCTATGGCCTACGCCACATCCTCCCGAAACATCGGCGGCCACCGAAGCGAGGCTCCACAAGTGGCCACCACAAGTAGGCAACCGGCCAACGACCATATCCTCGCGATGTGCTATGCGAAGAAACCGCCAAAACTACCACCACCAGGCGCCACCAGCGACCAAACGCCCCAGGTTCATGTGCCGGTGGCGGAGCAGGTGCCGGAACAGGTATCCAGCAGGAACGTAATCGATGCAGAACCATCCACAAGTGGTCATCAGGGACATAAATATGCCAAAGCGGATGGGAGAGGCCGCACAGCGGGGCATGCCGCCAGACCGCCGTCGCGGCGTTGATCGCGAGTATCCTCACTCGTCGCCTCCATGACGCAGCCGCCGCACTAGACTGACTCCAGGAGGCCTTGCATCTAGTTCCAGACGCGTCATGAGGTCCCATGAGAACTCAGGAGGATAGCGAGTGTCCTACGCCTCCGCCTCCAAGACGCAGCTGCCGCACAATACTGGCGTCCAGACTCCTTCATCGCTCCACTGACTTCACTTCACTGACTGACATCTAGTTCCAGACGCGTCATGAGGTCCCATGAGAACTCAGGTTTTACCGCTACATGGACGTCATTACTACATTCATACTACTACTAGGTCACCATTCACCATGTTGTAATATGAGTTGAGACGCCAAACAAGTTAACTTTAATAAAACCTCGCACAACTCTTGGACATAACAATGGTATGAAATAAAAATACATTAAAAACAACATTATATTTCGGAGACCCTTCTGTCTCCTTCATCAGGTGCATTGAGTGTTGAATTGCATTGAGTTTGTCTTTTATTTAATCACGATTAAAATTTCAAATAATTTAGTCTACCCATTTCGTCTCCAATCGTATCACAAAAAGTGTCTACAAAAAGCAGGAAAATCGCTCGCGCTTGCAGCACCTTACATCGACAACACATCACAGATGAAACCCTACAGACAAAATCAGATATCATCCAAGAAGCCGAAAAATATTTCAAGACACTATTTTAAGAAAATGAAAATGATCAAGCAATACCAAATGACAACTTACTGAACCCCGTGAACGATGTACTGTCCCAGACGGAAGCAGACGAGGTTGAGCGAGCAAAGCAACAGGGGAAATGCATTGTCACAAACGCAGCATTACAAATTAGAACACGAAAAAAGTACTATTTTCAGAATCATTACGATGAAAGAGGTTTTCCATCTTACACTTTGTCTTTTTAACTCAAATGTACATTTTTTACAAAATTACATTTGGTGGCAGGTGGTAGGATTTTAAGTTTGTATTTCTTTTTCTTTTTTTTCTTGTAGATATACGCACTTACTATCAGGAAAAAAAATTGTAAACAATACTAACGTGTGCTATTTTAAAAGTTATTAACCTAATTCGCAATGATTTCCTATACCTCCCATGTTAAAGTTTTGTTAATTTTTAAAAGACATACCATTGAAAACTCATTATTGGGCGGGAGTTGCAAACTACAGGAAATTAATTGAACCTTACTTAAATAAAGTTGGAATATTGGAAAACGTTTTATGAACTTATACTTTCAAGAAAAAAATATTTGTGTGTAATATCGATCGATCCAGCCACCTTAAAGTATTACCACCGATAGTCCACGTAATTCAAGTCAGTGACTCACAAATTAAATAACAAATCAATGAAATAAATATTTTACAAATATATTTAGCATTTTCTATGAATATCATAAGATTACTTTGTAGAAATACGATATTTTATAAAGAATGTACAATTATTTTAATTATTTTCAGGCAGTGCGAATTAAGTACTTGATTTCATTTTAAGCAGTTACTAGTAGAAACTGGCTAAATAAGGGTATTATATTTGATTTTCTCTTTATTAAATCCGTACCCCCACATTTTTTAACGGCTAAAATATTGAAAAAAATCGGCCTCTAAAATGACATCAATATTTTTTCTTTGTTGAGCGAGCGTAGCGAGCGTCACCACGGTACCCTTATGGCACTTTCTCTGTGTGTTTTTTTTTTTTTTTTTTGCCTGCACTGCCCAGGTCAAACCGCACAACCAATCGATCTGAAATTTTGTACACATACTAACGTAATCTATGCGATCCCTGGGATCTTTTCTGAACGGGATCCTGTGATTGGTTGAAATTTTATAAAAATTATCTTTCGATTGGTTGGTTCGATCAATTTGAAATTTAGGAAAGTTATTGCAACCAACATTGTACCCATTCAAAACAAATTTAAGCCAAATCCTCCAATTGGTTCAAATTTGAAACCATTTTTCCTGTGATTTTTGAAATTTAAACTGGAACCGATTGACCGACCAACTAAAAACTTCGCATGGTCATTGGTACCAACATTTAAAGTATTTTTGCCAATTTTCACTCTAATCTGTCGTTATTTTCAAAAGTTTTTGTCATTTTAGGGACATTTTGCGTGTTGGCTGTCAAATTCACGGCGTCTTCGAATCTACAGTTCAAGGCAAGGTAGTTAGAGCAGAAAGTTTTAAACGATATGAAACTAATAATGACCGTTCAACAGATTTATCTGATATTGTGTACACACACTACATATCATATCATATGGGTGGTCCCAGGTATATTTTTTGAACGAGATCCTGTGATTTTTGAAAATTAACAAGGAACCGTTCAATCATAAAGGTTTAATCGATCAACTTAAAACTTAGCAAGGATAGGCACCAATATTTTTGGAGATTTTGGAGATTTTTATACAAGTATGTGACGAAACTAAAGAATTATTGGCTTTTAATGACATTCGAAAGACATAATTTCGGTTCGAGGTGTTGCGTGTATCCGTGCTCGCTCATCAACGCGTTACACTGAGCGTTTTCCTAGTTTATATCTAGTGAAGCGGTCGCTCCACCTAGCCAAGTCGTACTGTACACTCACACTTACTCAGCATACCGTAAATGCCAATATAAACTAAGGAGCAGACCAACCACTTATACTGTAAGCAAAAACATAGCATTTTCGGCCTACTGGATCTCAAAATTGAAAAATCTCACATTGTTGCGAAATATCTTAATTTCGAGCTATGGCCCCATATACCCCACCCCATATACCAAATTTGGGAACAACAGGTTATGCCATTTGCAAACAAGAGGGCCGTGAAAACAGTTAAATTACACCCCTTTTAAAAGGTATTTGATGATGATGATATCAGGAAACGTCGCTATCACCGCCACAGCCTAAGCGGCTAAACCGATCGACCTGAGATTTTTACCACATGTGCACCTTTGGCGTCTGAGGTGCCTTTTTATAAAACCAACCGGAAGCCGCCATTTTGAAACCGGAAGTGATGTCATATCTCGAAAACGGCTAGACCAATCGGATTGAAACTAGCGCCAAATGATTCAGACGGCCATTTATGTGGAATATCAAAAGTTGAAGTAGAAATGTACTTTTACCGAAACCGGAAATGACGTCATAAAAATGAAAAACATACTGAATCTAGTAAAGCGGTCGCTCCACTTAGCCAAGTCGTACCGTACACTCACAGTCACTCAACATTCCGTAAATGCCTACCCCATAAAAAAACACTCCGTGTAAAAATACCAGCCAAGTCTCTTCAACTATAAAAAAAATAGAATAAATCTAAAAATTCAGCACTGAAAAGTAGTGATATCAAAAAATGAGCCAAGTCAAAACTTAATTTTAAAAACCAAAATATACTTGGCGCATCGTGTATATAAATAGTATAGAAGCATATGCCAAAAATCAAATGTACCTACCTAATTATATATAATATACCTATAATGCCCTTAAAAACGATGCGCCAAGTATATTTTGGTTTTTAAAATTAAGTTTTGACTTGGCTCATTTTTTGATATCACTACTTTTCAGTGCTGAATTTTTAGATTTATTCTATTTTTTTTATAGTTGAAGAGACTTGGCTGGTATTTTTACACGGAGTGTTTTTTTATGGGGATATCACTTATTTTTTTAGTTTATTTACACAACTTGTAACACACATCGGAGCAACAATGACTAAATACTTTTAAAAAATACGCCATTTCCGAATTGGTTAATACGAAAAATTGTGTTTGGTGCTCAATATACCTAAGCTTAAAGTGATATTCCATGAAGAATTGCGAAAGCTTCGTTCCAATCAGTCTAGCCGTTTTCGAGATATGGTATCACTTCCGGTTTTCAAAATGTTGACTGAAATAACTGCCACCTAGAATTTATTTCTATAAATGTTATGTATCATTATAAGCCTTCTGAATATGTAGTTATTGTAGTAAGAGGTCATTAAAATCTAGATCATTTTCATGACGTCATTTCCGGTTTCGGTAATAGTACATCTCTACTTTAACTACTGATATTCCATATAGACGACCGTCTGAATCATTTGGCGCTAGTTTCATTCAGATCGGTTTAGCCGTTTTCGAGATATGACGTCACTTCCGGTTTCAAAATGGCGACTACCGGTTGGTTTTATAAAAAGGCACCTCAGACGCCAAAAGTGCACATGTGGTAAAAATTTCAGATCGATCGGCTAAGCCGTTTAGGCTGTGGCGGTGATAGCGGTGTTTCCTGATATCATCTGAATCATCATCTAAAGATCAAAGTGGTGTTATTTCACTGTTTTCTCGGCCCTCTAGCTCGCAAATGGTATAGCCTATTGTTCCCAAATTTGGTATATGGGGTGGGGTGGGCCATAGCTCAAAATTAAGATATTTTACAACAATGTGAGATTTTCCAATTTTATGATCCAGTAGGCCGAAAATGCCATGTTGTTGCTTACAGTAAAAGTAGTTGGTCTGGCTCCTCATTTTATTAGGCATTTACGGTATGTTGAGTGAGTGTGAGTGTACAGTACGACTTGGCTGGGTGGAGCGACCGCTCCAATAGATACTAGGAAAACGCTCTGAGTAACGCGTTGATGAGCGAGCACGGATACGCGCAACACCTCGAACCGAAATCTTGTATGAAAATCTTCAAAAATTCCAAAATAATTGGTCCCAATAACCATACAAAGTTAAACAATAAAAATCAACCTTTTTGAACCTTTATGATTGAATGGTTCCTTGTTAATTTTTAAAAATCACAGGATCTTGTTCCAAAAATATATCTGGGACCACTCATATGATATAAGTGTGTGTACACAATATTAGATCAATTTGTTGATTATAAGTGTCATAATTATGCGTTTGAAAGTTTCTGTTCTAACTACCTTGGAACATTGGAACTGAGGTGTCAATGTTGCCGTGATCCATAGCAACAAGCAAAATGTCCGTAAAATGTAAATAACTTTTGAATTTAAACACAGATGTGTCTGAAAATTGTCAAAAACACAGATAATGTTGGTCCTAATGACCATGCAAAGTTTTAAGTTGATCGGTCAAACGGTTCTAGTTTAAATTTCAAAAATCACAGTAAATATGGTTTTAAATTTTTACTAATGGGAGGATTTGGCTGAAACTTTGTATGATTGGGTAAAATGTTGGTGGTATTGACTTGTCAAAATTTCAAATTGATCGAACAAACCAATCGAAAAATATTTTTTAAAAAATTTGAACCAATCAGTGGATATCAAAAAAAAATAAAAGCTGCAACGACCAGAAATGGTCCGTACACGTGTGCAAAATTTCAGCTCGATCAAAGAAAAACTGTGACCTGCATAGTCTCACCTAGCAGAAAAAAACGGGAAAAAACAGAGGTCCGTGCCAAATGAGCTACTAGGAAAACGCTCTGAGTAACGCGTTGATGAGCGAGCACGGATATACGCGCAACACCTTGAACCGACATTCTGTCCATCGTAAATTTCCTTAAAAGCCAATAATTCATGAATTTCGTCACAGACTTGTATGCAAATCTTTAAAAATTCCTAAAATACTGGTTCCAAAAACCATGCAAAGTTTTAAGTTGATCGATAAAACGGTTCCTTGTTAATTTTCAAAAATCACATGATCTCGTTAAAAAATATACCTGGACTACTCATGATATAAATGTGTCCATCAGTTTTAACGGTCATATCAGTTTCTATGCGGTTAAGTTTCTGCTCTAACTACCTTGGAACTGAGGCTCTATGTTGCCGTGATCAAAATATTTACGAGAATTTAACAGCCAACACGCAAAATGTCCGAATACTGTCAATAACTTTTGGATTTAAACACAGATTAGTCTGAAAATTGTTAAAAGTACAGATAATGTTGGTCCCAATTACCATGCAAAGTTTTAAATTGATCGGTCAAACAGTTTTAGTTTAAATTTCAATAATCAAATGAAATATTTTTTTACATTTTAACCAATGGGAGGATTTGTCTGAAAATTTGCGAAATAAGAGGTAATGTTGGTCTTAATGACCATGCAAAATATGAGTTTGATCACATTTATCGAAGACCATTTTCATTTTTCAGCCTATCAGGAGATGTTTATTTAAATTTTAACCAATCAATGGATTTCAAAACAAAATTGGATCTGCAAACAGAAAAGGTTGTCTCTACATGTGTGCAAAATTTCAGATCGATCGGTGAAACGGTGCAACTTCCATTGCTCCAGATAGCAGCCAATAAAAAAAAAAAATGGTCCGTGTCAACAGAGTCAAAAGGAGACGCTCGCTTCGCTCGCTCAAACATGCTGTTTTCAAGTAATTTAAACACATTATTAAGCGAGCGTAGCGAGAGTCACCACGTTTTTTTTTTTTTTTTTTTTTTTTTTTTTTGTGGTCACAGCCCAGGTCAAACCGCTCAAGCAATCGATCTGAAATTTTGTACACATACTAACGTACTCTATGCGGTCCCTGGGATCGTTTTTGAATGGGATCCCGTGATTGGTTCAAATTTAACATTTAAGGTATTTTTGCATATTTTCAGTCTGATCCATCGTTATTTTCAGAAGTATTGTCATTTTAAGGTCATTTTATTCCATAATCTTGAAAAATGTATACTAAATTGTCATCCTTGCCTTCTTTAAGCTTCTGTTCCAAGGCAAGGCCTGTAGAGCAGCCAAGTTATCCACAATGTACAGTAAAATGAAAGCATTTTTGAGCTAGCGCATAAAATCGGATGCAGTACTAAGGCCAAATCCTCTAATTGGTTTAAGTTTAAATAATGTCTTCTGATTGGTCGACAATAAAAATGTTCACATTAAGTTCAAATTTTGCATGGTGATCAAGACCAACTTAATATTAAATTTTACATATTGTAAGCCCAATCAATCAAGTATTAATTGTAATTTTACGAGTTTAGTATGGGATGTCACAAGAGATTTCTGGAGAAGGTATGTAGGTAAGACTTCACGACACAATGGATCTGTTATTCATCCAGAGTATTATGGAGATTGAAAAATTGCAGAGAAAATCGTCTTGTGCCTTGTCGTGCATCGTTACTATGGGGATGTTGCATGTTCTGTGCTCTCTCATCAACGCGTTACACTGAGCGTTTTCCTAGTATAAGTACCTTGATTCAATCAGGCCTTCTAGATTTTGAATTAAAGACCAAATTAAGGATTTGGAGATTTATTTTAATTTCTTAATTATTTGATTGAAGTATGAATTAATCACATTTTTATGAAACAATTGACGGGCTATATTGAAAATAACAATTATATATAATATTCAATTTTAAAATTTCCAAAAAGTCGCCAATTTCTTTTGTCATTTGACATTTAGTTGTTTAATTAGTTAATAACTCCGAAAGTTGCAGGAATTCATCTTGGGGCCATACATTGTTGGATTTCTTATGGTCGAATTAGTAAGTACTCAAATTTTCATGTTTCTATCACTATTTGCACTATTGTTCGGTTTATGGACTGCACAAAAAGGGGTGGAGCGAGTTGAACAGATTTTTAGGTCCGCCGGACAGCACAGAAAACTCCACGAGATAACACGGCTGACTTTGTTCAAAGAGGGTTGATAAACGAATCTCGTGACCTGGGACAAGCAAGGAGTCAACAATGCGTTTTTCACAACAATAACTTCTTTTTTCACTGTTACAGTCAGTTGCCAGGAAATGTCAACAATTACTCATGTCTATAAAAGTCCCTGCATTTCAATGGAATTCATCATTCAACTCTCATATCTAGAACAGAACGGTTCAGTTCTCTTTTTTTCGTGGGTTTTCCTATGTTTTATTTTGATTCGGAGTCGGAGGGAGAGAGTGAAGAGAGAGGACGAGGTGGCGTTTTCGGGATGATGGCGCGATCTACCATCATTACCTGTAGAATATGCGGCCGGAGAGTGTTGGGCAACATCCATTCGAATACATGCTACGAGTGCGTGGAAGAGAGGACAAGCTCAACTATGCTGTTGACACGACCCGTGACTGTGCCCTTGCCAAGTCGACGTGTCAGCGGGCGGCGTCAAAAAAGATCGCGGGCCAGTTCTCTGGCCGCTCGGAGGGCAAAGCGGGCTGCAAAGGTTGCGGAACAACGCGAGGCCGTGCCGCTGCATAGGCAGCCCTCTCGCAGGCCGCCGAGAGGTCGCGGCCGTGTACGGGCTCGCAGACCACGGCCTGTTGAAGAGGAAGTACATTGGAAGTACGCTGGAAGGACACGTAGCACAGGTCCTGCCAGCAGCGACTCCTCGGAAGCGGTCTGCGCTAAACCGGAAACGTACGAGGCGACGCCGAATTCTGAGCACGTGGAGACTGAATCCGCACCGGGCACCTCACGAGCGACATCTGATGCGAGCGCATGGCCATCACCCACGGCGGGGACCAGCACCTCTTGCGACGTTGAGGTGTCACCGAAGGAGTTATCGGTAAGTTCATCACATAGTCCTTCAAAATATACGTGGCGCATCGTGCATATACCTAGATAGTTAAGACGTTATAATATTATATTGCATTGGCCTTGTAGGTATTTTCCCGTGAATAATAAAATGAATAATTAATAATACTTCAATATTACACTCGTTACACCTGTCGTTTCTCTTCTATTACAGCTTGAGGAGGACTACTTCGGCGACGAGGAACAGCGCTCCAGTGTCGCTGGGAGTGCGAGCCCGAGCGTCACCATGGTGGACCTCAGCAGGATCGCGACAGTACTCGAAGCCGAGGACGAGGACGAGTTGCCTCCCGTCAAAAGTTCAAGCTCCGTGTCGCACGGGACCCCGCGGCCAGTGACGCCATCGCTGACGTCGTACGCCGACAGCATCTCTGACGTGCCGAACACCGGCGTCCTTGACGAGGACGCTCACGAGGAAGAAGTCTATGTGACAGATGACGGCAGCTCTGGGCCCAGTCCTCGCAGCACTTTGTTCAGCTCTCGCAGCACTGTGTCCAGCTTTCCCAGCTCTCGCACGTCCAGATCTACGCGAGAGCGTGAGAGTGAGGGCCCGTGGTGTAAGTTACTCTCGCCATTAGCATATGTTCGTTAGCTCTGAATGTGGTATTTCATATTTTCGGAGATGGGATTTAAGAGTGTTCTTTGTTGTCATAACTGAGTAAAAGTACATAGAATACTGACTACCGAGTGTATGGTAATAATTAGAGAATGGGGAATAGGTGAATGTTGAGATTATATTTTGTTTATTATACAGAATAGCCTCAAAGAGCAATATTAAATTTTATTATATTTTTTTAATTCATATATTTCCCATAATAAATTTATAAGTTTTCGACATTTCACTCCTCTGCAAAAACAAGCTGTACGTCACACGCCGTGTTCCCTGTGTTACGGGATGCATAGAACTGGCTCTGGCTAACATTATCTATACGGCCCGACTCGGCGTGTGACGTCAAATCGTGTTTAATGGACAGCTACAATCTACCAAACTTTGTAAATTTGTTCCGTGCGAACTAAGCATCACACATCAAAAATAATACCACATCTGTCTTCAACAAGATCTCAACTTTAATCAAATATTTAT
Source organism: Leuctra nigra (assembly GCA_934045905.1). Classification (NCBI taxonomy): domain Eukaryota; kingdom Metazoa; phylum Arthropoda; class Insecta; order Plecoptera; family Leuctridae; genus Leuctra; species Leuctra nigra. Next base: position 16,846,712 of record OW203765.1, read on the forward strand.
CATTATAAAATCTAAATTTCACTTCACTTCCCTATTCTTTTCGCTTAAGTCAATACAAATCAAATTATTCTTTTCCGATATGATAAGGTGGGGGAATGTGAAATGACCATGACCATGATGTGACTGACCCTCTCATTATAGTTACATTTTGTCATCTCTTGTCTATTAACTCTCATCAGATGGTATAATCTTAGGTGCTAATGATAAAACTTGCACTTGCACTTAAAACTTGATAAAATAGGCTTATTATAGCCAGAGTAACGTTTCCAAGTAACTTGACTGTGATGATGATGTTGTGATGAACATGATGGCGGCCTTGATCTGGCGGAAAGTACATTGGTTTTTGTCTATATTTATTTCTAGACGTCCGCTGTTGGAAGAACATCAGACGCGCTTGCTGTTGCGGCAAGAAGTCTGTGCCGACAAGTGTCGTCCACGAAGCAAGGTCCATGAGGAACATCGGCCCGACGAGCCGACAACCGCCCCAGGGTCCCGTCCCGGCTATGGCCTACGCCACATCCTCCCGAAACATCGGCGGCCACCGAAGCGAGGCTCCACAAGTGGCCACCACAAGTAGGCAACCGGCCAACGACCATATCCTCGCGATGTGCTATGCGAAGAAACCGCCAACACTACCACCACCAGGCGCCACCAGCGACCAACCGCCCCAGGTTCATGTGCCGGTGGCGGAGCAGGTGCCGGAACAGGTATCCAGCAGGAACGTAATCGATGCAGAACCATCCACAAGTGGTCATCAGGGACATAAATATGCCAAAGCGGATGGGAGAGGCCGCACAGCGGGGCATGCCGCCAGACCGCCGTCGCGGCGTTGATCGCGAGTATCCTCATTCGTCGCCTCCATGACGCAGCCGCCGCACTAGACTGACTCCAGGAGGCCTTGCATCTAGTTCCAGACGCGTCATGAGGTCCCATGAGAACTCAGGAGGATAGCGAGTGTCCTACGCCTCCGCCTCCAAGACGCAGCTGCCGCACAATACTGGCGTCCAGACTCCTTCATCGCTCCACTGACTTCACTTCACTGACTGACATCTAGTTCCAGACGGTCTCTACAGCCCCGTTGGTGAAGAATGGGGCCTCTGGGGGCACTGGGTCACCTCCTAAGCTGATCGGCTGATTTATTAATATGTCAAACTACAAGTGCACTCTGTGATAAATAAAATAATTTAAGTCCACTCTACGTTGCCTTTGGTTTGCAAAATTACTTTAAAATTAGCAATGATTCCACAATTAATGAAAAACAATCGCAAAAATTAACAATAATTCTACAGTCTAGTCTCACCACCAAGCGTAGTTTTGCATGCGAATGAATACCCATAAAATACTTCGTGTAAAAATTCGAGCCAATGTCTCTTCAACTGTAGAAGAATCTAAAAATTTAGCACTGAAAAGTAGTGATATTAAAAAATGTTCGAAGTCAAAACATTTTAAACCCAATCACCAATCAGAATAGTAATATAAGTTTTGTTAAGAGATTGGCCATGGTGCGAATTCGTTTAACATTAAGTAGATGCAAAAGGAACAGAGAGTTAATGTCTGTCAATGAGTGATTGAGACCTTGGAATTCAGTTTCACCGCTACATGGACTTCATTACTACATTCATACTACTACTAGGTCACCATTCACCATGTTGTAATATGAGTTGAGACGCCAAACAAGTTAACTTTAATAAAACCTCGCACAACTCTAGGACATAACAATGGTATGAAATAAAAATACATTAAAAACAACATAATATTTCGGAGACCCTTCTGTCTCCTTCATCAGGTGCATTGAGTGTTGAGTTGCATTAAGTTTGTCTTTTATTTAATCACGATTAAAATTTCAAATAATTTAGTCTACCCATTTCGTCTCCAATCGTATCACAAAAAGTGTCTTCAAAAAGCAGGAAAATCGCTCGCGCTTGCAGCACCTTACATCGACAACACATCACAGATGAAACCCTACAGACAAAATCAGATATCATCCAAGAATCCGAAAATATTTCAAGACACTATTTTAAGAAAATGAAAATGATCAAGCAATACCAAATGACAACTTACTGAACCCCGTGAACGATGTACTGTCCCAGACGGAAGCAGACGAGGTTGAGCGAGCAAAGCAACAGGGGAAATGCATTGTCACAAACGCAGCATTACAAATTAGAACACGAAAAAAGTATTTTTTTCAGAATCATTACGATGAAAGAGGTTTTCCATCTTACACTTTGTCTTTTTAACTCAAATGTACATTTTTTACAAAATTACATTTGGTGGCAGGTGGTAGGATTTTAAGTTTGTATTTCTTTTTCTTTTTTTTCTTGTAGATATACGCACTAACTATCAGGAAAAAAAATTGTAAACAATACTAACGTGTGCTATTTTAAAAGTTATTAACCTAATTCGCAATGATTTCCTATACCTCCCATGTTAAAGTTTTGTTAATTTTTAAAAGACATACCATTGAAAACTCATTATTGGGCGGGAGTTGCAATCTACAGGAAATTAATTGAACCTTACTTAAATAAAGTTGGAATATTGGAGAACGTTTTATGAACTTATACTTTCAAGAAAAAAATATTTGTGTGTAATATCGATCGATCCAGCCACCTTAAAGTATTACCACCGATAGTCCACGTAATTCAAGTCAGTGACTCACAAATTAAATAACAAATCAATGAAATAAATATTTTACAAATATATTTAGCATTTTCTATGAATATCATAAGATTTCTTTGTAGAAATACGATATTTTATAAAGAATGTACAATTATTTTAATAATTTTCAGGCAGTGCGAATTAAGTACTTGATTTCATTTTAAGCAGTTACTAGTAGAAACTGGCTAAATAAGGGTATTATATTTGATTTTCTCTTTATTTAATCCGTACCCCCACATTTTTTAACGGCTAAAATATTGAAAAAAATCGGCCTCTAAAATGACATCAATATTTTTTCTTTGTTGAGCGAGCGTAGCGAGCGTCACCACGGTACCTATATGGCACTTTCTCTGTGTGTTTTTTTTTTTTTTTTGCCTGCACTGCCCAGGTCAAACCGCACAACCAATCGATCTGAAATTTTGTACACATACTAACGTAATCTATGCGATCCCTGGGATCTTTTCTGAACGGGATCCTGTGATTGGTTGAAATTTTATAAAAATTATCTTTCGATTGGTTGGTTCGATCAATTTGAAATTTAGGAAAGTTATTGCAACCAACATTGTACCCAATCAAAAAAAAATTCAGCCAAATCCTCCAATTGGTTCAAATTTGAAACCATTTTTCCTGTGATTTTTGAAATTTAAACTGGAACCGATTGACCGACCAACTAAAAACTTCGCATGGTCATTGGTACCAACATTTAAAGTATTTTTGCTAATTTTCACTCTAATCTGTCGTTATTTTCAAAAGTTTTTGTCATTTTAGGGACATTTTGCGTGTTGGCTGTCAAATTCACGGCGTCTTCGAATCTACAGTTCAAGGCAAGGTAGTTAGAGCAGAAAGTTTTAAACGATATGAAACTAATAATGACCGTTCAACAGATTTATCTGATATTGTGTACACACACTACATATCATATCATATGGGTGGTCCCAGGTATATTTTTTGAACGAGATCCTGTGATTTTTGAAAATTAACAAGGAACCGTTCAATCATAAAGGTTTAATCGATCAACTTAAAACTTAGCAAGGATAGGCACCAATATTTTTGGAGATTTTGGAGATTTTTATACAAGTATGTGACGAAACTAAAGAATTATTGGCTTTTAATGACATTCGAAAGACATAATTTCGGTTCGAGGTGTTGCGTGTATCCGTGCTCGCTCATCAACGCGTTACACTGAGCGTTTTCCTAGTTTATATCTAGTGAAGCGGTCGCTCCACCTAGCCAAGTCGTATTGTACACTCACACTTACTCAGCATACCGTAAATGCCAATATAAACTAAGGAGCAGACCAACCACTTATACTGTAAGCAACAACCTAGCATTTTCGGCCTACTGGATCTCAAAATTGAAAAATCTCACATTGTTGCGAAATATCTTAATTTCGAGCTATGGCCCCATATACCCCACCCCATATACCAAATTTGGGAACAACAGGTTATGCCATTTGCAAACAAGAGGGCCGTGAAAACAGTTAAATTACACCCCTTTTAAAAGGTATTTGATGATGATGATGATGATATCAGGAAACGCCGCTATCACCGCCACAGCCTAAGCGGCTGAACCGATCGACCTGAGATTTTTACCACATGTGCACTTTTGGCGTCTGAGGTGCCTTTTTATAAAACCAACCGGAAGCTGCCATTTTGAAACCGGAAGTGATGTCATATCTCGAAAACGGCTAGACCAATCGGATTGAAACTAGCGCCAAATGATTCAGACGGCCATTTATGTGGAATATCAATAGTTGAAGTAGAAATGTACTGTTACCGAAACCGGAAATGACGTCATAAAAATGAAAAACATACTGAATCTAGTAAAGCGGTCGCTCCACTCAGCCAAGTCGTACCGTACACTCACAGTCACTCAACATACCGTAAATGCCTACCCCATAAAAAAACACTCCGTGTAAAAATACCAGCCAAGTCTCTTCAACTATAAAAAAAATAGAATAAATCTAAAAATTCAGCACTGAAAAGTAGTGATATCAAAAAATGAGCCAAGTCAAAACTTAATTTTAAAAACCAAAATATACTTGGCGCATCGTGTATATAAATAGTATAGAAGCATATGCCAAAAATCAAATGTACCTACCTAATTATATATAATATACCTATAATGCCCTTAAAAACGATGCGCCAAGTATATTTTGGTTTTTAAAATTAAGTTTTGACTTGGCTCATTTTTTGATATCACTACTTTTCAGTGCTGAATTTTTAGATTTATTCTATTTTTTTTATAGTTGAAGAGACTTGGCTGGTATTTTTACACGGAGTGTTTTTTTATGGGGATATCACTTATTTTTTTAGTTTATTTACACAACTTGTAACACACATCGGAGCAACAATGACTAAATACTTTTAAAAAATACGCCATTTCCGAATTGGTTAATACGAAAAATTGTGTTTGGTGCTCAATATACCTAAGCTTAAAGTGATATTCCATGAAGAATTGCGAAAGCTTTGTTCCAATCAGTCTAGCCATTTTCGAGATATGGTATCACTTCCGGTTTTCAAAATGTTGACTGAAATAACTGCCACCTAGAATTTATTTCTATAAATGTTATGTATCATTATAAGCCTTCTGAATATGTAGTTATTGTAGTAAGAGGTCATTAAAATCTAGATCTTCATTTTCATGACGTCATTTCCGGTTTCGGTAATAGTACATCTCTACTTTAACTACTGATATTCCATATAGACAACCGTCTGAATCATTTGGCGCTAGTTTCATTCCGATCGGTTTAGCCGTTTTCGAGATATGACGTCACTTCCGGTTTCAAAATGGCGACTACCGGTTGGTTTTATAAAAAGGCACCTCAGACGCCAAAAGTGCACATGTGGTAAAAATTTCAGATCGATCGGCTAAGCCGTTTAGGCTGTGGCGGTGATAGCGGTGTTTCCTGATATCATCTGAATCATCATCTAAAGATCAAAGTGGTGTTATTTCACTGTTTTCTCGGCCCTCTAGCTCGCAAATGGTATAGCCTATTGTTCCCAAATTTGGTATATGGGGTGGGGTGGGCCATAGCTCAAAATTAAGATATTTTACAACAATGTGAGATTTTCCAATTTTATGATCCAGTAGGCCGAAAATGCCATGTTGTTGCTTACAGTAAAAGTAGTTGGTCTGGCTCCTCATTTTATTAGGCATTTACGGTATGTTGAGTGAGTGTGAGTGTACAGTACGACTTGGCTGGGTGGAGCGACCGCTCCACTAGATACTAGGAAAACGCTCTGAGTAACGCGTTGATGAGCGAGCACGGATACGCGCAACACCTCGAACCGAAATCTTGTATGAAAATCTTCAAAAATTCCAAAATAATTGGTCCCAATAACCATACAAAGTTAAACAATAAAAATCAACCTTTTTGAACCTTTATGATTGAATGGTTCCTTGTTAATTTTTAAAAATCACAGGATCTTGTTCCAAAAATATATCTGGGACCACTCATATGATATAAGTGTGTGTACACAATATTAGATCAATTTGTTGATTATAAGTGTCATAATTATGCGTTTGAAAGTTTCTGTTCTAACTACCTTGGAACATTGGAACTGAGGTGTCAATGTTGCCGTGATCCATAGCAACAAGCAAAATGTCCGTAAAATGTAAATAACTTTTGAATATAAACACAGATGTGTCTGAAAATTGTCAAAAACACAGATAATGTTGGTCCCAATGACCATGCAAAGTTTTAAGTTGATCGGTCAAACGGTTCTAGTTTAAATTTCAAAAATCACAGTAAATATGGTTTTAAATTTTAACTAATGGGAGGATTTGGCTGAAACTTTGTATGATTGGGTAAAATGTTGGTGGTATTGACTTGTCAAAATTTCAAATTGATCGAACTAACCAATCGAAAAATATTTTTTAAAAAATTTGAACCAATCAGTGGATATCAAAAAAAAATAAAAGCTGCAACGACCAGAAATGGTCCGTACACGTGTGCAAAATTTCAGCTCGATCAAAGAAAAACTGTGACCTGCATAGTCTCACCTAGCAGAAAAAAACGGGAAAAAACAGAGGTCCGTGCCAAATGAGCTACTAGGAAAACGCTCTGAGTAACGCGTTGATGAGCGAGCACGGATATACGCGCAACACCTTGAACCGACATTCTGTCCATCGTAAATTTCCTTAAAAGCCAATAATTCATGAATTTCGTCACAGACTTGTATGCAAATCTTTAAAAATTCCTAAAATACTGGTTCCAAAAACCATGCAAAGTTTTAAGTTGATCGATAAAACGGTTCCTTGTTAATTTTCAAAAATCACATGATCTCGTTAAAAAATATACCTGGACTACTCATGATATAAATGTGTCCATCAGTTTTAACGGTCATATCAGTTTCTATGCGGTTAAGTTTCTGCTCTAACTACCTTGGAACTGAGGCTCTATGTTGCCGTGATCAAAATATTTACGAGAATTTAACAGCCAACACGCAAAATGTCCGAATACTGTCAATAACTTTTGGATTTAAACACAGATTAGTCTGAAAATTGTTAAAAGTACAGATAATGTTGGTCCCAATTACCATGCAAAGTTTTAAATTGATCGGTCAAACAGTTTTAGTTTAAATTTCAATAATCAAATGAAATATTTTTTTACATTTTAACCAATGGGAGGATTTGTCTGAAAATTTGCGAAATAAGAGGTAATGTTGGTCTTAATGACCATGCAAAATATGAGTTTGATCACATTTATCGAAGACCATTTTCATTTTTCAGCCTATCAGGAGATGTTTATTTAAATTTTAACCAATCAATGGATTTCAAAACAAAATTGGATCTGCAAACAGAAAAGGTTGTCTCTACATGTGTGCAAAATTTCAGATCGATCGGTGAAACGGTGCAACTTCCATTGCTCCAGATAGCAGCCAATAAAAAAAAAAAATGGTCCGTGTCAACAGAGTCAAAAGGAGACGCTCGCTTCGCTCGCTCAAACATGCTGTTTTCAAGTAATTTAAACACATTATTGAGCGAGCGTAGCGAGAGTCACCACGTTTTTTTTTTTTTTTTTTTTTTTTTTTTGTGGTCACAGCCCAGGTCAAACCGCTCAAGCAATCGATCTGAAATTTTGTACACATACTAACGTACTCTATGCGGTCCCTGGGATCGTTTTTGAATGGGATCCCGTGATTGGTTCAAATTTAAAAAAAATTATCTTTTGATTGGTTGTTCTGATCAATTTAAAATTTTGACAAGTCATTTCAAACAACATTGTAGCCAATCATAAAAAGTTTCAGACAAATCCTCCTATTGGTTAATATTTAAAACAATTTTTCCTGTGATATTTGAAATTTAAACTAGAACCGATTGACCGATCAACTTAAAACTTCGCAATGTTAATGGTACCAACATTTAAGGTATTTTTGCATATTTTCAGTCTGATCCATCGTTATTTTCAGAAGTATTGTCATTTTAAGGTCATTTTATTCCATAATCTTGAAAAATGTATACTAAATTGTCATCCCTGCCTTCTTTAAGCTTCTGTTCCAAGGCAAGGCCTGTAGAGCAGCCAAGTTATCCACAATGTACAGTAAAATGAAAGCATTTTTGAGCTAGCGCATAAAATCGGATGCAGTACGAAGGCCAAATCCTCTAATTGGTTTAAGTTTAAATAATGTCTTCTGATTGGTCGACAATAAAAATGTTCACATTAAGTTCAAATTTTGCATGGTGATCAAGACCAACTTAATATTAAATTTTACATATTGTAAGCCCAATCAATCAAGTATTAATTGTAATTTTACGAGTTTAGTATGGGATGTCACAAGAGATTTCTGGAGAAGGTATGTAGGTAAGACTTCACGACACAATGGATCTGTTATTCATCCAGAGTATTATGGAGATTGAAAAATTGCAGAGAAAATCGTCTTGTGCCTTGTCGTGCATCGTTACTATGGGGATGTTGCATGTTCTGTGCTCTCTCATCAACGCGTTACACTGAGCGTTTTCCTAGTATAAGTACCTTGATTCAATCAGGCCTTCTAGATTTTGAATTAAAGACCAAATTAAGGATTTGGAGATTTATTTTAATTTCTTAATTATTTGATTGAAGTATGAATTAATCACATTTTTATGAAACAATTGACGGGCTATATTGAAAATAACAATTATATATAATATTCAATTTTAAAATTTCCAAAAAGTCGCCAATTTCTTTTGTCATTTGACATTTAGTTGTTTAATTAGTTAATAACTCCGAAAGTTGCAGGAATTCATCTTGGTGCCATACATTGTTGGATTTCTTATGGTCGAATTAGTAAGTACTCAAATTTTCATGTTTCTATCACTATTTGCACTATTGTTCGGTTTATGGACTGCACAAAAAGGGGTGGAGCGAGTTGAACAGATTTTTAGGTCCGCCGGACAGCACAGAAAACTCCACGAGATAACACGGCTGACTTTGTTCAAAGAGGGTTGATAAACGAATCTCGTGACCTGGGACAAGCAAGGAGTCAACAATGCGTTTTTCACAACAATAACTTCTTTTTTCACTGTTACAGTCAGTTGCCAGGAAATGTCAACAATTACTCATGTCTATAAAAGTCCCTGCATTTCAATGGAATTCATCATTCAACTCTCATATCTAGAACAGAACGGTTCAGTTCTCTTTTTTTCGTGGGTTTTCCTATGTTTTATTTTGATTCGGAGTCGGAGGGAGAGAGTGAAGAGAGAGGACGAGGTGGCGTTTTCGGGATGATGGCGCGATCTACCATCATTACCTGTAGAATATGCGGCCTGAGAGTGTTGGGCAACATCCATTCGAATACATGCTACGAGTGCGTGGAAGAGAGGACAAGCTCAACTATGCTGTTAACACGACCCGATACTGTGCCCTTGCCAAGTCGACGTGTCAGCGGGCGGCGTCAAAAAAGACCGCGGGCCAGTTCTCTGGCCGCTCGGAGGGCAAAGCGGGCTGCAAAGGTCGCGGAACAACGCGAGGCCGTGCCGCTGCATAGGCAGCCCTCTCGCAGGCCGCCGAGAGGTCGCGGCCGTGTACGGGCTCGCAGACCACGGCCTGTTGAAGAGGAAGTACATTGGAAGTACGCTGGAAGGACACGTAGCACAGGTCCTGCCAGCAGCGACTCCTCGGAAGCGGTCTGCGCTAAACCGGAAACGTACGAGGCGACGCCGAATTCTGAGCACGTGGAGACTGAATCCGCACCGGGCACCTCACAAGCGACATCTGATGCGAGCGCATGGCCATCACCCACGGCGGGGACCAGCACCTCTTGCGACGTTGAGGTGTCACCGAAGGAGTTATCGGTAAGTTCATCACATAGTCCTTCAAAATATACGTGGCGCATCGTGCATATACCTAGATAGTTAAGACGTTATAATATTATATTGCATTGGCCTTGTAGGTATTTTCCCGTGAATAATAAAATGAATAATTAATAATACTTCAATATTAAACTCGTTACACCTGTCGTTTCTCTTCTATTACAGCTTGAGGAGGACTACTTCGGCGACGAGGAACAGCGCTCCAGTGTCGCTGGGAGTGCGAGCCCGAGCGTCACCATGGTGGACCTCAGCAGGATCGCGACAGTACTCGAAGCCGAGGACGAGGACGAGTTGCCTCCCGTCAAAAGTTCAAGCTCCGTGTCGCACGGGACCCCGCGGCCAGTGACGCCATCGCTGACGTCGTACGCCGACAGCATCTCTGACGTGCCGAACACCGGCGTCCTTGACGAGGACGCTCACGAGGAAGAAGTCTATGTGACAGATGACGGCAGCTCTGGGCCCAGTCCTCGCAGCACTTTGTTCAGCTCTCGCAGCACTGTGTCCAGCTTTCCCAGCTCTCGCACGTCCAGATCTACGCGAGAGCGTGAGAGTGAGGGCCCGTGGTGTAAGTTACTCTCGCCATTAGCATATGTTCGTTAGCTCTGAATGTGGTATTTCATATTTTCGGAGATGGGATTTAAGAGTGTTCTTTGTTGTCATAACTGAGTAAAAGTACATAGAATACTGACTACCGAGTGTATGGTAATAATTAGAGAATGGGGAATAGGTGAATGTTGAGATTATATTTTGTTTATTATACAGAATAGCCTCAAAGAGCAATATTAAATTTTATTATATTTTTTTAATTCATATATTTCCCATAATAAATTTATAAGTTTTCGACATTTCACTCCTCTGCAAAAACAAGCTGTACGTCACACGCCGTGTTCCCTGTGTTACGGGATGCATAGAACTGGCTCTGGCTAACATTATCTATACGGCCCGACTCGGCGTGTGACGTCAAATCGTGTTTAATGGACAGCTACAATCTACCAAACTTTGTAAATTTGTTCCGTGCGAACTATTCATCACACATCAAAAATAATACCACATCTGTCTTCAACAAGATCTCAACTTTAATCAAATATTTATCATTATAAAATCTAAATTTCACTTCACTTCCCTATTCTTTTCGCTTAAGTCAATACAAATCAAATTATTCTTTTCCGATATGATAAGGTGGGGGAATGTGAAATGACCATGACCATGATGTGACTGACCCTCTCATTATAGTTACATTTTGTCATCTCTTGTCTATTAACTCTCATCAGATGGTATAATCTTAGGTGCTAATGATAAAACTTGCACTTGCACTTAAAACTTGATAAAATAGGCTTATTATAGCCAGAGTAACGTTTCCCAGTAACTTGACTGTGATGATGATGTTGTGATGAACATGATGGCGGCCTTGATCTGGCGGAAAGTACATTGGTTTTTGTCTATATTTATTTCTAGACGTCCGCTGTTGGAAGAACATCAGACGCGCTTGCTGTTGCGGCAAGAAGTCTGTGCCGACAAGAGTCGTCCACGAAGCAAGATCCATGAGGAACATCGGCCCGACGAGGCGACAACCGCCCCAGGGTCCCGTCCCGGCTATGGCCTACGCCACATCCTCCCGAAACATCGGCGGCCACCGAAGCGAGGCTCCACAAGTGGCCACCACAAGTAGGCAACCGGCCAACGACCATATCCTCGCGATGTGCTATGCGAAGAAACCGCCAACACTACCACCACCAGGCGCCACCAGCGACCAACCGCCCCAGGTTCATGTGCCGGTGGCGGAGCAGGTGCCGGAACAGGTATCCAGCAGGAACGTAATCGATGCAGAACCATCCACAAGTGGTCATCAGGGACATAAATATGCCAAAGCGGATGGGAGAGGCCGCACAGCGGGGCATGCCGCCAGACCGCCGTCGCGGCGTTGATCGCGAGTATCCTCATTCGTCGCCTCCATGACGCAGCCGCCGCACTAGACTGACTCCAGGAGGCCTTGCATCTCGTTCCAGACGCGTCATGAGGTCCCATGAGAACTCAGGAGGATAGCGAGTGTCCTACGCCTCCGCCTCCAAGACGCAGCTGCCGCACAATACTGGCGTCCAGACTCCTTCATCGCTCCACTGACTTCACTTCACTGACTGACATCTAGTTCCAGACGGTCTCTACAGCCCCGTTGGTGAAGAATGGGGCCTCTGGGGGCACTGGGTCACCTCCTAAGCTGATCGGCTGATTTATTAATATGTCAAACTACAAGTGCACTCTGTGATAAATAAAATAATTTAAGTCCACTCTACGTTGCCTTTGGTTTGCAAAATTACTTTAAAATTAGCAATGATTCCACAATTAATGAAAAACAATCGCAAAAATTATCAATAATTCTACAGTCTAGTCTCACCATCAAGCGTAGTTTTGCATGCGAATGAATACCCATAAAATACTTCGTGTAAAAATTCGAGCCAATGTCTCTTCAACTGTAGAAGAATCTAAAAATTTAGCACTGAAAAGTAGTTATATTAAAAAATGTTCGAAGTCAAAACATTTTAAACCCAATCACCAATCAGAATAGTAATATAAGTTTTGTTAAGAGATTGGCCATGGTGCGAATTCGTTTAACATTAAGTAGATGCAAAAGGAACAGAGAGTTAATGTCTGTCAATGAGTGATTGAGACCTTGGAATTCAGTTTCACCGCTACATGGACTTCATTACTACATTCATACTACTACTAGGTCACCATTCACCATGTTGTAATATGAGTTGAGACGCCAAACAAGTTAACTTTAATAAAACCTCGCACAACTCTAGGACATAACAATGGTATGAAATAAAAATACATTAAAAACAACATAATATTTCGGAGACCCTTCTGTCTCCTTCATCAGGTGCATTGAGTGTTGAGTTGCATTGAGTTTGTCTTTTATTTAATCACGATTAAAATTTCAAATAATTTAGTCTACCCATTTCGTCTCCAATCGTATCACAAAAAGTGTCTACAAAAAGCAGGAAAATCGCTCGCGCTTGCAGCACCTTACATCGACAACACATCACGGATGAAACCCTACAGACAAAATCAGATATCATCCAAGAAGCCGAAAAATATTTCAAGACACTATTTTAAGAAAATGAAAATGATCAAGCAATACCAAATGACAACTTACTGAACCCCGTGAACGATGTACTGTCCCAGACGGAAGCAGACGAGGTTGAGCGAGCAAAGCAACAGGGGAAATGCATTGTCACAAACGCAGCATTACAAATACTATTACAAGTACTATTTTCAGAATCATTACGATGAAAGAGGTTTTCCATCTTACACTTTGTCTTTTTAACTCAAATGTACATTTTTTACAAAATTACATTTGGTGGCAGGTGGTAGGATTTTAAGTTTGTATTTCTTTTTCTTTTTTTTCTTGTAGATATACGCACTAACTATCAGGAAAAAAAATTGTAAACAATACTAACGTGTGCTATTTTAAAAGTTATTAACCTAATTCGCAATGATTTCCTATACCTCCCATGTTAAAGTTTTGTTAATTTTTAAAAGACATACCATTGAAAACTCATTATTGGGCGGGAGTTGCAAACTACAGGAAATTAATTGAACCTTACTTAAATAAAGTTGGAATATTGGAAAACGTTTTATGAACTTATACTTTCAAGAAAAAAATATTTGTGTGTAATATCGATCGATCCAGCCACCTTAAAGTATTACCACCGATAGTCCACGTAATTCAAGTCAGTGACTCACAAATTAAATAACAAATCAATGAAATAAATATTTTACAAATATATTTAGCATTTTCTATGAATATCATAAGATTACTTTGTAGAAATACGATATTTTATAAAGAATGTACAATTATTTTAATTATTTTCAGGCAGTGCGAATTAAGTACTTGATTTCATTTTAAGCAGTTACTAGTAGAAACTGGCTAAATAAGGGTATTATATTTGATTTTCTCTTTATTTAATCCGTACCCCCACATTTTTTAACGGCTAAAATATTGAAAAAAATCGGCCTCTAAAATGACATCAATATTTTTTCTTTGTTGAGCGAGCGTAGCGAGCGTCACCACGGTACCTATATGGCACTTTCTCTGTGTGTTTTTTTTTTTTTTTTTGCCTGCACTGCCCAGGTCAAACCGCACAACCAATCGATCTGAAATTTTGTACACATACTAACGTAATCTATGCGATCCCTGGGATCTTTTCTGAACGGGATCCTGTGATTGGTTGAAATTTTATAAAAATTATCTTTCGATTGGTTGGTTCGATCAATTTGAAATTTAGGAAAGTTATTGCAACCAACATTGTACCCAATCAAAAAAAAATTCAGCCAAATCCTCCAATTGGTTCAAATTTGAAACCATTTTTCCTGTGATTTTTGAAATTTAAACTGGAACCGATTGACCGACCAACTAAAAACTTCGCATGGTCATTGGTACCAACATTTAAAGTATTTTTGCTAATTTTCACTCTAATCTGTCGTTATTTTCAAAAGTTTTTGTCATTTTAGGGACATTTTGCGTGTTGGCTGTCAAATTCACGGCGTCTTCGAATCTACAGTTCAAGGCAAGGTAGTTAGAGCAGAAAGTTTTAAACGATATGAAACTAATAATGACCGTTCAACAGATTTATCTGATATTGTGTACACACACTACATATCATATCATATGGGTGGTCCCAGGTATATTTTTTGAACGAGATCCTGTGATTTTTGAAAATTAACAAGGAACCGTTCAATCATAAAGGTTTAATCGATCAACTTAAAACTTAGCAAGGATAGGCACCAATATTGTTGGAGATTTTGGAGATTTTTATACAAGTATGTGACGAAACTAAAGAATTATTGGCTTTTAATGACATTCGAAAGACATAATTTCGGTTCGAGGTGTTGCGTGTATCCGTGCTCGCTCATCAACGCGTTACACTGAGCGTTTTCCTAGTTTATATCTAGTGAAGCGGTCGCTCCACCTAGCCAAGTCGTACTGTACACTCACACTTACTCAGCATACCGTAAATGCCAATATAAACTAAGGAGCAGACCAACCACTTATACTGTAAGCAACAACCTAGCATTTTCGGCCTACTGGATCTCAAAATTGAAAAATCTCACATTGTTGCGAAATATCTTAATTTCGAGCTATGGCCCCATATACCCCACCCCATATACCAAATTTGGGAACAACAGGTTATGCCATTTGCAAACAAGAGGGCCGTGAAAACAGTTAAATTACACCCCTTTTAAAAGGTATTTGATGATGATGATGATGATATCAGGAAACGCCGCTATCACCGCTACAGCCTAAGCGGCTGAACCGATCGACCTGAGATTTTTACCACATGTGCACTTTTGGCGTCTGAGGTGCCTTTTTATAAAACCAACCGGAAGCCGCCATTTTGAAACCGGAAGTGATGTCATATCTCGAAAACGGCTAGACCAATCGGATTGAAACTAGCGCCAAATGATTCAGACGGCCATTTATGTGGAATATCAATAGTTGAAGTAGAAATGTACTGTTACCGAAACCGGAAATGACGTCATAAAAATGAAAAACATACTGAATCTAGTAAAGCGGTCGCTCCACTCAGCCAAGTCGTACCGTACACTCACAGTCACTCAACATACCGTAAATGCCTACCCCATAAAAAAACACTCCGTGTAAAAATACCAGCCAAGTCTCTTCAACTATAAAAAAAATAGAATAAATCTAAAAATTCAGCACTGAAAAGTAGTGATATCAAAAAATGAGCCAAGTCAAAACTTAATTTTAAAAACCAAAATATACTTGGCGCATCGTGTATATAAATAGTATAGAAGCATATGCCAAAAATCAAATGTACCTACCTAATTATATATAATATACCTATAATGCCCTTAAAAACGATGCGCCAAGTATATTTTGGTTTTTAAAATTAAGTTTTGACTTGGCTCATTTTTTGATATCACTACTTTTCAGTGCTGAATTTTTAGATTTATTCTATTTTTTTTATAGTTGAAGAGACTTGGCTGGTAATTTTACACGGAGTGTTTTTTTATGGGGATATCACTTATTTTTTTAGTTTATTTACACAACTTGTAACACACATCGGAGCAACAATGACTAAATACTTTAAAAAAATACGCCATTTCCGAATTGGTTAATACGAAAAATTGTGTTTGGTGCTCAATATACCTAAGCTTAAAGTGATATTCCATGAAGAATTGCGAAAGCTTTGTTCCAATCAGTCTAGCCATTTTCGAGATATGGTATCACTTCCGGTTTTCAAAATGTTGACTGAAATAACTGCCACCTAGAATTTATTTCTATAAATGTTATGTATCATTATAAGCCTTCTGAATATGTAGTTATTGTAGTAAGAGGTCATTAAAATCTAGATCTTCATTTTCATGACGTCATTTCCGGTTTCGGTAATAGTACATCTCTACTTTAACTACTGATATTCCATATAGACGACCGTCTGAATCATTTGGCGCTAGTTTCATTCCGATCGGTTTAGCCGTTTTCGAGATATGACGTCACTTCCGGTTTCAAAATGGCGACTACCGGTTGGTTTTATAAAAAGGCACCTTAGACGCCAAAAGTGCACATGTGGTAAAAATTTCAGATCGATCGGCTAAGCCGTTTAGGCTGTGGCGGTGATAGCGGTGTTTCCTGATATCATCTGAATCATCATCTAACTAAAGATCAAAGTGGTGTTATTTCACTGTTTTCTCGGCCCTCTAGCTCGCAAATGGTATAGCCTATTGTTCCCAAATTTGGTATATGGGGTGGGGTGGGCCATAGCTCAAAATTAAGATATTTTACAACAATGTGAGATTTTCCAATTTTATGATCCAGTAGGCCGAAAATGCCATGTTGTTGCTTACAGTAAAAGTAGTTGGTCTGGCTCCTCATTTTATTAGGCATTTACGGTATGTTGAGTGAGTGTGAGTGTACAGTACGACTTGGCTGGGTGGAGCGACCGCTCCACTAGATACTAGGAAAACGCTCTGAGTAACGCGTTGATGAGCGAGCACGGATACGCGCAACACCTCGAACCGAAATCTTGTATGAAAATCTTCAAAAATTCCAAAATAATTGGTCCCAATAACCATACAAAGTTAAACAATAAAAATCAACCTTTTTGAACCTTTATGATTGAATGGTTCCTTGTTAATTTTTAAAAATCACAGGATCTTGTTCCAAAAATATATCTGGGACCACTCATATGATATAAGTGTGTGTACACAATATTAGATCAATTTGTTGATTATAAGTGTCATAATTATGCGTTTGAAAGTTTCTGTTCTAACTACCTTGGAACATTGGAACTGAGGTGTCAATGTTGCCGTGATCCATAGCAACAAGCAAAATGTCCGTAAAATGTAAATAACTTTTGAATATAAACACAGATGTGTCTGAAAATTGTCAAAAACACAGATAATGTTGGTCCCAATGACCATGCAAAGTTTTAAGTTGATCGGTCAAACGGTTCTGGTTTAAATTTCAAAAATCACAGTAAATATGGTTTTAAATTTTAACTAATGGGAGGATTTGGCTGAAACTTTGTATGATTGGGTAAAATGTTGGTGGTATTGACTTGTCAAAATTTCAAATTGATCGAACTAACCAATCGAAAAATATTTTTTAAAAAATTTGAACCAATCAGTGGATATCAAAAAAAAAATAAAAGCTGCAACGACCAGAAATGGTCCGTACACGTGTGCAAAATTTCAGCTCGATCAAAGAAAAACTGTGACCTGCATAGTCTCACCTAGCAGAAAAAAACGGGAAAAAACAGAGGTCCGTGCCAAATGAGCTACTAGGAAAACGCTCTGAGTAACGCGTTGATGAGCGAGCACGGATATACGCGCAACACCTTGAACCGACATTCTGTCTATCGTAAATTTCCTTATAAGCCAATAATTCATGAATTTCGTCACAGACTTGTATGCAAATCTTTAAAAATTCCTAAAATACTGGTTCCAAAAACCATGCAAAGTTTTAAGTTGATCGATAAAACGGTTCCTTGTTAATTTTCAAAAATCACATGATCTCGTTAAAAAATATACCTGGACTACTCATGATATAAATGTGTCCATCAGTTTTAACGGTCATATCAGTTTCTATGCGGTTAAGTTTCTGCTCTAACTACCTTGGAACTGAGGCTCTATGTTGCCGTGATCAAAATATTTACGAGAATTTAACAGCCAACACGCAAAATGTCCGAATACTGTCAATAACTTTTGGATTTAAACACAGATTAGTCTGAAAATTGTTAAAAGTACAGATAATGTTGGTCCCAATTACCATGCAAAGTTTTAAATTGATCGGTCAAACAGTTTTAGTTTAAATTTCAATAATCAAATGAAATATTTTTTTACATTTTAACCAATGGGAGGATTTGTCTGAAAATTTGCGAAATAAGAGGTAATGTTGGTCTTAATGACCATGCAAAATATGAGTTTGATCACATTTATCGAAGACCATTTTCATTTTTCAGCCTATCAGGAGATGTTTATTTAAATTTTAACCAATCAATGGATTTCAAAACAAAATTGGATCTGCAAACAGAAAAGGTTGTCTCTACATGTGTGCAAAATTTCAGATCGATCGGTGAAACGGTGCAACTTCCATTGCTCCAGATAGCAGCCAATAAAAAAAAAAAATGGTCCGTGTCAACAGAGTCAAAAGGAGACGCTCGCTTCGCTCGCTCAAACATGCTGTTTTCAAGTAATTTAAACACATTATTGAGCGAGTGTAGCAAGAGTCACCACGTTTTTTTTTTTTTTTTTTTTTTGTGGTCACAGCCCAGGTCAAACCGCTCAAGCAATCGATCTGAAATTTTGTACACATACTAACGTACTCTATGCGGTCCCTGGGATCGTTTTTGAATGGGATCCCGTGATTGGTTCAAATTTAAAAAAAAATATCTTTTGATTGGTTGTTCTGATCAATTTGAAATTTTGACAAGTCATTTCAACCAACATTGTAGCCAATCATAAAAAGTTTCAGACAAATCCTCCTATTGGTTAATATTTAAAACAATTTTTCCTGTGATATTTGAAATTTAAACTAGAACCGATTGACCGATCAACTTAAAACTTCGCAATGTTAATGGTACCAACATTTAAGGTATTTTTGCATATTTTCAGTCTGATCCATCGTTATTTTCAGAAGTATTGTCATTTTAAGGTCATTTTATTCCATAATCTTGAAAAATGTATACTAAATTGTCATCCCTGCCTTCTTTAAGCTTCTGTTCCAAGGCAAGGCCTGTAGAGCAGCCAAGTTATCCACAATGTACAGTAAAATGAAAGCATTTTTGAGCTAGCGCATAAAATCGGATGCAGTACGAAGGCCAAATCCTCTAATTGGTTTAAGTTTAAATAATGTCTTCTGATTGGTCGACAATAAAAATGTTCACATTAAGTTCAAATTTTGCATGGTGATCAAGACCAACTTAATATTAAATTTTACATATTGTAAGCCCAATCAATCAAGTATTAATTGTAATTTTACGAGTTTAGTATGGGATGTCACAAGAGATTTCTGGAGAAGGTATGTAGGTAAGACTTCACGACACAATGGATCTGTTATTCATCCAGAGTATTATGGAGATTGAAAAATTGCAGAGAAAATCGTCTTGTGCCTTGTCGTGCATCGTTACTATGGGGATGTTGCATGTTCTGTGCTCTCTCATCAACGCGTTACACTGAGCGTTTTCCTAGTATAAGTACCTTGATTCAATCAGGCCTTCTAGATTTTGAATTAAAGACCAAATTAAGGATTTGGAGATTTATTTTAATTTCTTAATTATTTGATTGAAGTATGAATTAATCACATTTTTATGAAACAATTGACGGGCTATATTGAAAATAACAATTATATATAATATTCAATTTTAAAATTTCCAAAAAGTCGCCATTTTCTTTTGTCATTTGACATTTAGTTGTTTAATTAGTTAATAACTCCGAAAGTTGCAGGAATTCATCTTGGTGCCATACATTGTTGGATTTCTTATGGTCGAATTAGTAAGTACTCAAATTTTCATGTTTCTATCACTATTTGCACTATTGTTCGGTTTATGGACTGCACAAAAAGGGGTGGAGCGAGTTGAACAGATTTTTAGGTCCGCCGGACAGCACAGAAAACTCCACGAGATAACACGGCTGACTTTGTTCAAAGAGGGTTGATAAACGAATCTCGTGACCTGGGACAAGCAAGGAGTCAACAATGCGTTTTTCACAACAATAACTTCTTTTTTCACTGTTACAGTCAGTTGCCAGGAAATGTCAACAATTACTCATGTCTATAAAAGTCCCTGCATTTCAATGGAATTCATCATTCAACTCTCATATCTAGAACAGAACGGTTCAGTTCTCTTTTTTTCGTGGGTTTTCCTATGTTTTATTTTGATTCGGAGTCGGAGGGAGAGAGTGAAGAGAGAGGACGAGGTGGCGTTTTCGGGATGATGGCGCGATCTACCATCATTACCTGTAGAATATGCGGCCTGAGAGTGTTGGGCAACATCCATTCGAATACATGCTACGAGTGCGTGGAAGAGAGGACAAGCTCAACTATGCTGTTGACACGACCCGAGACTGTGCCCTTGCCAAGTCGACGTGTCAGCGGGCGGCGTCAAAAAAGACCGCGGGCCAGTTCTCTGGCCGCTCGGAGGGCAAAGCGGGCTGCAAAGGTCGCGGAACAACGCGAGGCCGTGCCGCTGCATAGGCAGCCCTCTCGCAGGCCGCCGAGAGGTCGCGGCCGTGTACGGGCTCGCAGACCACGGCCTGTTGAAGAGGAAGTACATTGGAAGTACGCTGGAAGGACACGTAGCACAGGTCCTGCCAGCAGCGACTCCTCGGAAGCGGTCTGCGCTAAACCGGAAACGTACGAGGCGACGCCGAATTCTGAGCACGTGGAGACTGAATCCGCACCGGGCACCTCACGAGCGACATCTGATGCGAGCGCATGGCCATCACCCACGGCGGGGACCAGCACCTCTTGCGACGTTGAGGTGTCACCGAAGGAGTTATCGGTAAGTTCATCACATAGTCCTTCAAAATATACGTGGCGCATCGTGCATATACCTAGATAGTTAAGACGTTATAATATTATATTGCATTGGCCTTGTAGGTATTTTCCCGTGAATAATAAAATGAATAATTAATAATACTTCAATATTAAACTCGTTACACCTGTCGTTTCTCTTCTATTACAGCTTGAGGAGGACTACTTCGGCGACGAGGAACAGCGCTCCAGTGTCGCTGGGAGTGCGAGCCCGAGCGTCACCATGGTGGACCTCAGCAGGATCGCGACAGTACTCGAAGCCGAGGACGAGGACGAGTTGCCTCCCGTCAAAAGTTCAAGCTCCGTGTCGCACGGGACCCCGCGGCCAGTGACGCCATCGCTGACGTCGTACGCCGACAGCATCTCTGACGTGCCGAACACCGGCGTCCTTGACGAGGACGCTCACGAGGAAGAAGTCTATGTGACAGATGACGGCAGCTCTGGGCCCAGTCCTCGCAGCACTTTGTTCAGCTCTCGCAGCACTGTGTCCAGCTTTCCCAGCTCTCGCACGTCCAGATCTACGCGAGAGCGTGAGAGTGAGGGCCCGTGGTGTAAGTTACTCTCGCCATTAGCATATGTTCGTTAGCTCTGAATGTGGTATTTCATATTTTCGGAGATGGGATTTAAGAGTGTTCTTTGTTGTCATAACTGAGTAAAAGTACATAGAATACTGACTACCGAGTGTATGGTAATAATTAGAGAATGGGGAATAGGTGAATGTTGAGATTATATTTTGTTTATTATACAGAATAGCCTCAAAGAGCAATATTAAATTTTATTATATTTTTTTAATTCATATATTTCCCATAATAAATTTATAAGTTTTCGACATTTCACTCCTCTGCAAAAACAAGCTGTACGTCACACGCCGTGTTCCCTGTGTTACGGGATGCATAGAACTGGCTCTGGCTAACATTATCTATACGGCCCGACTCGGCGTGTGACGTCAAATCGTGTTTAATGGACAGCTACAATCTACCAAACTTTGTAAATTTGTTCCGTGCGAACTATTCATCACACATCAAAAATAATACCACATCTGTCTTCAACAAGATCTCAACTTTAATCAAATATTTATCATTATAAAATCTAAATTTCACTTCACTTCCCTATTCTTTTCGCTTAAGTCAATACAAATCAAATTATTCTTTTCCGATATGATAAGGTGGGGGAATGTGAAATGACCATGACCATGATGTGACTGACCCTCTCATTATAGTTACATTTTGTCATCTCTTGTCTATTAACTCTCATCAGATGGTATAATCTTAGGTGCTAATGATAAAACTTGCACTTGCACTTAAAACTTGATAAAATAGGCTTATTATAGCCAGAGTAACGTTTCCAAGTAACTTGACTGTGATGATGATGTTGTGATGAACATGATGGCGGCCTTGATCTGGCGGAAAGTACATTGGTTTTTGTCTATATTTATTTCTAGACGTCCGCTGTTGGAAGAACATCAGACGCGCTTGCTGTTGCGGCAAGAAGTCTGTGCCGACAAGAGTCGTCCACGAAGCAAGATCCATGAGGAACCTCGGCCCGACGAGGCGACAACCGCCCCAGGGTCCCGTCCCGGCTATGGCCTACGCCACATCCTCCCGAAACATCGGCGGCCACCGAAGCGAGGCTCCACAAGTGGCCACCACAAGTAGGCAACCGGCCAACGACCATATCCTCGCGATGTGCTATGCGAAGAAACCGCCAACACTACCACCACCAGGCGCCACCAGCGACCAACCGCCCCAGGTTCATGTGCCGGTGGCGGAGCAGGTGCCGGAACAGGTATCCAGCAGGAACGTAATCGATGCAGAACCATCCACAAGTGGTCATCAGGGACATAAATATGCCAAAGCGGATGGGAGAGGCCGCACAGCGGGGCATGCCGCCAGACCGCCGTCGCGGCGTTGATCGCGAGTATCCTCACTCGTCGCCTCCATGACGCAGCCGCCGCACTAGACTGACTCGAGGAGGCCTTGCATCTAGTTCCAGACGCGTCATGAGGTCCCATGAGAACTCAGGAGGATAGCGAGTGTCCTACGCCTCCGCCTCCAAGACGCAGCTGCCGCACAATACTGGCGTCCAGACTCCTTCATCGCTCCACTGACTTCACTTCACTGACTGACATCTAGTTCCAGACGGTCTCTACAGCCCCGTTGGTGAAGAATGGGGCCTCTGGGGGCACTGGGTCACCTCCTTAGCTGATCGGCTGATTTATTAATATGTTAAACTACAAGTGCACTCTGTGATAAATAAAATAATTTAAGTCCACTCTACGTTGCCTTTGGTTTGCAAAATTACTTTAAAATTAGCAATGATTCCACAATTAATGAAAAACAATCGCAAAAATTATCAATAATTCTACAGTCTAGTCTCACCATCAAGCGTAGTTTTGCATGTGAATGAATACCCATAAAATACTTCGTGTAAAAATTCGAGCCAATGTCTCTTCAACTGTAGAAGAATCTAAAAATTTAGCACTGAAAAGTAGTGATATTAAAAAATGTTCGAAGTCAAAACAATTTAAACCCAATCACCAATCAGAATAGTAATATAAGTTTTGTTAAGAGATTGGCCATGGTGCGAATTCGTTTAACATTAAGTAGATGCAAAAGGAACAGAGAGTTAATGTCTGTCAATGAGTGATTGAGACCTTGGAATTCAGTTTCACCGCTACATGGACGTCATTACTACATTCATACTACTACTAGGTCACCATTCACCATGTTGTAATATGAGTTGAGACGCCAAACAAGTTAACTTTAATAAAACCTCGCACAACTCTTGGACATAACAATGGTATGAAATAAAAATACATTAAAAACAACATAATATTTCGGAGACCCTTCTGTCTCCTTCATCAGGTGCATTGAGTGTTGAATTGCATTGAGGTTGTCTTTTATTTAATCACGATTAAAATTTCAAATAATTTAGTCTACCCATTTCGTCTCCAATCGTATCACAAAAAGTGTCTACAAAAAGCAGGAAAATCGCTCGCGCTTGCAGCACCTTACATCGACAACACATCACGGATGAAACCCTACAGACAAAATCAGATATCATCCAAGAAGCCGAAAAATATTTCAAGACACTATTTTAAGAAAATGAAAATGATCAAGCAATACCAAATGACAACTTACTGAACCCCGTGAACGATGTACTGTCCCAGACGGAAGCAGACGAGGTTGAGCGAGCAAAGCAACAGGGGAAATGCATTGTCACAAACGCAGCATTACAAATTAGAACACGAAAAAAGTACTATTTTCAGAATCATTACGATGAAAGAGGTTTTCCATCTTACACTTTGTCTTTTTAACTCAAATGTACATTTTTTACAAAATTACATTTGGTGGCAGGTGGTAGGATTTTAAGTTTGTATTTATTTTTTTTTCAATGCGAACGAAACAATGTAATATTTTGGATATTTTGTCGTCATACGCTTAAAATAACTCTATTCTAAGATCCATCTGATGCATCAGACATAATGCATATTCACTAGTTATTGAGTGACTATTTTTGAGGGATTCTTTACTGCCATATTGGAAATTTTAAAACATGCACTGCCACTAGAATGGAAAATTAGTTGCTAATGACAGAAAAGGAAGTGAAAAAATGTCTGTTAGCTGACATATTCCAAACTTCGAACTTGTTTGTACATGTTTCTAGCTTGAATAGAGAAGACTTACATTAAAGCAGGGGTCGGCAACCTTTTTTGGTGAAGGAGCCAATTACCCCAAAATTAATAAATAAGTTAATAATGGGAGCCGCAGTAGAGGCAATCAAATATAATACACCGAAAATAATACATTGAATTGCTAGTTATTTTAGATTTTTTGACGAAGCCCCTCAAAATGTTGCCCCGCAGTGCGTTTTTTTAGAATTTCAACAATTTAAAAGTTATTCTAGGACTCTAAAATGAACAAATTGAATCAAATAACCTTCCAATTGTTGTCCAGCAGGGCATTTTTTTGTTCCGATTTTTCACATTTTTGAGCGAGCGAAGCGAGCGTCTTCTTTTGGCTCTTTTGGCACGGACCTCTGTTTTTTTTTTTTTTGATTTTTTTTTTGATTTTTTGGCTGCTACCTGGAGCAATGGACGTTGCACCATTTCACCGATCGATCTGAAATTTTGCACACATGTAGAGACAACCTTTCTGTTTGCTGAACCTAATTTTTTTTGAAATCCATTGATTGGTTGAAATTTAAATAAACATCTCCTGATAGGCTGAAAAATGAAAATGGACTTCGACAAATGTGATCGACCTTATATTTTGCATGGTCATTAACACCAACATTGTATCTTATTTTACAAATTTTTAGTCAAATCCTCCCATTGGTTAAAATTTAAAAAAATATTTCATGTGCTTTTTGAAATTTAAACCAGAACCGTTTGACCGATCAACTTAAAAATTTGCATGGTCATCGGGTCCAACATTATCTGTATTTTTGACAATTTTCAGACTTAACTGTGTTTAAATTCAAAAGTTATTGACAGTTTACGGATATTTTGCGTGTTGGCTATCATATTTCTCGAATGTCATATTTCACGGCATCTTCGAATCTTCACTTCAAGGTTGTTAGAGCAGAAACTTTCAAACGTACATTATGAAACTGATATGACCGTTTAAAAAAATTTTGAACGAAATCCTGTGATTTTTGGAAATTAACAAGGGATCGTTCAATCATAAAGGTTCAATCGATCAACTTAAAACTTTGCGTGGTTATTGGGACCAATATTTTAGGAATTGTTGGATATTTTCATACAAGTCTGTGACGAAATTCAAGAATTATTGGCTTTTAAGGACATTTTCGATAAACAGAATTTCGGTTCGAGGTGTTGCGCGTTATCCGTGCTCGCTCATCAACGCGTTACTCAGAGCGTTTTCCTAGTTAGATTCCAGATCTTTATTTAAATTACTAGGAAAACGCTCCGTGTAACGCGTTGATGAGCGAGCACCGATTCGCACGACATCGCCAATCGAGCCCGATCCTTTAATGAAACAAAACTTTCTACATTATTACCAAATTTCCTTACAACTTTCCATAAACACTCTGGAACAATTAAACAGACCAATACCATCAATTTGATACTTATCCATCAATCCCTTCTGGACAGATATTCAAAACACCTAAACGAGCAATAATTCTGTAAATTCTTAACCGATTGGGCTAGAAATGCATTAAATATGATATGTATCTAGTCGAAACGTTGTTTTAATAGTGTGAAACATGATCCATATCCAGAAATAAATTATTTTTGATACCTACCTAATACCTATGTATATTACATACATTACATATTGCAAACAAACATTATGTATTGCAATGATCACTCGATCAACATAAAGGAATCTGATTTTCAATAAAACTGAGAATAGCCATCTATAAACTTTGCTTTGCTATAGCCTACATAGAGCAACCCAGAATGCAGTGGAATTTCTGTTTTGAAATGTCATTTTCTGACAGGTTCAAAACTTAAAAATTTCAATAAGTGCGTAAGTTCTCTACTGATTGGGCTGAAAAGTTGTAGGTATAATAATTGAAAATGGTACTCTTAATGGTCATGCAAAATTTGAACTCGATCTGAACATTTTGATTTTCGGCCAATCAGAAGATATGTTTTTAATTGAACCAATCAGAATGCAGCTCTCAAAAACAATCCCAGACTGAGTTACAATGATATTAGTATGTGTGCAAAATTTCAGCTCGATCGAAAAAAAATGTGGCTAGCATCATCGGGAAACACACACCCACACACACACACACACACACACACACACACACACACACACACACACACACACACACACACACATACAGGTTTTGCTATCAAAGTGAGGTCTGTGAATACACACCGCCTATCCGAGACACGCCAAACTAAAGTAGCTACGAGCTTCGCTCCGTGAACTTTATCATTACAAAACATACCCTGATGACGAATATCGTATTCGTTTAGCCCTAGAGTTGATTTGTGTATGTAAACAATATCAATTACATTCGAGGTCTGTGAATTTCCCATATCATGTGAGATCAGGTAAATACACACATGGGAAGTGAGATCTTCACACATAACCGTCATTTCGTAAGATCATGCCTTTCCGAGAGCATGATACACAAAAGCCGTTAGTGTGGAAGATTATACTAACTGGGGTCTCAATTTATAACGGTTTTGTGTATATCTGTAACTGCCCATACCATTCGAGGACAAACGTAGTCATACAAACAATTCATTGCAAATGCATCAAAGCTCTTTAGAGTTTTACAAGAAATAAAAAGTATATATTAATACTGTTCGTATTATTTTATTTCATTTGCCATCAAAACAATTGACAAATTATTTCAATGATACAGACAGATAATTTAAAAGAACGGTCCGGAGCTCCTGGCAGAGAGTTTAAAATATAAATAATATTTTAGTAATACAATTTTACTTCATGAATATAATTTAACTCACTTTGTATATGATTGAAAATAAACGAGATCATTATAATAGCAAACACAACCTTGTACATCTCTAATATCTATCCGAGCTCCCTGCAATGTTCTATCTCAAACACACAATGTGAATGCTAGAGAAAAACCGAGATCATTATAATAGCAAACACAACCATGTGCATCTCTAATATCTATCCGAGCTCTCTGCAATGTTCTATCTCAAACACACAATGTGAATGCTAGAGAAAAACCGAGATCATTATAATAGCAAACACAACCATGTGCAAATCTAATATCTTTCCGAGCTCCCTGCAATGTTCTATCTCAAACACACAATGTGAATGCTAGAGAAAAACCGAGGTCATTATAATAGCAAACACAACCATGTGCATCTCTAATATCTATCCGAGCTCTCTGCAATGTTCTATCTCAAACACACAATGTGAATGCTGGAGAAAAACCGAGATCATTATGATAGCAAACACAACCATGTGCATCTCTAATATCTATCCGAGCTCTCTGCAATGTTCTATCTCAAACACACAATGTGAATGCTAGAGAAAAACCGAGATCATTATAATAGCAAACACAACCATGTGCAAATCTAATATCTTTCCGAGCTCCCTGCAATGTTCTATCTCAAACACACAATGTGAATGCTAGAGAAAAACCGAGGTCATTATAATAGCAAACACAACCATGCATCTCTAATATCTATCCGAGCTCCCTGCAATGTTCTATCTTAAACACACAATGTTAATGCTGGAGAAAAACCGAGATCATTATAATAGCAAACACAACCATGCATCTCTAATATCTATCCGAGCTCTCTGCAATGTTCTATCTTAAACACACAATGTGAATGCTGGAGAAAAACCGAGATCATTATAATAGCAAACACAACCATGTGCAACTCTAATATCTATCCGAGCTCCCTGCAATGTTCTATCTTAAACACACAATGTGAATGCTGGAGAAAAACCGAGGTCATTAGCAAACACAACCATGTTCATCTCTAATATCAAACCGATCTTCCTGCAATGAATCAGTAATCAATAAATAAATCTTAATCATTAGTGAGCAATCAATAATATCGTTATAAAATGCCGATATTTAATTATCCACAATTAAGAAATTGCACAAGTTAGACGCACATAATCTCTGAAAGTCCTCAACTGTTATATTTCATGAAGGCATTATTAAATTTAAATTGATTACAATTCCATGAAGAAATAAGCTAGGCGTTTGTTAACACACGGACAATCTATATCTATCCTTATTTATTATGCCTAGAGAGAACAAACTTACAGACCTCGGATCAACTCTACAGTTTCCCTTTACTATAAAAGACTTTGATTCATGGTAATTTATTACAAGATAGCTCAGTTCAACAATGCCTAGTAATTAAATTTAAATGCTAATTAACGAATTTTGGGGTAAACTAAAGTGAGTGTGGAACTTTCTAATAGGTGTTTTTCTGCCGCGTATATTTCACATACTACAATGTAGTTTCTTTAGAGCTGTAGTGTATCCCAAAGAACGCACATAGCGCATCATCTGAGGTCTTATATTTTGACCTTGAAGTAGAGGTTGCCATTTAAGCGACGTAAATCTGGCAATGTGTTTCATCTGTTATCGCCGTGCTCGGATTTCTTTAGTTGTGCGGAACATTTTAATAAAGATTTGATTCACTATGGCGTGTAAGAAAATTTGCGAACATTAACGGTCTATTTATATGAGGTCTTTCTCTAATGGAAAAAAATAATAAACTAATAGACTTCCTTTCTACCCGACCACCTTTTCTTCCACTTCCTATTAGAATCCACTTTATTTTTCACTTCCTCTTCTACACCATACCACTTCATCTCCACTTCTTCCACTTATGTTGTAACTTCTTCTCCCATTATTTCATCATATAGGTACGTGCGCACGGGTGTGGGGGAGGGTGGAATAGTCAAACAGTCCAAAATTCAGCTCTAAAGCTTACGTGCAAAATTGACTGATAAGATAAGATTTTAGCTTTCTTGAAATATTTCAGATTTTATGCCATAAGTACTACCAACGTTAGAGAAACACCGAATTGCACGCCAAGAGAGCATAAAGAATGGAATTATGGAAATATAATGGAAACAAAATTTGTCGGGAATATTGTTAACGCTACCACAGACAGACAAAAAGAGTTATCGAGCTCTGGTTTCCACTGTTTGATTCCCCTTCGACCCGTCTTACTGACTACAGGATAAAACACTAGTTTTCTTCTCTTTAAAGTACCAATATCCTCGAATGACGTGTTTTCTTCATTTTACTTGCTTCTCGGATAATTCCACACTAAAACGCTAATATCTCGGCCAATAGGTGAGCTATTTGAATTCCGCTAAGTTCACATTATTGTTCTAGGTCTATAGATAGTGAATCTATGGTCTGGGGACGCGGCAACTTATGAATTTGGAACAATTTTGACCAGGGGCCGGCCACCTCCATCTTCAAAAATTCACTCGATGCATTTTTCTAGTATTTTTTTAGTTTTACATGGTTTTACTCTCGTTTTTAACTTCACAATATTATGTATATACTTTGATGTTAATTTTGTCTTCAAATTTAACTCTCAAATCGCCGAGATGGCATTTCCAATTCGTTTTTTTGCAATTTGGCGGCCGACATTTTGATATGGAGAATCGCCGTCTCCCGATTCGGAATCTACAACAAATTTGGGGTATACCACTCCAAAATTCAAGTCTCTTGTCCAAAAATTGAAAGAGCATGCAACATCTCGATGTAGCAAATTATCCGGAGCAATCCCCGTCTAGCCATCCTACGACTTGATCTTCGATGTGTTACACTTTACCATCTCGTTTAAATCCCTCAATTTCGTTCAATTACATCACAAATAGACTATATCTATTGGAAATATCTTCGGGATCAACAGTTTTCACATCGATTCTTATCAAAATTTGATCTTTTCACAAGGATTTGACAATTTTTATAATATATTGACTTTTCCAGGTAGGAAACTTGTCTCGGTTAAATTCATTTCCTTTGCAAAAAACACCCATCGTATTCAGCACATTTTCCGCGTTTTTCAAGGTACTGGTCCTGGTACTGGTGGTTTTCAAGGAGTTTCGTGGTGGGGTTTCAAATTTTCCGCGTATTTATTTTCGTAAAGTGATTAGTCAAAACCCGTTTTTCAACTTTTCTCCATTTTCTCGCAATCAAACCTGATAACAAAATATACAAATAGATCGGGCGTAAAATAGCGGACATATTTCTATTTTCCCGGGGTCAATCCAACAAATATTGACACTTTCCTTTTTCGGAAAACCTTATGCACACACATGTGGAAACTAAATTTGCCGGGAATATTGTTAACGCTACCACAGACCAGTGTTGGGGAAGTTCCTTTTTAAAACGATCTTTTTAAAAGTTCAGTTCACGTCCAAATATATGAACTTTTTAAAAGTTCAAGTTCTTTATTTTAAGCATGTGTAGTAAAAGTTCACGTTCCTTAAAAAAACGAATATAAGTTCTTTTAAAAGTTCTTTTTTGAAAAAAATTAACTATATTCCTACCTAGGTAAATGACAGGGTTAAATATCATAACAAAGAAACACATAATAAACTTCATAATGTTTTTTTTAATTTTATACATAGCCTAGCATATAATTTCTATATGTTATGAGTTAAAGAAACTTCGGAAATATTCGGATCGGCTCGGACTTTATTCCGATTCGACTGCTTAGTGCTCAGTAGGAAAGAGCGAACTTGATCGAAACGTTCGTGGTTAAAACGAATGTTTGACGTTCACGTTCTTTGTATACAAAAAAGAACGCGTTCGCTCAAAAGTTCGCCAAAAAAGTAACGCGTTCCTAGGAACGCGTTCTTTTTAAAAGTTCCCTCCCCAACACTGCCACAGACAGACAAACGAGTTATCAGGCTCTGGTTCCCTCTGCTCGATTCCCCGTCGTCCCGTCTAACTGACGTTAAAGGATAAAACAATCGATTTACCTATTTTCTTAAAGTACCAAAATCCTCGAATGGCGTGTTTTCTTTATTTTACTTGCTTTCTGGGACATCCAGAATACAAGTTAAGAATGAATGCCATCGTTGAGGCAACTGCTCCATAATTAGAAATAATAACATTTTCCTTAAAATGAACAATAAGACTTTTTCGAAATTCAATTCAAATGATAACTAGTTAGACAAAAATGTTTTATTCCTACTCAATTTTCCTCAAAACTTTGGCTGTGGGAAATTTTGCACATACGGATTAACAAAAAAATTCATTGCAATTAAATATAAAATACCTATATGCACACTGGGCAAAATAAAAAACGATTGTTGGACACATTTGAATGCCTTATTGTCAGGTTTCTTGACAATTCTCAATGATTTGTAATCATCATTGAATGAGAGATCACCTCACCTACTACTAGAGTGAGCCATAGACATTTTAGCCATTTTGCGTTCCACATTTTTGGATTGATGGAATCATGCTCTATCAATTGTCATTTGACTAATGTAGACACATACAGTTAGTATTGAAGTATTCTCTGACTCAGTGATAGAGATCACATAGAGTAAACTGGCTTCTGATAATGCGATCTTTATTTAAGTAAATCAGTTATTATGAGATAATTCTTTTGTTTTGCCGGGTGTACCTTGACCACTTCAAATAATTGATTCTGTTGTACCTATATAGAGTATATGAATATACGGCCATCGGTGCTCGCTTATCTACGCGTTACATTGGCGTTTTTCTCAAGTTATATTTTATCTAGTGGAGCGGTCGCTCCACCCAGCCAAGTCGTACCGTACACTCACAGTCACTCAACATACCGTAAATGCCTAATAAACTGAGGAGCAGACCAAACACTTTTACTGTAAGCAACAACATGGCATTTTCGGCCTACTGGATCTTAAAATTGGAAAATCTCACATTGTTGTGAAATGTCTTAATTTCGAGCTATGGCCCACCCCACTACATATACCAAATTTGGGAACAATAGGTTATGCCATTTGCGCGCTAGAGGACCGAGAAAACAGTGAAATTACACCACTTTCTGATTCTGAAGATGATGATGATGATATCAGGAAACCCTGTTGACAGCGCCACAGCCTAAACGGCTGAACCGATCGACCTGAAACTTTTACCACATATGCACTTTTGGCGTCTGATGATACCTTGCCTCTTGTGATTTTTTGTGCCGCCATTTTTAAACCGGAAGTGACGTCATAACTCAAAAACGTCTGGACCGATTAGAACGAAATTAGCGCCATTCGATTTAGATGGTCATCTTTATGAAGTATCAATAAAAAAAATATTATTTTCTTATTTTCTAAACCGGAAGTGACGTCATAAATACGCAATATTTAACTTATTTCAACAAATTATACTTAAAATACGTACATAATTAACTTACATTGTAACATAGACAATACAATTTATATATTCAAGGTAGCAGTGTTCTCGGCCGCCATTCCTGAAACCGGAAGTGACGTCATATATCTAAAACGCCTGTACCGATTGCAACTGAACTAGCTCCTGCGTATTCATTCTGCTATTTATTTGAAAAATCAATTGTGAAAAATGAATAAATAAATTAATGGTACCGGAAATGGCGGCAGGAACCACTAAATGAAACCGGAAGTGACGTCATATATTACAAACGGCATGACCGATTTTACGGAAATATAGGGATTAGGAATTCAGATGGTCGTTCATGAAGGTATCAACTAGATAAAACTAGATTGTTTTCTTATTACCTATACCGGAATTCGGCCGCTATTTCAAAACCGGAAGTGACGTCATGTATCGAAAACGGCTGGATCGATTATAACGAAACTTAAGCTATTCTTCTTGGATAATCATTTTCATCTTATACCAAACGCAACTTTTCATAGTAACCAAATCGGTTGAGGCGTATTTTTTTAAAGAAATTAGTCCCTGCTCGGACATGTGCTACAAGCTGTATGAATAAACTAACAAAAGAAGTGATATCCCAGAAAAAACACTCCGTGTAAAAATACCAGCCAAGTCTCTTTAACTATAAAAAAAAATAGAAGAAATCTAAAAATTCAGCACTGAAAAGGAGTGATATCAAAAAAGGAGCCAAGTCAACGAATTTTCCAAATTTTAATCGTACCATTGAAATAAAAATATCAACCCCCGAGAAATACTTAAAAAAAGGACTTGGCGCATCGTTTTTTTAAAGACATTTTTCTATTCTTAAGCTTATGCCACTCACATACTACGTAGTTCAGAAATGCCTAGAAAAATTGGGACAAAACTTTCAAATTCAATATTGAACATTCTGTAAAATATTTTAAATTTAAATATAAGTACGCAAAGAAACATAGCATTGTCTTACAAGCAATAAATACAGAACAGTTGTGTTTGTGATTGGTAGGTACCTATAGTTTTGTGGGTACATCAACATACCTACTACAGCATTATACTTGGAACCTTCTCGCCGTGTAATTAATTGCTATTAATTAACATTTTATACCAAAAAAATTCATAAATTACATAACGTATTACTTTAGATAAAAATCTAGTCAGTAATTATTTGAGCAGCATGGCTCAGTGCACTAGTCACTTATACAAATCTCATTGACGGCCTTCTTGTAATGAGCGCTTTCGCTATTTCCCTCAGTCACGATATTGAGAAGTCTTCTATTAATATGACCCTAGAAATAGTGGCAATAACGAAAAGACTAGGCCGCTTCCGTTTATTCGTTATTCGTTTATCCGTTTATTTCCTCTGAATATTGACAAAATACCAAAACTGCCAGTAGGTAAGAGTACTAGTTATATTAAAACGTAGTATGATTCGTCGATAATGAATGTGATATACTCAGGAAAATATACTTGTAGAGTTCTTCCTATACTTTTAGGATAGAAAAGTGTCTTTAAAAAAACGATGCGCCAAGTCCTTTTTTTAAGTATTTCTCGGGGGTTGATATTTTTATTTCAATGGTACGATTAAAATTTGGAAAATTCGTTGACTTGGCTCCTTTTTTGATATCACTCCTTTTCAGTGCTGAATTTTTAGATTTCTTCTATTTTTTTTTATAGTTAAAGAGACTTGGCTGGTATTTTTACACGGAGTGTTTTTTCTGGGATATTTAATACTTTAGGTTATCACAAAACATTGTTGTTTCAACAAACACGATTCGTTCAAATCCCTCAATTTGGTTCAATTACATTGCAAACAAACGATATCTATTGGAAATGGCGTTGGGATCAATTGTTTTTATATCGATACCTGTAAAATTATTAAATGTATAACAATTATTATTCACACAATCACGTATTGCTGGACCGTAGGTTCATTATCCCGCACCTTTAACATGGGAATCCCGTCCTTATTAATATACACACAGAAGTCATTTCAGTTATTTGATGTTTTTTCACTTTCCTGACAACATTTTCAAAATCTGAGTTCATATTCGAATTCAGCGAGAAAATTGGAGTAAACCACTCTAAAATTCAACGGTCTACTTGCAAAAATGAGCGAGAAAGACCGATTTTAAAATTCATGAAATTGTTCAGATTAAAAGCCATAAGCCAAGCAACGTTCTAGCAACCCCGACCTTGCAAGTGAAGTCAACACAGAGAAAATAATTTTATTTGAACGATGATTACCGCTAATGAAAGCATTTCAGAGAAAATTGTCTCAAACAAAAAAACACTCCCAATAGGCTACTGCATCGGGGAAAATATATATTTGACGAATCCTCCTCAAAACGAGGAGAGAAGAAACCTATGACTTCGAATGTAATTGATTCATATTGAGCATTACACATTTTGTGTGTGAGTGCTCACGCACGATTTTGTTATTTATTCTTGATATGTACCTATATTGTAATTTATCTTTAGTCTTTCTTTTTAATGCGTTTTTAATTGTATCTGTGACTTTTTGCTCAAGCTGGCAGTGGGGCACATGTTGTTACGGGACTTCGCTCTATTTCTACTGCCAGTAAATGCATGTATGATATGTATCCTATGTATGTATTATATCGTATATGAGTTCATGTGAACTCGAATTGATAATGAATTGAGCGTAACAAGGGGTGTGTGGCTGGGTAGTAGTATATTTACAAGCTTACTGGTACACCTGCCAATTACTGGTGCGTTTTCCCTAGTTAATTACAATTATGACTTTTCCACAGATACTATAGCTTCTTGACTTTGTTGAATAGTTTGTTGAACCATTTTAATAAATGTAATTCATTTATTTGAAAACAAATAGACGTGCCCAACCCCCCTAAGAAATTACAGGGAGATAAATCAATGTGCCCCCCCCCCCCCCCCCCCGCCCATAATATAAGTATTCATTCATCATACTCAATAAATTGTGCGACTTCGTAATATTCTTCATAAGAAACTATTGATTAAAATTCAATTATAAAATCAAAAATTATAAGCCAAAACGCATCGAAATGGTCCATATGAACTTCTGAAATTAATTTCTTTTGATTCTGGGGGGTTATCCCCCAAAACCCCACATTGAACTCAGACGTTAACGTTTTTCCCGAAAATAATGTATTTTCAGCTACTTTTGGGACATCTGACAGCCAGGAGTGCCCCCCCCCCCCCCCTCCCCCTACAAAAAATATACTTCCGGCGCATCTGAGTATATTTATTCCAGCTATTATAAACGTATGCTCCTTATAGAACAAATTTACTATGATTT
Organism: Leuctra nigra; assembly: GCA_934045905.1. Lineage (NCBI taxonomy): Eukaryota > Metazoa > Arthropoda > Insecta > Plecoptera > Leuctridae > Leuctra > Leuctra nigra. The sequence goes on from OW203765.1 coordinate 16,882,843, forward strand.
CATTTTATCTCAACATTTTCATATTAACAAATTTCCAATCTAGGCAAGAATCCTTAATTTACCATCATGCCAAACGTCATATTGACGCATTTTACACAAAACAAAATCATTGACAAGTGGTAAAATATTACAGCTAATAAGATAGAAACATGGTACATGTTATTTTCGATTTTAGATAACTCTTACCATATTATATTTTCTCAATTATATTCCCTCAAATATCAAAGTATGGTATACTAAAAAAATATAAAAAATTGCGGTTTTCTTGTAGTTTTTATGATAAAACTTTATTGTTGAATTGAATAAGGTGCTTGTCCGGTATAATCTCTGATTGCGTTCTTGTCCATACACAGCCACCGATTCATAAGGCATCTTAATTTAAAACACTGAAGTCTATAGCGTCTTGTGTAACACACAATTGTAATTATGACACAATCACAATCTTATTATTGTAATGTAAATATGTTTCATTTGAATCACATGTCACAGCACGTAAGGTTCATTATTCAGTACCATTGACATGGGAATCCCGCCCTTATTAATATAATAACACACACAGTTGCCATTTCAGTTATTTGATGTTTATTTACTTTCCTCACAACATTTTCAAAATCTGAGTTCATATTCGAAATCAGCGAGAAAATTGGAGTAAACCACTCTAAATTTCAACTGTCTACTTGCAAAAATGAGAGAGAAAGACCGATTTTAACATTCGTAAAATTGTTCAGATTTAATTCCATAGTAAAAACTTTAGAGCAACCTCGATCTTGCACGTGAAGTCAACGCAGAGAAAATAATTTTATTTATGAAAAGTTTTTCAAACAAAAAACAGTCACAATAGGCTACTGCATCGGGGAAAAATATTGAATTTTACCAATGCTCTTCAAAGAGAGGAGAGAAAATATCTTTAGACCTCGTATAATGGCAAAATGCATATTGATGATCGCACATCTGTGAACTCGAATTGTTTAATTGTATGTATCAATGAACATATTGTTTGTATTAGATAGAACCTAGAATATGTAATAAATATTTATTTGAAAGATGCGATTACCACAAAAACCATTGACCAATAGTTGTGCCTAAAGTAAGAGAAAACTCATTTACACGTACTGTAACTTCGTACTGATTAACCCCGAATCCCTGTTCATATTAACTGCTTATTTTGCTTAATTCTAACATAGATACATTCACTGAATGCATTCTTACACATATAAGTGTAAGTGTAACAAATCCTTAAAGGAATATAAATGTTCATTTAAGGATTTTGTTCATCACTTGTCAATTAAATGAAATCGATTAGGTACGAAACTAAATATTTTGATTGCATAGGAATATTAAACGTGATGTTAATCGGACATGTTATTAATTTAATGTTGATATACACATAATTTAATTTATTGAGTCATAAACAGTATTTTGCAATATGTCTGAAGCAGTGTGGGCATTATCTGTTAAAACTACTGAATAAAATAATTTAGATAACATATTGACGTTGCATCAATCTCCTACAAAATGCATTATTTCTAAAATACTAGAAGTATTTAAGGTGATAATAGCGCTCGGCCGTTTTAGAAAATTGAGAGAGAAAAATTGTTTCATAAGTGGGTGTAACTTTGATGGGATGTTCACATGATCAGTCTGATTATTTGAAGGTAGCACCATTTAATTTTTGCTTCTTGCATTGTTAATTAGGCGCCGGTTATTCAACAAAACCGCTCAAAACTTTGAAATTTCCGATACGATTGGAGACCATACCCGTGAACCAATTAATCTCATATTTTAATCATTATGAGATAAAAGATAAACGTTATTACTAGGCACATTTTTCAAATTATATTTCATACGGCACCCATTGAGACAAAAAAATATACAATTTTTAAACAAAATACGATAATTATTACTAATTACCTATAAAGAAGAAAAAATTAAAAATGTACCAAGGGATAACCCTAAACTTGTGTTTCATCTAATCATGGTTAAAATTTCATATTATTTCGTCAACCCATTTTGTCTTCAACTGTATCCAAAAAAGGGCCTGCAAAACGCGGTAAAATCGCTCGCGCTTGCCCCACCAAAATAACCACCGACAACTGCAATAATATAGGGCCAAACATTTAGTAAATGGTGTTTTGAAATTTTGCAAAACACATTTAATGTTAACGTCATGGTTGTGTTAGCTATTATAATGACCTCGGTTTTTCTCCAGCATTCACATTGTGTGTTTGAGATAGAACATTGCAGGGAGCTCGGATAGATATTAGAGATGCACATGGTTGTGTTTGCTATTATAATGACCTCGGTTTTTCTCCAGCATTCACATTGTGTGTTTGAGATAGAACATTGCAGGGAGCTCGGATAGATATTAGAGATGCACATGGTTGTGTTTGCTATTATAATGACCTCGATTTTTCTCCAGCATTCACATTGTGTGTTTGAGATAGAACATTGCAGGGAGCTCGGATATATATTAGAGATGCACATGGTTGTGTTTGCTATTATAATGACCTCGGTTTTTCTCTAGCATTCACATTGTGTGTTTGAGGGAGCTTGATGGCACAAGACAATCTAGCAAATCAATTTCATCGGAGGTTTCAATTTTCTTTACAAAAGTACTCATAGTATTCCAAACAAATTGGTTAATATTATAGAAACACCAATATATTTATTAAGTTTGAATTTGGTATCTTAAAGCAATTTGTTTTGTAGTAACGTTGTAAAGTTATTCTTTAACTCTTTATAATAGATGGCATGCTATTTTGGGTTAAATAAAAACATTACACAGATTTAGGAATAATTTTTCTTTGTGAACAATTTTACATTTCACCAAGAGAAGAGTAATTTGTTGTGCTTTGTAGAGTACTACATTGTTGTAAGTAAATTACTGATTTAAAACTTATTATAAAATATTTAAAATATAATATATATTTATATATTTTTAGCATGTATACACATACCACAGTATATTAGTAATAACAATAGAACATTATTAATAAATAATAATCCATAAATAAATTTGATGAACTCGCATTGTATTGGAGGTACAATATTTTTGAATGAAATAGTGTGTATTTCAAATATTTGAATGCTTGCATTTCATTGGTTAATGAATTAATACGACGACCTCGAATAATGCAGCCAACTCGCGAGCTGTGTGTGTGTGAAAACTATTTGAGCGCCGCCCTGGCGGTAACACACCTGAACTAAGAAAACATATCTTAGTACCATCCGAGATCATAGCTGAAACTCGGCAGGAAGCCTATTTCTGACTCCTAGATAGGCCTCCCAATGCTAAATAATCCGAGATCATGGGTCGAGACCTCGGATTGAAAAATGACCTCACATTCCTGTTGTGTATTCACCCCCATGATCTCGGATAGGTGGCAAAACTAACGCACACACACACACACACACCACACACACACACACACACACACACACACACACACACACACACACACACACACACACACACACACACACACACACACACACACACACACACACACACACACACACACACACACACACACACACACACACACACACACACACACACACACACACACACCCATACAGGTTTTGCTATCAAAGTGAGGTCTGTGAATACACACCGCCTATCCGAGACACGCCAAACTAAAGTAGCTACGAGCTTCGCTCCGTGAACTTTATCATTACAAAACATACCCTGATGACGAATATCGTATTCGTTTAGCCCTAGAGTTGATTTGTGTATGTAAACAATATCAATTACATTCGAGGTCTGTGAATTTCCCATATCATGTGAGATCAGGTAAATACACACATGGGAAGTGAGGTCTTCACACATAACCGTCATTTCGTAAGATCATGCCTTTCCGAGAGCATGATACACAAAAGCCGTTAGTGTGGAAGATTATACTAACTGGGGTCTCAATTTATAACGGTTTTGTGTATATCTGTAACTGCCCATACCATTCGAGGACAAACGTAGTCATACAAACAATTCATTGCAAATGCATCAAAGCTCTTTAGAGTTTTACAAGAAATAAAAAGTATATATTAATACTGTTCGTATTATTTTATTTCATTTGCCATCAAAACAATTGACAAATTATTTCAATGATACAGACAGATAATTTAAAAGAACGGTCCGGAGCTCCTGGCAGAGAGTTTAAAATATAAATAATATTTTAGTAATACGATTTTACTTCATGAATATAATTTAACTCACTTTGTATATGATTGAAAATAAACGAGATCATTATAATAGCAAACACAACCTTGTACATCTCTAATATCTATCCGAGCTCCCTGCAATGTTCTATCTCAAACACACAATGTGAATGCTAGAGAAAAACCGAGATCATTATGATAGCAAACACAACCATGTGCATCTCTAATATCTATCCGAGCTCCCTGCAATGTTCTATCTCAAACACACAATGTGAATGCTGGAGAAAAACCGAGATCATTATGATAGCAAACACAACCATGCATCTCTAATATCTATCCGAGCTCTCTGCAATGTTCTATCTCAAACACACAATGTGAATGCTGGAGAAAAACCGAGATCATTATGATAGCAAACACAACCATGCATCTCTAATATCTATCCGAGCTCTCTGCAATGTTCTATCTCAAACACACAATGTGAATGCTAGAGAAAAACCGAGATCATTATAATAGCAAACACAACCATGTGCATCTCTAATATCTATCCGAGCTCCCTGCAATGTTCTATCTCAAACACACAATGTGAATGCTGGAGAAAAACCGAGATCATTATAATAGCAAACACAACCATGTGCATCTCTAATATCTATCCGAGCTCTCTGCAATGTTCTATCTCAAACACACAATGTGAATGCTGGAGAAAAACCGAGGTCATTATAATAGCAAACACAACCATGTGCAAATCTAATATCTTTCCGAGCTCCCTGCAATGTTCTATCTCAAACACACAATGTGAATGCGAGAGAAAAACCGAGGTCATTATAATAGCAAACACAACCATGTGCAACTCTTATATCTATCCGAGCTCCCTGCAATGTTCTATCTCAAACACACAATGTGAATGCTGGAGAAAAACCGAGGTCATTATAATAGCAAACACAACCATGCATCTCTAATATTATCTATCCGAGCTCCCTGCAATGTTCTATCTCAAACACACAATGTGAATGCTGGAGAAAAACCGAGGTCATTATAATAGCAAACACAACCATGTGCATCTCTAATATCTATCCGAGCTCCCTGCAATGTTCTATCTTAAACACACAATGTGAATGCTGGAGAAAAACCGAGATCATTATAATAGCAAACACAACCATGCATCTCTAATATCTATCCGAGCTCTCTGCAATGTTCTATCTTAAACACACAATGTGAATGCTGGAGAAAAACCGAGATCATTATAATAGCAAACACAACCATGTGCAACTCTAATATCTATCCGAGCTCCCTGCAATGTTCTATCTTAAACACACAATGTGAATGCTGGAGAAAAACCGAGGTCATTAGCAAACACAACCATGTTCATCTCTAATATCAAACCGATCTTCCTGCAATGAATCAGTAATCAATAAATAAATCTTAATCATAAGTGAGCAATCAATAATATCGTTATAAAATGCCGATATTTAATTATCCACAATTAAGAAATTGCACAAGTTAGACGCACATAATCTCTGAGAGTCCTCAACTGTTATATTTCATGAAGGCATTATTAAATTTAAATTGATTACAATTCCATGAAGAAATAAGCTAGGCGTTTGTTAACACACGGACAATCTATATCTATCCTTATTTATTATGCCTAGAGAGAACAAACTTACAGACCTCGGATCAACTCTACAGTTTCCCTTTACTATAAAAGACTTTGATTCATGGTAATTTATTACAAGATAGCTCAGTTCAACAATGCCTAGTAATTAAATTTAAATGCTAATTAACGAATTTTGGGGTAAACTAAAGTGAGTGTGGAACTTTCTAATAGGTGTTTTTCTGCCGCGTATATTTCACATACTACAATGTAGTTTCTTTAGAGCTGTAGTGTATCCCAGAGAACGCACATAGCGCATCATCTGAGGTCTTATATTTTGACCTTGAAGTAGAGGTTGCCATTTAAGCGACGTAAATCTGGCAATGTGTTTCATCTGTTATCGCCGTGCTCGGATTTCTTTAGTTGTGCGGAACATTTTAATAAAGATTTGATTCACTATGGCGTGTAAGAAAATTTGCGAACATTAACGGTCTATTTATATGAGGTCTTTCTCTAATGGAAAAAATAATAAACTAATAGACTTCCTTTCTACCCGACCACCTTTTCTTCCACTTCCTATTAGAATCCACTTTTTTTTTCACTTCCTCTTCTACACCATACCACTTCATCTCCACTTCTTCCACTTATGTTGTAACTTCTTCTCCCATTATTTCATCATATAGGTACGTGCGCACGGGTGTGGGGGAGGGTGGAATAGTCAAACAGTCCAAAATTCAGCTCTAAAGCTTACGTGCAAAATTGACTGATAAGATAAGATTTTAGCTTTCTTGAAATATTTCAGATTTTATGCCATAAGTACTACCAACGTTAGAGAAACACCGAATTGCACGCCAAGAGAGCATAAAGAATGGAATTATGGAAATATAATGGAAACAAAATTTGTCGGGAATATTGTTAACGCTACCACAGACAGACAAAAAGAGTTATCGAGCTCTGGTTTCCACTGTTTGATTCCCCTTCGACCCGTCTTACTGACTACAGGATAAAACACTAGTTTCCTTCTCTTTAAAGTTCCAATATCCTCGAATGACGTGTTTTCTTCATTTTACTTGCTTCTCGGATAATTCCACACTAAAACGCTAATATCTCGGCCAATAGGTGAGCTATTTGAATTCCGCTAAGTTCACATTATTGTTCTAGGTCTATAGATAGTGAATCTATGGTCTGGGGACGCGGCAACTTATGAATTTGGAACAATTTTGACCAGGGGCCGGCCACCTCCATCTTCAAAAATTCACTCGATGCATTTTTCTAGTATTTTTTTTAGTTTTACATGGTTTTACTCTCGTTTTTAACTTCACAATATTATGTATATACTTTGATGTTAATTTTGTCTTCAAATTTAACTCTCAAATCGCCGAGATGGCATTTCCAATTCGTTTTTTTGCAATTTGGCGGCCGACATTTTGATATGGAGAATCGCCGTCTCCCGATTCGGAATCTACAACAAATTTGGGGTATACCACTCCAAAATTCAAGTCTCTTGTCCAAAAATTGAAAGAGCATGCAACATCTCGATGTAGCAAATTATCCGGAGCAATCCCCGTCTAGCCATCCTACGACTTGATCTTCGATGTGTTACACTTTACCATCTCGTTTAAATCCCTCAATTTCGTTCAATTACATCACAAATAGACTATATCTATTGGAAATATCTTCGGGATCAACAGTTTTCACATCGATTCTTATCAAAATTTGATCTTTTCACAAGGATTTGACAATTTTTATAATATATTGACTTTTCCAGGTAGGAAACTTGTCTCGGTTAAATTCATTTCCTTTGCAAAAAACACCCATCGTATTCAGCACATTTTCCGCGTTTTTCAAGGTACTGGTCCTGGTACTGGTGGTTTTCAAGGAGTTTCGTGGTGGGGTTTCAAATTTTCCGCGTATTTATTTTCGTAAAGTGATTAGTCAAAACCCGTTTTTCAACTTTTCTCCATTTTCTCGCAATCAAACCTGATAACAAAATATACAAATAGATCGGGCGTAAAATAGCGGACATATTTCTATTTTCCCGGGGTCAATCCAACAAATATTGACACTTTCCTTTTTCGGAAAACCTTATGCACACACATGTGGAAACTAAATTTGCCGGGAATATTGTTAACGCTACCACAGACCAGTGTTGGGGAAGTTCCTTTTTAAAACGATCTTTTTAAAAGTTCAGTTCACGTCCAAATATATGAACTTTTTAAAAGTTCAAGTTCTTTATTTTAAGCATGTGTAGTAAAAGTTCACGTTCCTTAAAAAAACGAATATAAGTTCTTTTAAAAGTTCTTTTTTGAAAAAAATTAACTATATTCCTACCTAGGTAAATGACAGGGTTAAATATCATAACAAAGAAACACATAATAAACTTCATAATGTTTTTTTTAATTTTATACATAGCCTAGCATATAATTTCTATATGTTATGAGTTAAAGAAACTTCGGAAATATTCGGATCGGCTCGGACTTTATTCCGATTCGACTGCTTAGTGCTCAGTAGGAAAGAGCGAACTTGATCGAAACGTTCGTGGTTAAAACGAATGTTTGACGTTCACGTTCTTTGTATACAAAAAAGAACGCGTTCGCTCAAAAGTTCGCCAAAAAAGTAACGCGTTCCTAGGAACGCGTTCTTTTTAAAAGTTCCCTCCCCAACACTGCCACAGACAGACAAACGAGTTATCAGGCTCTGGTTCCCTCTGCTCGATTCCCCGTCGTCCCGTCTAACTGACGTTAAAGGATAAAACAATCGATTTACCTATTTTCTTAAAGTACCAAAATCCTCGAATGGCGTGTTTTCTTTATTTTACTTGCTTTCTGGGACATCCAGAATACAAGTTAAGAATGAATGCCATCGTTGAGGCAACTGCTCCATAATTAGAAATAATAACATTTTCCTTAAAATGAACAATAAGACTTTTTCGAAATTCAATTCAAATGATAACTAGTTAGACAAAAATGTTTTATTCCTACTCAATTTTCCTCAAAACTTTGGCTGTGGGAAATTTTGCACATACGGATTAACAAAAAAATTCATTGCAATTAAATATAAAATACCTATATGCACACTGGGCAAAATAAAAAACGATTGTTGGACACATTTGAATGCCTTATTGTCAGGTTTCTTGACAATTCTCAATGATTTGTAATCATCATTGAATGAGAGATCACCTCACCTACTACTAGAGTGAGCCATAGACATTTTAGCCATTTTGCGTTCCACATTTTTGGATTGATGGAATCATGCTCTATCAATTGTCATTTGACTAATGTAGACACATACAGTTAGTATTGAAGTATTCTCTGACTCAGTGATAGAGATCACATAGAGTAAACTGGCTTCTGATAATGCGATCTTTATTTAAGTAAATCAGTTATTATGAGATAATTCTTTTGTTTTGCCGGGTGTACCTTGACCACTTGAAATAATTGATTCTGTTGTACCTATATAGAGTATATGAATATACGGCCATCGGTGCTCGCTTATCTACGCGTTACATTGGCGTTTTTCTCAAGTTATATTTTATATTTAATACTTTAGGTTATCACAAAACATTGTTGTTTCAACAAACACGATTCGTTCAAATCCCTCAATTTGGTTCAATTACATTGCAAACAAACGATATCTATTGGAAATGGCGTTGGGATCAATTGTTTTTATATCGATACCTGTAAAATTATTAAATGTATAACAATTATTATTCACACAATCACGTATTGCTGGACCGTAGGTTCATTATCCCGCACCTTTAACATGGGAATCCCGTCCTTATTAATATACACACAGAAGTCATTTCAGTTATTTGATGTTTTTTCACTTTCCTGACAACATTTTCAAAATCTGAGCTCATATTCGAATTCAGCGAGAAAATTGGAGTAAACCACTCTAAAATTCAACGGTCTACTTGCAAAAATGAGCGAGAAAGACCGATTTTAAAATTCATGAAATTGTTCAGATTAAAAGCCATAAGCCAAGCAACGTTCTAGCAACCCCGACCTTGCAAGTGAAGTCAACACAGAGAAAATAATTTTATTTGAACGATGATTACCGCTAATGAAAGCATTTCAGAGAAAAGTGTCTCAAACAAAAAAACACTCCCAATAGGCTACTGCATCGGGGAAAATATATATTTGACGAATCCTCCTCAAAACGAGGAGAGAAGAAACCTATGACTTCGAATGTAATTGATTCATATTGAGCATTACACATTTTGTGTGTGAGTGCTCACGCACGATTTTGTTATTTATTCTTGATATGTACCTATATTGTAATTTATCTTTAGTCTTTCTTTTTAATGCGTTTTTAATTGTATCTGTGACTTTTTGCTCAAGCTGGCAGTGGGGCACATGTTGTTACGGGACTTCGCTCTATTCCTACTGCCAGTAAATGCATGTATGATATGTATCCTATGTATGTATTATATCGTATATGAGTTCATGTGAACTCGAATTGATAATGAATTGAGCGTAACAAGGGGTGTGTGGCTGGGTAGTAGTATATTTACAAGCTTACTGGTACACCTGCCAATTACTGGTGCATTTTCCCTAGTTAATTACAATTATGACTTTTCCACAGATACTATAACTTCTTGACTTTGTTGAATAGTTTGTTGAACCATTTTAATAAATGTAATTCATTTATTTGAAAACAAATAGACGTGCCCAACCCCCCTAAGAAATTACAGGGAGATAAATCAATGTGCCCCCCCCCCCCCCCCGCCCATAATATAAGTATTCATTCATCATCAATATTAGTTATAATATTAGCCATTAGTCATTTATTATTCTCAATTTCAATTTATTATTTTACTATACTGTGTCCTAGTGGCAGTCATGTCTGATGACAGTGTTTTGTTTATTAAATAAAAGTTTTCTCTCTTCTCAATCAAAAATTATAAGCCAAAACGCATCGAAATGGTCCATATGCACTTCTGAAATTAATTTCTTTTGATTCTGGGGGGTTATCCCCCAAAACCCCACATTGAACTCAGACGTAAACGTTTTTCCCGAAAATAATGTATTTTCAGCTACTTTTGGGACATCTGACAACCAGGAGTGCCCCCCCCCCCCTCCCTCTACAAAAAATATACTTCCGGCGCATCTGAGTATATTTATTCCAGCTATTATAAACGTATGCTCCTTATAGAACAAATTTACTATGATTTCATTTTATCTCAACATTTTCATATTAACAAATTTCCAATCTAGGCAAGAATCCTTAATTTACCATCATGCCAAACGTCATATTGACGCATTTTACACAAAACAAAATCATTGACAAGTGGTAAAATATTACAGCTAATAAGATAGAAACATGGTACATGTTATTTTCGATTTTAGATAACTCTTACCATATTATATTTTCTCAATTATATTCCCTCAAATATCAAAGTATGGTATACTAAAAAAATATAAAAAATTGCGGTTTTCTTGTAGTTTTTATGATAAAACTTTATTGTTGAATTGAATAAGGTGCTTGTCCGGTATAATCTCTGATTGCGTTCTTGTCCATACACAGCCACCGATTCATAAGGCATCTTAATTTAAAACACTGAAGTCTATAGCGTCTTGTGTAACACACAATTGTAATTATGACACAATCACAATCTTATTATTGTAATGTAAATATGTTTCATTTGAATCACATGTCACAGCACGTAAGGTTCATTATTCAGTACCATTGACATGGGAATCCCGCCCTTATTAATATAATAACACACACAGTTGCCATTTCAGTTATTTGATGTTTATTTACTTTCCTCACAACATTTTCAAAATCTGAGTTCATATTCGAAATCAGCGACAAAATTGGAGTAAACCACTCTAAATTTCAACTGTCTACTTGCAAAAATGAGAGAGAAAGACCGATTTTAACATTCGTAAAATTGTTCAGATTTAATTCCATAGTAAAAACTTTAGAGCAACCTCGATCTTGCACGTGAAGTCAACGCAGAGAAAATAATTTTATTTGGACGATGATTACCGTTAATCCAAGCATTCTAGAGAAAAGTTTTTCAAACAAAAAACAGTCACAATAGGCTACTGCATCGGGGAAAAATATTGAATTTTACCAATGCTCTTCAAAGAGAGGAGAGAAAATATCTTTAGACCTCGTATAATGGCAAAATTCATATTGATGATCGCACATCTGTGAACTCGAATTGTTTAATTGTATGTATCAATGAACATATTGTTTGTATTAGATAGAACCTAGAATATGTAATAAATATTTATTTGAAAGATGCGATTACCACAAAAACCATTGACCAATAGTTGTGCCTAAAGTAAGAGAAAACTCATTTACACGTACTGATTAACCCCGAATCCCTGTTCATATTAACTGCTTATTTTGCTTAATTCTAACATAGATACATTCACTGAATGCATTCTTACACATATAAGTGTAAGTGTAACAAATCCTTAAAGGGATATAAATGTTCATTTAAGGATTTTGTTCATCACTTGTCAATTAAATGAAATCGATTAGGTACGAAACTAAATATTTTGATTGCATAGGAATATTAAACGTGATGTTAATCGGACATGTTATTAATTTAATGTTGATATACACATAATTTAATTTATTGAGTCATAAACAGTATTTTGCAATATGTCTGAAGCAGTGTGGGCATTATCTGTTAAAACTACTGAATAAAATAATTTAGATAACATATTGACGTTGCATCAATCTCCTACAAAATGCATTATTTCTAAAATACTAGAAGTATTTAAGGTGATAATAGCGCTCGGCCGTTTTAGAAAATTGAGAGAGAAAAATTGTTTCATAAGTGGGTGTAACTTTGATGGGATGTTCACATGATCAGTCTGATTATTTGAAGGTAGCACCATTTAATTTTTGCTTCTTGCATTGTTAATTAGGCGCCGGTTATTCAACAAAACCGCTCAAAACTTTGAAATTTCCGATACGATTGGAGACCATACCCGTGAACCAATTAATCTCATATTTTAATCATTATGAGATAAAAGATAAACGTTATTACTAGGCACATTTTTCAAATTATATTTCATACGGCACCCATTGAGACAACAAAATATACAATTTTTAACCAAAATACGATAATTATTACTAATTACCTATAAAGAAGAAAAAATTAAAAATGTACCAAGGGATAACCCTAAACTTGTGTTTCATCTAATCATGGTTAAAATTTCATATTATTTCGTCAACCCATTTTGTCTTCAACTGTATCCAAAAAAGGGCATGCAAAACGCGGTAAAATCGCTCGCGCTTGCCCCACCAAAATAACCACCGACAACTGCAATAATATAGGGCCAAACATTTAGTAAATGGTGTTTTGAAATTTTGCAAAACACATTTAATGTTAACGTCATGGTTGTGTTAGCTATTATAATGACCTCGGTTTTTCTCCAGCATTCACATTGTGTGTTTGAGATAGAACATTGCAGGGAGCTCGGATAGATATTAGAGATGCACATGGTTGTGTTTGCTATTATAATGACCTCGGTTTTTCTCCAGCATTCACATTGTGTGTTTGAGATAGAACATTGCAGGGAGCTCGGATATATATTAGAGATGCACATGGTTGTGTTTGCTATTATAATGACCTCGGTTTTTCTCTAGCATTCACATTGTGTGTTTGAGGGAGCTTGATGGCACAAGACAATCTAGCAAATCAATTTCATCGGAGGTTTCAATTTTCTTTACAAAAGTACTCATAGTATTCCAAACAAATTGGTTAATATTATAGAAACACCAATATATTTATTAAGTTTGAATTTGGTATCTTAAAGCAATTTGTTTTGTAGTAACGTTGTAAAGTTATTCTTTAACTCTTTATAATAGATGGCATGCTATTTTGGGTTAAATAAAAACATTACACAGATTTAGGAATAATTTTTCTTTGTGAACAATTTTACATTTCACCAAGAGAAGAGTAATTTGTTGTGCTTTGTAGAGTACTACATTGTTGTAAGTAAATTACTGATTTAAAACTTATTATAAAATATTTAAAATATAATATATATTTATATATTTTTAGCATGTATACACATACCACAGTATATTAGTAATAACAATAGAACATTATTAATAAATAATAATCCATAAATAAATTTGATGAACTCGCATTGTATTGGAGGTACAATATTTTTGAATGAAATAGTGTGTATTTCAAATATTTGAATGCTTGCATTTCATTGGTTAATGAATTAATACGACGACCTCGAATAATGCAGCCAACTCGCGAGCTGTGTGTGTGTGAAAACTATTTGAGCGCCGCCCTGGCGGTAACACACCTGAACTAAGAAAACATATCTTAGTACCATCCGAGATCATAGCTGAAACTCGGCAGGAAGCCTATTTCTGACTCCTAGATAGGCCTCCCAATGCTAAATAATCCGAGATCATGGGTCGAGACCTCGGATTGAAAAATGACCTCACATTCCTGTTGTGTATTCACCCCCATGATCTCGGATAGGTGGCAAAACTAACGCACACACACACACACACACACACACACACACACACACACACACACACACACCCATACGACCGAATCTATCTATGTGAGGTATGTGAATACACACCACCAATGTGAGACATCGCAAACTACACTAGATAGACAATGCTTACCATGACAACTATTGCTACCTTTAGTACCTAGATGGACGTGGTCATAACCGATTTGCTCTAAGACGTCGTTGTGTAAGTATGATATGACATATCTATGTGGACTCTGCGTTTTACTCAATATAATGTGAGATCACGTGCACTGCCAATCCGAGCTCATACACAGTGACCGTTACATTGTCGTATGTGCTCATACAAAGTGAACTCATACACATAACCGTCACTACGCGTACATTTTGCTTATCCGAACTCATACACAGTGACCGTTACAAAGTCGAAAGTGCATATACAGAGTGAAGTCATATGCATAACTTCATTACTTGTCAGGTTATTTGTAGGACGAGTTCCTTACAAATGAATATTATGACAATCCGTAACATAATATACACAGCAATGAACTGCGTAGGTACGTGATTCACGTAAGAACATCTGTTCAAATATCCCATGTATTACTGATTACTGATGGCATTTTTTTCCTGATATTAAATACAGATTATAATCTCAGAAAATCACTTACATCTATATAACATGGATATAATAATTTATGAGAATAGGTCAGACATGACATGTAAAAAGGTGCCATTAAAACAAACAAATTGATAAAAATACGTAGACATTGTTTCATTTAGAACACAAAGTACCTCTCTTCCAATATGTAGACTTAACTGTGGTTATATTACACACTTAAAAGCTCGCATTAATGGAAATAAGTTGACATTGTGTTTCAAGAACACAAAGTACCTCGCTTCAAATCTATAGACTCAACTGTGGTTATATTACACACTTGAGAGCTCGCATTGATGGAAATAAGTTGACATTGTGTTTCAAGAACACAAAGTACCTCGCTTCAAATCTATAGACTCAACTGTGGTTATATTACACACTTGAGAGCTCGCATTGATGGAAATAAGTTGACATTGTGTTTCAAGAACACAAAGTACCTCGCTTCAAATCTATAGACTCAACTGTGGTTATATTACACACATGAGAGCTCGCATTGATGGAAATAAGTTGACATTGTGTTTCAAGAACACAAAGTACCTCGCTTCAAATCTATAGACTCAACTGTGGTTATATTACACACATGAGAGCTCGCATTGATGGAAATAAGTTGACATTGTGTATCAAGAACACAAAGTACCTCGCTTCAAATCTAAAGACTCAACTGTGGTTATATTACACACATGAGAGCTCGCATTGATGGAAATAAGTTGACATTGTGTTTCAAGAACACAAAGTACCTCGCTTCAAATCTATAGACTCAACTGTGGTTATATTACACACTTGAGAGCTCGCATTGATGGAAATAAGTTGACATTGTGTTTCATGAACACAAAGTACCTCGCTTCAAATCTATAGACTCAACTGTGGTTATATTACACACATGAGAGCTCGCATTGATGGAAATAAGTTGACATTGTGTTTCAAGAACACAAAGTACCTCGCTTCAAATCTATAGACTCAACTGTGGTTATATTACACACATGAGAGCTCGCATTGATGGAAATAAGTTGACATTGTGTATCAAGAACACAAAGTACCTCGCTTCAAATCTAAAGACTCAACTGTGGTTATATTACACACATGAGAGCTCGCATTGATGGAAATAAGTTGACATTGTGTTTCAAGAACACAAAGTACCTCGCTTTAAATCTATAGACTCAACTGTGGTTATATTACACACTTGAGAGCTCGCATTGATAGAAATATGTTGACATTGTGTATCTATAACTTTTTTAAAATCCTTTCGGCCTAGAATGATTTTAGATCAATCCCAGTAAACATATCAGCTGGCTCGATGAAGGCACGGTGATGGGCTATAGTACCGGCCACTCTGGCAAGGTGCTGGCCACGAACAAGATGGTGCATTCAAAGATCATGCTGGCCAACAGCAATGACGCCGGTACTGGCTCAGTGCTGGCTGGGCTGCACGCGGCCAAATTTCCGGTACTGGGCCAGTACCGGCCAATTGCTCTGGCCGGTACCGGCAGGTACTGATATTATGGAGCTACTCCCCTCTCTCTCTCTGGCAGTGCATCGTCTTGATCTTCGTAATGTTAACATTTGAAAAAATCGTTAAATACCATCGATTTCGTTCAATAACGCAAATGTCTTCGGGATCAGTGTGTATGAGACAAAACCTTACTGACCTCAGATCATACCCACACTTCAACCCTATCTGTATTAAATCATGATTTTATCATTTTTACGAATATTTCTGTACATAAATGCTCAGTATTAATGAAAAGCCACTTTACTAATATTCGGAGAATATATGAACTGTGAGTGGAGCTTTATGATAAAATAGTCTTAAATTATTTGCGGTGTGTATTGTACAATGCATTGAATTAGTTTCTTAGATCTGCTGTGTGACGTTGAGTACGTACACACCGCATCATCTGAGGTCCTATAATTTTGACCTTGACGTAGAGGTTGCCATTTACTCGCCAGAACTATTGCATCGTATGTCTTCGGCGTTGTCAGGTTTCCTCAGTTTGCTTCGAATGTATGAGTAGAGGTTTAAACCACCGGACAAGTGTGTAAGAAGACTTGAGAATCTGTTCAGTCTTTCTGAGGTCTTTCTTTCAGTATCTATTGAATCCTCGAATTTCATAATGAATTGATAATTGGAAATCACTCAACTTATTTATCACAAAATTGTTATTATCAGCGCAGATAATAATTATATTCACACTTTTCATGCATGTGTTTTAGGAAATATTAATAAATTATTTAAATCGTTTCAAAATTATACTTACAAAATATCAACAAATGTTAGTAAAACACACTGTTTTTGTACTCAAAAGTGTGAATATCCATTGATAAATATGACATTTAAATCAAGTGGACAATTTGACGGGAAATGCCATTCCTGTTAAATGATGTAATATTTTACTGTTACCATGGTAACGTCATTGATGGTTGATTAAAAAATTACGCCATTTGACAGTATAACCGTTTTCCCTAGAAAATGTCCACTGATTTTAACATTATATTAATGAATTTAATAATGTGTACACTTTTGAGTATGAAAATTATGATATTTACCGACAAATATGTTTTTATTTTGACGGGAAACCCCGTGGGTGATATAGGACAGCATCATGATTTATAATGTCTAGCCAAGAAACAATTTGTAACGATGGTGAAGACATTGTTGCCATTGCAATGATCTGCGCTATAGCGTTAGTGTATATTTTACTGATTTTAAACAATGGTAATAAAATAAATCATTTTAATATTTCTTAATTTTTTTTAATAGATTCCATGAAAACTAGTCATCCCACATATATATTTTTTATTTAAAACTCTGCCAACAACAATTGTTGGTTGCCAACAAAGACACAGAATAATACACAACATAAATGAAAAGATAACTAAATTAACAAAATCATGAGAAGTGACTAAAATTAGGTAATAAACATTTGAACTATGAAATTAATGATATAAATGGTTTTTCAAAATAATAACTGATCTCCTAATTACATCTATAACTATACTATTTAACAAAGTCTTATGCAACTTGTGCTTCACTACAAATGCTTTCAAAAATCCAGGAATTGTTCCTCGTGACCCAACCATTAGTCCTACGATGTCGACATGAAGCAAACCATACATTCTTGAGTATTCCCCTATAGTTGGTTCATAATACTTCCGTTTTTCTTCATCAACTTCTTCAGGTTGATTTTTATGTGATTCGAACCTAATGGTTGGGTCGATGATTAAGCCGTGTTTTTTTAGATTGTCGATTACAATAATGTCAATGCGTTTAGACCCTCCAAAGCACGTAACTTCTTCATAGACGTCGAATTTGTTCTTTTCTCTAAACGCATTGGCAATCATTGTTCGGACGGAATTATGTCTCGCGATTTGTAGAAGTTCTCCGTGCTGACAGAAGTTCAGGACGTGTCCAAGGGTTTCTATCTCAGTGCAATGTCTGCACTGGTTTATACCGCCCTGACTTCTGCCGTGTAACACTCGAACTGGGGCTACATTTGCCGTCATTTTAATTGCATCTCTCCACTCACTGCAAGTTAAACCATTCCGTTTATTTATCCAGTTGTTTGTTGGAGTATGTTCGCTGAACAAAATTACCCCTTTACCCTTTTGTGTGAGTTCGCACCATCTTTCATACTCCCTATCTCGTAAGTGTTCACGAATAACAGATGGTTTAGGGTAAGATTTATTCGGATCTTTTGACAACGAATCGATGTTTATTCCAAGTTTGGTGGCACAATTTTGGCGCTCTCCTGTCAAATTCCTCGTGCTGACGACATACTTATTACAGGACTTTTCCAACACATTACAAACGTTGTAGTGCTGTATGTATGCTTCCCATCGTGCTCGAAATAATTGCAGGCCTTTGTGTTTATTTGCTGAGTAAATCATACTGTCCGGCGTGTCTCCAGGAATGCACAAGATGTCCTTCAAAGCACTTCTTATTATCTTATCAACATCATCCAAAAATTTTGAGGTAAGCTGTACTAAAGGTGCGTTTTGAAATGGGTAAACAAGGGTAGGCCAGACGTAAATATTTAAAATATTTAACTTCTGATCTGCTTTCAAAAGTGGAGATTTCACTAAAGCTTCTATGTTGGTACGAAGCGAAGAAATCACCTTCTCGTGGTTGAAGACAATCCCACGATTGAAGTTTACTCCTAAGTACTTGATAGATTCATCCTGTAGTAATCTCTGAATTCATGCAAATATACATTTCGTAACAAAACAAAACTTTAGTTTATTGCAAATTGGCGGTAGCCAATTTCAGATTAGCTTTGAAATCTATGCGAAAACTAGGACCGATTCTGGTAAATCTAGTTTCTACGGCAAAAATAGATGACGAAAGCAACACTCGAATTTAAGCAAATATTTCGGAGGTGGAGTGTTTGCGATTACATCGCAAAACGACGATATCTACTGGAATTGGCGTTGTGATCAATTGTTTTCATATCGATAGCTGTGAAATAATTGTATAAATAATATAACAATTCTTCACTCAATCACGTATTGCTAGACCGTAAGGTTCATTATCCCGCACCTTTAACATAGGAATCTCGCCATTATCAATATAACACACAGAAGCCATTTAAGTTATTTGAAGTTTTTTCACTTTCCTGACAACATTTTTAAAATCTGAGTTCACATTCGAATTCAGCGTGAAAATTGGAGGTAACCACTCTAAAATTCAACTGTCTACTTGCAAAAATGAGAGAGAAAGACCGATTCTAAAATTCGTGAATTTGTTCAGATTTAATGCCATTAACAACGTTAGAGCAACCTCGATCTTGCACGTGAAGTCAACGCAGAGAAAATAATTTTATTTGAACGATGATTACCGTTAATCCAAGCATTCTAGAGAAAAGTGTTTCAAACAAAAAACACTCACAATAGGATAATACATCGGTTAAAAGATTGAATTTGACGAATCCTGTTCAAACAGAGGAGAGAAAAATCCTGGGACCTCGTATGTAATGGCATAATTCATATTGATCATCACACATTTGTGAACTCGAAGTGATGATACGAGTGAGCCTAGTGTGTATAAGATAGAACCATATAATTCTGAGAAAATATTTATTTTATAGATGATTATCGCAAAAAAAATTGACTAATGATTGAATATTACAACCTTGAAACACATTTTCGCAGTCCAAACATTTTAGTCCAACTAGCATTTTAATAGTATGTCAAAAAGTGGTTATTTTTCTTGTATAATTACGGAAATGTTATTGTTTGTAATGGGTAGCAGGCTTGATTCTCTTGGCTGTTCTTCCTGACTTAGTTTGTTTCGTGGTATACCTTCAGATTTAAGAAAATGCTATTTATTCTAACAAATTTATTTATAGAAAATATCAACATAATGTTGATAAAACATACTGTTTTATACTCAAAAGTGTAAATATCCATTGATAAATATGACATTTAAATCAAGTGGACAATTTGACGGGAAACGGCATTCCTGTCGAATGATTTAATATTTTATTGTAACCATGTCAACGTCATTAATTGTTAGTTGATTAAGAAATTACGCCATTTGACAGTATAACCGTTTTCCCTAGAAAATGTCCACTAAATAAAACATTATATTTATGAATTAATGTGTACACTTTTGAGTATGAAAATAATAATTTTTACCGACAAATACGTTTTTATTTTGACGGGAAACCCCGTGGGTGAGCATCATGATTTATCAATTCTAGCCAAGAAACAATTTGTAACGATGGTGAAGACATTGTTGCCGTATGCAATACTCTGAGCTATGGCGTTAATGTATATTTTACTGATTTTAAACAATGATAATAAAATAAATCATTTTAATATTTCTTAAATTTTTTTGATGCCTTTAAAACTAGTCATCCCACTATAAAAATATGGTAATCTTTGAATTCTAACAATTTTTAAACAAAAATAGCATAACATAACAAAACTTTAGGTTATTGCAATTTGGCGGCCGCCAATTTCAGATACGTAATCGCTTAGCTTTGAAATCTATGCGAAAACTAGGACCGATTCTGGTAAATCTAGTTTCTACGGCAAAAATAGATGACGAAAGCACCACTCGAATTTTAGCAAATATTCCGGAACACTCCTCGTAAGTATACCTACCACACTATCGATCACTTCGATCTGTGGTAGTTTTAAAAATTCGTTCAAATATCTCAATTTCGTTCAATTACATCGCAAATAGACGATATCTATTGGAGATGGCGTTAGGATCAATTGTTTTCATATCGATACCATTGAAATAATTGTATAAATAATATAACAATTCTTCACTCAATCACGTATTGCTAGACCGTAAGGTTCATTATCCCGCACTTTTAACATAGGAATCTCGCCCTTATCAATATAACACACAGAAGCCATTTAAGTTATTTGAAGTTTTTTCACTTTCCTGACAACATTTTTAAAATCTGAGTTCACATTCGAATTCAGCGTGAAAATTGGAGGTAACCACTCTAAAATTCAACTGTCTACTTGCAAAAATGAGAGAGAAAGACCGATTCTAAAATTCGTGAATTTGTTTAGATTTAATGCCATAGTACCAACGTTAGAGCAACCCCGACCTTGCAAGTTAAGTCAACACAGAGAAAATAATTTTATTTGAATGATGATTACCGTTAATCCAAGCATTCTAGAGAAAAGTGTCTCAAACAAAAAACACTCGCAATAGGATAATACATCGGGGAAAATATAAATTTTGACGAATCCTCCTCAAAGCGAGGAGAGAAGAAACCTAGGACCTCGTTTGCAATTGATGAATTCATATTGAGCGTCACACATTTGGGAACTCGAATTGATAATGAATAAGTATACTGTGTGTATGAGATAGAACCAAAGAATGTGAATTTCAGGGGCGTAACAAGGGGTGTGCGGCTGGGTAGTAGTACATTTACACGCTTAGTATGGTACATCTGCCAATGACTGGTGCATTTTCCCTAGTTAATTACTATTATGACTTTTCCACTGATGCTATAGCTTCTTGACTTTGGTGAATAGTTTGTTGAACAATTTTAATAAATGTAATTCATTTATTTGATAACAAATAAAATAAAATTCAATAAATGTAAATTATATTCAATATAAAAATAACTTCAATTTCAATATGAAAGTATGTGTGAAGCAAAACATCTAATGGTAGCCAGGTTGGTAGAACTCTCGCCCGGGAAGTGAGATCTCCCGGGTTCGAGCCCTGGTTCGGCGGTTATTTCCACTTTGCACATTAGTTAAAGCGAAATAAAAAAATTAAAATGAATATAATGTATATTTATGGGCGCTGGAGCGGCGAAGGGGGGGGGGGGGGGGTAAACGTGCCACCCCCCTAAGAAAACACATGAGGCAGATAAATCAATGTGCCTACCCCCCCCCCCCCCCCCCTTCCCCATAATATAGATATTCATTCAAATATACTTA
This sequence comes from Leuctra nigra, assembly GCA_934045905.1. Classification (NCBI taxonomy): domain Eukaryota; kingdom Metazoa; phylum Arthropoda; class Insecta; order Plecoptera; family Leuctridae; genus Leuctra; species Leuctra nigra. The sequence continues at coordinate 16,905,119 of OW203765.1, forward strand.
ATAAATTGTCCGACTTCGAAATAATCTTCATAAGAAACTATTGAGTAAAGATATTAAAGTTCAAATTTTCAGTTAATCCCTATGTAAGGGGAGCAAATCGCCGAAAAATTATAAGCCAAAGCGCATCGAAATTTGGTCCATATGAACTTCTGAAATTAAAAACAATTCCGACCTGCATGATTTTGGGGGGCTTTTCCCCCAAAACCCCACATTGAACTCAAACGTAAACGTGTTTTCCCGAAAAAATGTATTTTCAGCTACTTTTGGGGCATCTGACAACCAGGAGTGGCCCCCCCCCTGCAAAAATATACTTCCGACGCATCTGTGTATATTTATTATGAACGTATGCTCCTTTTAGAACAAATTTACAACGATTTCATTTTATCTTAAAATTTTCATATTAACAAATTTCCAATCTAGAAAAGAATTCTTAATTTACCATCATATACTACTTATGCCAAATGTCATATTGAAACATCCTACACAAAACTACATCATTGACAAGTGGTAAAATATTACAGCTAATATGATGGAAACATGGTACAAGTTATTTTCGATTTTAGAGAACTCTCACCCAGAATATATTTTCTCAATTATATTCCCTAAAATATCAAAGTATGGTATACTCAAAAAAAATATTAAAAATGGCTAATTTCTTGTTGTTTTCATGATGAAACTTTATCTAGTTGAATTGAATAATGTGCTTGTCCGGTATAATCTCAGATCTTTCTTGTCCACACAGCCACCGATTCATATGCCATATTAATTTAAAACACTAAATAATAGTGTCTTGTGTAAAACACTTATAATTGTAATTAGGTTTCATTTTAATCACATGTCACAGCCCGTACGATTCATTATTCAGTACCCTTGACATGGGAATCCCGCCCTTATCAATATCACACACAGAAGCCATTTAAGTTATTTGAAGTTTTTTCACTTTCCTGACAACATTTTTAAAATCTGAGTTCACATTCGAATTCAGCGGGAAAATTGGAGTAAACCACTCTAAAATTCAACTGTCTACTTGCAAAAATGAGAGAGAAAGACCGATTCTAAAATTCGTGAATTTGTTCAGATTAATGCCATAGTAACAACGTTAGAGCAACCTCGATCTTGCACGTGAAGTCAACGCAGAGAAAATAATTTTATTTGAACGATGATTACCGTTAATCCAAGCATCCTAGAGAAAAGTGTTTCAAACAAAAAACACTCACAATAGGATAATACATCAGGGAATATATTGAATTTGACGAATCTTTTTCAAACAGTGGAGAGAAAAATCCTAAGACCTCGTTTGTAATTGATAAATTCATAATGATCATCACACATTTGTGAACTCGAATTGATACTGTAAATGAGCCTAGAGTGTGTATAAGATAGAACTTCTGCTATTAATTATTTAAATAATTCTTAAACACTGTATGTTATGAAGAAAGTATTTTAATAGGTATTTCATAATAAATTGAATACAGAAAAGCATCTGTCTGAGAAATTGAAGCTGTTAATAATGACCGTAAAGATTATTGTATACAAAACTGTGCGTAATGGGAGGGTTGCTAAGGTGTCGAATTCTAGACGCAGAGGGGCGTAAGTCCGTCTTGTTAATACATTGCCTCGAGCTCGTGTGTTGGCGCTTGTCCAACTTGCTCACATCCCCTGTGAGCGGCAAATGATGGGAGGGTCGCCTAATGAGTCGAGTTCTAGACGCGGTCCTAATAGGTCTGTAGAAGGTAAATCGATGGTCTGCGGGGGCATGTATTTAAAATTTTGGCCCAATTTTGAGTTTAAAGTTCGGCGTTACAATTTCAAAAATCGACTAGCTGAGAATTTCTAGTATTTTTTATTTTTCTTCACTCAATATCGAGCTGGGACCTACCCTCTTTTTTTAAAAATGTCTCGTACTTTCGCTCTCAAAAGGACAATTCGGCGCCCATTTCGGCGCCATCTTGAATTAGTGAGTCGGCGTTATGTCCATCGGAATCGACGTGTAAGCATTAGTTAAGTTTTGCATATTCAAGTATTTCCTCCAAAAATTGCAAGCGATGTGCTCAAACTCGATTTTCGATAAATAATCTGGAGCTACCTCCGTCTGGCGGTGCTTTGTCTTGTTCTCGGATGGGGCGATGCCAAGCTAGGACGACGGGATCGGCCACTTTGGCGCTAGCGTCGAGGCTGTGCTTTTCAAATCAACGCATTTCTTACCCCACAGTCCGTATTTTTATGTTATATTATAATAATTAATGTTGATATTTGGTTATTTAACGAAATAGTGGATAATTATTAGAAATGATAGTGTAATAATGATATTTTGATCATATAATGACAGCTCACAGAATTATTTTTGTTTCCAGTGCTCTCTTGAACTGACTCACTGCTTAATGGAATTTTGTAACTTCCAATTAAAACAATTGAGAGGGTGTCGCTTCAGATTGAAATAGAATTTGCTTTAGATATTGCACTATCTTCTTATTTTTACACATTTAATTATACTAGAGTAAAAAATCTATGTATCTAAACAGTGAGTTCATCTTCTTACGCATGTCAAAATAAAGTTTCGCGAGTTTTAATTTTGAGTGGCACGAACAGCTTACTTCACACTTGTCACAAAACCTATGGCAGCACCCTAGCGGGAGATAGTTTGGCTAGTGCCCTATCTGTTACATTTTCAAAAAACCTTTCAAAACCCCAAAGTTCGTTCAATTGCATCGCAAATAGACTCTTCTTATCGCATGTCTTCATGATCAACAGTTTTCCTATGTGTACCTACCTGTTGAAAACCACGAATTCTCAAGAATTTTGCCGCTTTTGAAAAATATCGACTTTTGACAATGTCGTTGATAATGAGATCACTATCGATTTTTCCTGTTTTAAAATTGCAGTTAATTTGCAGCTTAGAATTCTCATAGACAACGTACGTACCTACATAGCAATATAAAAATATCCGGGACGTGTCATGTGAACATTGCAGGCAAAGCGGTGATATTTAAATTGAAAAAGCAACATGTAAAAACTCTCTTTGTGATCGCATCTTTATTCATTTTACTTTTTAATCATTCGGATATAAGTTAAAAATTAACCCAAAATATAAGTAAGTGTCGTCGCATGACATGAGAAATTAATATTACAATATAAGATACTTCGGAAAGACGGTGAAGGTTGGCAAGTCTCATTACACACTCGTGGAGAGAATCAAACATATTACTCATGTTCGAAGTAAACTGAAACCCCTAACCACGCAGAAAATGGAAACCTTCTTATGGCGATAAACACTCCTACCTTCAGTTCAAGGTCGAAGCTCTAGGACCTCAGATAATGCGGTGTGTGCGTATCGGTGATACACAACAGTTCAGTGAAGCAAATCTAATGCATGTGTATAAAACAAGGAAAAACTATCAAGCAATTGTTTAAATAAATCCCAAACTCGTCCATATTTACTCCTAATATTATGAAAGTAGATTTACATAGCATTGGTCATTCGTTTACGGATAATCATTACTTAACAATATCCTCATTTTGAGTTTGAATCAATATATTGAACTTTCTGAATTTCTTCAAGGTCTTTTGGGTAGTTTTATCGCATACACATTGTTGAATTTAAAATAACAATACGAGGTCGTCTGTGTGTTAATACACGCCAATCCCATATCTCAGTTGTATCTGAAGTCTTCTGGCTATCGCATACACATTGTTGAATTTAAAATAACAATACGAGGTCGTATGTGTGTTAATACACGCCAATCCGATTTCTCAGTTGTATCTGAAGTCTTCTGGCTATCGCATACACATTGTTGAATTTAAAATAACAATACGAGGTCGTCTGTGTGTTGATACACGCCAATCCGATTTCTCAGTTGTATCTGAAGTCTTCTGGCTATCGCATACACATTGTTGAATTTAAAATAACAATACGAGGTCGTCTGTGTGTTGATACACGCCAATCCGATTTCTCAGTTGTATCTGAAGTCTTCTGGCTATCGCATACACATTGTTGAATTTAAAATAACAATACGAGGTCGTCTGTGTGTTGATACACGCCAATCCGATTTCTCAGTTGTATCTGAAGTCTTCTGGCTATCGCATACACATTGTTGAATTTAAAATAACAATACGAGGTCGTATGTGTGTTGATACACGCCAATCCGATTTCTCAGTTGTATCTGAAGTCTTCTGGCTATCGCATACACATTGTTGAATTTAAAATAACAATACGAGGTCGTCTGTGTGTTGATACACGCCAATCCGATTTCTCAGTTGTATCTGAAGTCTTCTGGCTATCGCATACACATTGTTGAATTTAAAATAACAATACGAGGTCGTCTGTGTGTTGATACACGCCAATCCGATTTCTCAGTTGTATCTGAAGTCTTCTGGCTATCGCATACACATTGTTGAATTTAAAATAACAATACGAGGTCGTATGTGTGTTGATACACGCCAATCCGATTTCTCAGTTGTATCTGAAGTCTTCTGGCTATCGCATACACATTGTTGAATTTAAAATAACAATACGAGGTCGTCTGTGTGTTAATACACGCCAATCCGATTTCTCAGTTGTATCTGAAGTCTTCTGGCAATCGCATACACATTGTTGAATTTAAAATAACAATACGAGGTCGTCTGTGTGTTGATACACGCCAATCCGATTTCTCAGTTGTATCTGAAGTCTTCTGGCTATCGCATACACATTGTTGAATTTAAAATAACAATACGAGGTCGTCTGTGTGTTGATACACGCCAATCCGATTTCTCAGTTGTATCTGAAGTCTTCTGGCTATCGCATACACATTGTTGAATTTAAAATAACAATACGAGGTCGTATGTGTGTTGATACACGCCAATCCGATTTCTCAGTTGTATCTGAAGTCTTCTGGCTATCGCATACACATTGTTGAATTTAAAATAACAATACGAGGTCGTCTGTGTGTTGATACACGCCAATCCGATTTCTCAGTTGTATCTGAAGTCTTCTGGCTATCGCATACACATTGTTGAATTTAAAATAACAATACGAGGTCGTCTGTGTGTTGATACACGCCAATCCGATTTCTCAGTTGTATCTGAAGTCTTCTGGCTATCGCATACACATTGTTGAATTTAAAATAACAATACGAGGTCGTCTGTGTGTTGATACACGCCAATCCGATTTCTCAGTTGTATCTGAAGTCTTCTGGCTATCGCATACACATTGTTGAATTTAAAATAACAATACGAGGTCGTATGTGTGTTGATACACGCCAATCCGATTTCTCAGTTGTATCTGAAGTCTTCTGGCTATCGCATACACATTGTTGAATTTAAAATAACAATACGAGGTCGTCTGTGTGTTAATACACGCCAATCCGATTTCTCAGTTGTATCTGAAGTCTTCTGGCAATCGCATACACATTGTTGAATTTAAAATAACAATACGAGGTCGTCTGTGTGTTGATACACGCCAATCCGATTTCTCAGTTGTATCTGAAGTCTTCTGGCTATCGCATACACATTGTTGAATTTAAAATAACAATACGAGGTCGTATGTGTGTTGATACACGCCAATCCGATTTCTCAGTTGTATCTGAAGTCTTCTGGCTATCGCATACACATTGTTGAATTTAAAATAACAATACGAGGTCGTCTGTGTGTTGATACACGCCAATCCGATTTCTCAGTTGTATCTGAAGTCTTCTGGCTATCGCATACACATTGTTGAATTTAAAATAACAATACGAGGTCGTCTGTGTGTTAATACACGCCAATCCGATTTAAATTTAAATTCAACGTTTAAATTAAATATTACTGTCAGAAAGTTATTATAATAATGCTAGCAATATACAGGATTTTTTAAATTAATTAAATCCCGTTAATTATCTAATAAGTGTACTTAAGTCGATTTTCCAGGCCCAGAATTGTACAGTTTTTTAAATTAACTTTGTATGTTCGCTGTGTTGTGAATGGCTTAAGTGTACTTAGGTAGTTTTTCCAGCCACTGAAAAAGCATTTAATATGCAGTACTTAGGTCGTTTTTCCAGCCACTGAAATAGCAATTTGTATTGCTGAACGGCATGGATGACTGTGGCTTAACTGCACTTAGGTAGTTTTTCCAGGAACAAAATTTTCACAAATAAAAAAACGATGTACTTAAGCCAATCTATATTTGTTATTAATAAAAAAAAATCAAATCTGACTTCACAATTGGATTCCTTGATTTTTTAAAAGATTTTACATATAAAAATCTAATTTTTGAATTTTTTGTACTTAAGCCGTTATTCCTGCTAGCCACAGATATAATCCAACAAAAAATATACACATTTGTGAAATTGTATTCAATAACATTTTACGTGGATTTCCCCCCTCTATAAAAATATCAATAGTCAGTTACTGCAGTTAGAAACTAGTCTATTTAGCACGTATGTGAAATTGGTTTTATGTAATAGTTACATTGTTTAACGTTATTATTATTATTTTCCGGTAATCATTTGGTACGTACACGATTTTAGCATACGCACGATATTACGTACTTTTTAAAAAAACATACGATTATCTTCAACAGAGTAATACGATATTTAATTGTATTTAATTGTTTAGTCATTGCTCCAATGTAGTTATCTTAATTTATTTGCTGGTTTCTATGCATGTAACATAGGTGTACCTAACAATTGAACGTATTAATTAATAGTTTACAAAACTATACGTTTTTATTTTTTATGACCTCACATTGTATTGGCTTAGGCGGTCGCGCTGTGTGTATTTCAAATATTTGAATGCCGTCATGTCATTGGCTGATTCGAATTTAAAGGGAACTCCACAAAATGCATGTCCGAAAAAGGAGCTCACATGCTGCGGTCACTACGCGTCATGGGTGTGTACGAAGTGTGTGAAAACTATTCGAGCGCCGCCCTGGTGGGAACACACCTCAACTACGAAAACAGACAAATCTATCAATGTGAGCTCATAGCTGAAACTCGGTAGGAAGGCCTTATTTATCATTTAGCATTGATTCCCTATACTAAACAATCCGAGCTCAGGGGGTCTGAGCTCACATTGAAAATGGACCTCACATTCCTGTTGTGTATTCACCCGCCTGAGCTCACATTGATAGCTTTGTCAACACACACACACACACACACACACACACACACACACACACACACACACACACACACACACACACACACACAAAACAGAGAAAGTGTCCAAAAGAGCCGAATGGAGACGCTCGCTACGCTCGCTCAATGAAGAGCCATTCAAGAACCACCAAGGAGACGCAGGTTGCCCACCCCTGACCTACAGTACTACAGAAATATCTCAACGGTTTAATTAAGAATACTTTTAATTTATTTATCATGTTTTGTTTGCACTGACGGATTGTATAAAGTAAAGTCTCTTGCATACTAATGTCAATCTCGTCATAAACGAGAGGGGTGTCATTTTCTAACCCCCCAGTGGTCGCGTTCAAAACAGTTACGCCAGTGGTCGCTTGGATTTTGTACACCCCAAAACTAAAAATGGATGACATCTACTATTGAAATTTTTTGCGTGGTTTTATTTTTATTGAGCGAGCGAAGCGAGCGACTCCTTTTAAAGATTTTGACACGGACATCTGTTTTTTTTTTTTTGCTGTTACCTGGAGCAATGGAAGTCGCACCGTTTCACCGATCGTTCTGAAAGTTTGCACACATGTAGAGACAACCTTTTCTGTTTGCTGATCCTAATTTTTTTTGAAATTAATTGATTGGTTAAAATGTAAATAAACATCTCCTGATAGGTTGAAAAATGAAAATGGTCTTCAATAAATGTGATCAAACTCATATTTTGCATGGTCATTAAGACCACCATTGTCTCTTATTTTACAAATTTTCAGCCCTATCAGTTAAGAACGTATGCACTTATTGACATTTTTAATAGCTGTCAGAGATGAAGTATCGAAATAACTGTTTTTCCACTGCCACATGGATCTGATTTGCTTTAGGAACCACAGTGTTTAGATGCTATTTTCACGTTTCAATGAAAAGCAGATACATTTATGTTGACTGAGTGGATCATTTTTCAATTCAATATGGACGTATGATTTATTTATGTGGATGTATGATGTATGATTCAAAGCTGGAAACAACGAGTGGAAGAAGGATGAGAGATAAACGAGTAGACGTTTACTGAGAATCGCTGAAAACGTCTCCCATGTTATTGGGATACTCGATTGGAATTGCGCGGGTTCGAGCTCTGAGCCAGGCTTCATAACAGCGCCAAATTAAATACGATTTTCAAATGACACTCAATGAGTTTAAATCAAACACTAATTGATATATCAAATGAAAATAAACAATTACATTAATTTCAGGTCAATGAAATATATATTAGCACATTATATCATTTTAACAGGGGAGACAGTGTCTCCCCTGTCTCCCCTGACGCTTCACCCCTGCAAATATATCGTGGTAATCATTATTTAACATCGATATTTTCATCGCTAAAATTGAGGAAAGGAGGATACATCCACTCATTATTAAGCTAGGTACCTACTATTTTTCAGTGTCATAGCTAGGTACTAAAATTTAGTTGGTACCTAGAGCTAAGATGTATCGATTGAATAGATGATAAATCGGATAGAGGAATCGATACATAATATCTATCGATACATCTATCATTGTGAATGTATCAATATATTTTGCCCATTTATACTCCAAAGTCTGCCAAAATATTAGTTTGCAAATTATATTCATTGAAAAGTCCTACTCACTCCGAGCTACATTGAACTCCGTATTGTAAATGACTCGTCGACTATTTGAACAGGTGGCGGCAGAGCGGAGGTCAGGATTCGCTCGATTCGCTCATGCTGATATTTTCAAAAGCGTATTTGGCTGCTTTCCCACGTATAGATTTTTTTTTAACTACTGAAGCGTGTATCAGATGCAATATTTTATTATAACATTTTTAAATGTATACCTTAGTCGACGTATTACCAAACTATGAGGGTTTTACTGCAATATTTTTACGTTTTTCCATTTAGAAAGTGCAGTTTTACATGTGAAGTTGTGTTGCCATGGTAACACGGCCTTCTAAAAATTCAAAATTCGTTGCAAATTTGTAGAAATTTCCAGAAGACCGTGATTATATACTCATCCTCTTACATAATGTACACTTTTCACGCATGCGCATGTCGCGTATGTACGGGTGTAACGGGTGTAACGGGTGTCCGACAATGGAAATGAATCAAACTGTCATTTCAAAACGTCAAAATGTCAGCACGAATCTTTATATCCACTTTCAAGTAAGTTATAGCAATAGTTCGTTCAAATAATATACGAAATCACATTCTACATACCTGATTGATGAATTAACTCCGTTTCGCTAACGTTTGACAGTATTTTGAGAGAAATTACATGAGAAGCAAGAGTGTAGCCAACTTGCCAAGACGTGTAGCCCATGGAAGAGCAGACAAGTTTCGAAACTTTCAAATTGGCCCAGTAGGCCGTGATTTTTTTACATTGAACGAAAATTGGAATTAACTCTTGGGACCTTGACTTAGTAGAACCACGGGTAAAGCAATATAATGTAAATTAGATGTTATTTTTGGGGTTGCAAAGGGTGAGTGGTTAGGGGGGGGGGGGCGTAAGTGATCTTTTAAGCCCGAGCACACATACCTAACGTCGCAACTTCTCATTAGTATATAGACAGTTACGTTTTGGGAATCAAAATTGTACTAAAGCGATCGATCGTTGATGTTTCAATTTCAATTTCAATTATTGAGCGAGCGAAGCGAGCGTCTCCTTTTGGCTCTTTTGGCACGGACCTCTGTTTTTTTTTTTTTTTTTTTTTTTTTTTTTTTCTGTTACTGACGATATACAGGTCAGAGTTTTTCTTCGATCGAGCTGAAATTTTGCACACAAGTACGTAACATTTCTGATTGTTACAGACCCTAATTTTTTTGAAATCCCCTGATTGGTTCAAATTTAAAAAAAATTATCTTTCGATTGGTTGGTTTGATCAATTTGAAATTTAGCAAAGACATTGCAACCAACATTGCACCCAATCATAATAAATTTCAGCCAAATCCACCCATAGGTTCAAATTTGAAACCATTTTTCCTGTGATTTTTGAAATTTAAACTAGAACCGATTGACCGATCAACTAAAAACTTTGCATGGTCATTGGTACCAACATTTAAGGTATTTTTGCCAATTTTCAGTCAAACCTGTAGTTATTTTCAAAAGGTTTTGTAATTTTAGTGACATTTTGCGTGTTGGCTGTCAAATTCACGGCGACTTCGAATCTTCAGTTCAAGGCAAGGTAGTTAGAGCAGAAAGTTTCAAACGAAATGAAACTAATAATGACCGTTCAACAGATTGAACTGATATTGTGTACACACTAATATCATATGATTTGAGTGGTCCCAGGTATATTTTTTTTAAGAGATCCTGTGATTTTTGAATATTAACGAGGAACAGTTCAATCATAAGGGTTGATACTAACATTTTAGGAATATTTATAGATTTTTATTCAAGTCTGACGAAATTCAAGATTTATTGGCTTTTAATGATATTTTCGATAGACATAATTTCGGTTCGAGGTGTTCCGCGTATCCGTGCTCGCTCATCAACGCGTTACTCAGAGCGTTTTCCTAGTCTTTATTTGCATCTTTAAGTACAAAAAGGCGACATTCAGCAATGTGGGAATCGACTGAGAAGCTCAGCGGCTCCCTGCTGATCTGCCATGTAACCTGATGTGAATTCCTGATGTTGATGTGAATTGTGCAGAGATGCAGACTTTTATTTCATCAGGAGGCAAGTAAGATCACGTGACAGATTTCAGTCAATGAGAGAGCTGCTCTGGTTTTATCTAAATTTGATAGAGTATTCCATGTTTTCTTAGAAACTTTTTAAAATCTTTATACCCAATTTTTCACTTTTCATTTCTTATTGAGCGAGCGTAGCGAGCGTCACCACGGTACTCTTATGGCACTTTCTCTGTGTGTTTTTTTTTTTTTTTTTTTTTTTTGCCTGCACTGCCCAGGTCAAAGCGCACAACCAATCGATCTGAAATTTTGCAAACATACTAACGTAATCTATGCCGTCCCAGGGATCTTTTCTGAACGGGATCATGTGATTGGTTCAAATTTTATAAAAATTATCTTTCGATTGGTTTGTTCGATCAATTTGAAATTTAGCAAAGTCATTGCAACCAACATTGTACCCAATCATAAAAATTTTCAGCCAAATCCTCCCATTGGTTCAAATTTGAAACCATTTTTCCTGTGATTTTTGAAATTTAAACAAGAACCGATTGACCGACCAACTAAAAACTTCGCATGGTCATTGGTACCAACATTTAAGGTATTTTTGCCAATTTTCAGTTTAATCTGTCGTTACCTTCAAAAGTGTTTGTCATTTTAGGGACTTTTTGCATGTTGGCTGTCAAATTCACGGCGACTTCGAATCTTCAGTTCAAGGCAAGGTAGTTAGAGCAGAAAGTTTTAAACGATATGAAACTAATATTGACCGTTCAACAGATTGATCTGATATTGTGTACACACTAATATCATATCATATGAGTGGTCCCAGGTATATTTTTTGAACGAGATCCTGTGATTTTTGAAAATTAACAAGGAACCGTTCAATCATAAAGGTCAACATAAAGTCGATCAACTTAAAACTTAGCAAGGATATTGGGACCAATATTTTTGGAGGTTTTGGAGATTTTTATAGACATAATTTCGGTTCGAGGTGTTGCGTGTATCCGTGCTCGCTCATCAACGCGTTACACAGAGCGTTTTCCTAGTGTACTCATTGGGCCGGTTTTTTTTTAAGTTGCGTATTTGTTTCTGTATAATTTACTCATTTATGATTTCAGATTTGTAACTTGGATTCGTTTAGATTTGTAATTTACATGTAGGTACCTATTTGTTTTAGTAGTGTATAACATCGCACTGTTCTGCTGCTAACCTATTATGATGATGGGAGATGATGGTGAATAGTAGGTAAAGATGGAAGCAGGGAAGGAGGCGGTCGTGGCCTATTAGTTGGGTATACCTTCCCAGCATTTGCCTGTCGACTGAGGTAATACCACGAACAAAACCGTCAGGAAGGACGCTTTTTAACATTTCCCAAACTTTGGTACGTAGTTGGTATTAATCATAAATTCGAATCACACAACTAAGATGATGGTGAATAGTAGTTTAAGATGGAAGCAGGGAAGGAGGCGGTCGTGGCCTATTAGTTGGGTATACCTTCCCAGCATTTGCCTGTCGACTGAGGTAATACCACGAACAAAACCGTCAGGAAGGACGCTTTTTAACATTTCTTAAACTTTGGTACGTAGTTGGTATTAATCATAAATTCGAATCACACAACTAAGATGATGGTGAATAGTAGTTTAAGATGGAAGCAGGGAAGGAGGCGGTCGTGGCCTATTAGTTGGGTATATCTTCCCAGCATTTGCCTGTCGACTGAGGTAATACCACGAACAAACCCGTCAGGAAGGACGCTTTTTAACATTTCCCAAACTTTGGTACGTAGTCGGTGATAAATTAATCATAAATTCGAATCACACAACTTAGATGATGGTGAATAGTAGGTAAAGATGGAAGCAGGGAAGGAGGCGGTCGTGGCCTATTAGTTGGGTATACCTTCCCATCATTTGCCTGTTCACTGAGGTAATACCACGAACAAAACCGTCAGGAAGGACGCTTTTTAACAATTCCCAAACTTTGGTAGTTGGTGATAAATTAATCATAAATGCGAATCACACAACTTACAATTTGTAAGCGGGTCCCTCTAGTCCCTCCTTAAAGCATAATGGTTTAAGGGTGAAATTTCTATCAAGACTTTTGCGATGCCGATGACACATGTAGAAACATGTTTAATTGTTCGAGACATGTATCGGATGAGAACTTTTGTGCAATATTCACAATGATGACAAGATATTTGTAAATAACTCCGAACAAGTCAAATTAGTTAACTCAAGTTTCAAACAATCGAAGTGAAGGTGTTTGTCAGATGGTATGCGTTATCAATGTTCTCTACTTTTTACAAGAAAGTACCTATTGAATTGTTTCAGTTTTCTGTTTGAACCACGTGATAACGGGAATAGAATCTACATGAAAACGAATAACGATCCAATTCTTTGAGAAAATTTAGTTTTTAACAAAATTGTATGTTTTCAATGGACCAATGGTGATGGGAGGAGTCAATGTAGAATAATAGTTCTCTTTACTCACACTAGAGCAGCACTGTCCATATAGTGGGAGAAACAGCCAATCAAATGTGTGTGGGAAAGACAGTTGAATTTCTTTGCTATTTGATTACTATTGATTACTGTGCTGTCACAGCCTTCTTGACGGTCACAGCCCACATCCTTCTGTCATCTGTTTTATTCGTGACGTCACATAGCAAGATAATGACTAGTGGTCCATTGTTAGGCGTATAATCATTGGTAAATATATTAATAAATGGACCCTTTTGCTGTATATTCTATACCCCTTCTCTCGTGGTTCATAAAGTTTAACGACGTTTGTTACATTTTGCTGCCATTATTTTTTTCATATGAATTTTAAAGTACTTATCAGAAACGTATAAATAAAGTCAAAATATGCCTCCGGTTGAGAAATATCCTGTAAATCTAACCCCATAAAAAACACTTTGTGTAAAATTACCAGCCAAGTCTCTTCAATTAAAAAAAAATATAAGAAATCTAAAAATTCAGCACTGAAAAGTAGTGATATCAAAAAATTGGCCAAGTCAAAACTTTTCAAAAAATACTTGGCGCATCGTGCATATAAATAGTATAGAAGTAGGCAGGAAATGAAATGTACTCATCTACACATGTCCTAAAAAAAACCATGTGCCAAGTATTTTTTGAAAAGTTTTGACTTGACCAATTTTTTGATATCACTACTTTTCAGTGCTGAATTTTTAGATTTATTCTATTTTTTTTTAATTGAAGAGACTTGGCTGGTATTTTTACACGGAGTGTTTTTTATGGGGATATCACTCCTTTTTTCAGTTTATTATTACAACTTGTAACAAATTGTGGCACCAAAGATTATAATTCTTTTAAAAAATAAGATTTTGTGATTTGGTTGCTAAGAAAAGTTGTGCTTGTTACTGTGTTAATGCTATAAATAATATGTTACAAAGTATAGCAAAAGTTTCGTTCCAATCGGTCCAGCCGTTCTCGAGTTACGGCATCACTTCCGGTTTTCAAAATGGCGGTTGACATCACTGCCACCTAAAATTTGTATCTATAAATGTTATGTAACATTATAACCCTTCTGAATTTGTAGTTATTGATATAAGAGATGATTTTAGTCAGATTTGTCATTTTTATGACGTCATTTCCGGTTTAGGTTATAGAACATTTCTTCTTTCACTATTGGTATTCCTTATAGATGACCTTCTAAATCGAATGGCGCTAATTTCGTTCTAATCGGTCTAGCCGTTTTTGATATATGACGTCACTTCCGGTTTAAAAATGGCGGCACAAAAAATTTATATGAACAAAGGTATCATCAGACGCCAAAAGTGCACATGTGGTAAAATTTTCAAATCGATCGGTTCAGCCGTTTAGGCTGTGGCGGTGATAGCAACGTTTCCTGATATCTGAATCTGAATCTGAATCATCATCATCATCAGATAGCTTTTAAAAGGGGTGTAATTTCACTGTTTTCACGGCCCTCTAGCACCCAAACGGCATAACGTATTGTTCCCAAATTTGGTATATGTTGTCAGGTGGGCCATAGCTCGTAATTAAGTTATTTCGTAACAATGTGAGATTTCCCAATTTTGAGATCCAGTAGGCCGAAAATGCCATGTTGTTGCTTACAGTAAAAGTGTTTGGTCTGCTCCTCAGTTTATTAGGCATTTACGGTATGTTGAGTGAGTGTGAGTGTATAGTACGACTTGGCTGGGTGGAGCGACCGCTCCACTAGATAACCGAATTTCAATATCGCCATATTTGTTGCAAAATACTTCAAACAAGAAACAAGTAGACCAAGTCGGTTATTATGGGACTGGTTTTGGTTTATAGAGAAATAGTCACATGAAGTTATGTTTACCAAAATATCTAAAGTTGTAATACAAAGAAAAGATGTCTGGAAAACAAAACTGCATCTAGGTAAATTGTTTTAGAAATCTCATATATGCCTCAATTGGTCTATCCATAATCAAAGCAACATTTTTTTGCAGCCAATCATAAATCTTGATAACCTTGATGTGACTTTAGCCACACAAAGCCATGGTCAAAATGGAAGACAGTAATTCAACACCAAACTCGAGTTCTAGAGAATTCAAGTAGCATTCTATAGACAACTGTAGACATTTCAAAGCACTTTTAAAGAACTCTGCCTGGTAGGCTTTTCGATATATCAGTCAATATCTATTGATTTTATGCCGTAGAATATGTCAGGGTAATACTAAAGATAAAATAAAATCAAATATGGACGAAACAAAGAATATTTATTGCATTTTTTTTATTTAGTAATGACTAATGAATACTGTAATTCGAAAGGGGTGGGAGACAATTTCAAGAAATAGGTACAATATTTTACAATCGATTATTTTTCGTTACTGATATTCGTATGGGCAGTAGAATCAACATCAATGGGCTCCATTTCAAACAGGATTACCCTAAAGTGGAGCTCTTTCATGTAGATTCTATTCCTTTATGCCGTGGCGTGGTATTAACCGAATAATTAAATGCTTTTTTAAGAAACTGTCCTGTCAATTGAAGTAATGTTGCAATATTCTTTGAACGCTTTGATAATTGCTGTCTATTTCTGTGTCCCAACTAAATATTCTATTTGTTCCCTAGTTGAAACCTCAAAGATTGGTTCCAATGTAAAACAGGCGCCAGAACAGCGTCGAAAATCCACTCAAACTATATGACGAAGATATTAAATATTGTTGGATTACTTTCATAAGTAGTATGCGATTTAATTGTACTAATTTATATTTTATCTGGTTATTGTATTAGAATTGTGTCGTCAAAAATTATGTCATACCAAATGACAATTCATTATAGTTCCTGCCAACTTATTTAGTAAAATCACTAATTTATTTTCAAGACATTATTATATCATAACAAACAAATTATTTTGTTTGACACAGAAAACATACGCACAGAAAACATACATCCATATTGAATTGAAATATGAGCCACTCAATCAACATGAAAGTATATGCTTTTCATCGAAACTTGAAAATAGCATCTAAGCACCCCGGTACATGAAAGCTAATCAGATTTAATTCAATCGGCACTGGAAAACATTCATTTGGATATACTTCATTTCTGACAGCTATTTAAAATGTCAATAAGTTCTTAAGTTCTTAACTGATTGGGATGAAATTTTGTAAAATAAGGGACAATGTTGCAAAATATGAGTTGGATCAGAATTATCGAAGACTGTTTTCATTTTTCAGCCTATGAGGAGATATTTATTTAAATTTTAACCAATTAATGGATTTCAAATAGGGTCTGCAAACAGAGAAGGTTGTCTCTACATGTGTGCAAAATTTCAGGTCGATCGGTGAATCGGTGCGACTTCTATTGCTCCTAGTAACAGCCAAAAAAAAAAAAAAAAAAAAAAAAAAAAAACAGAGGTCCGTGTCAAAAGAGTCAAAAGGAGTCGCTCGCTCAACTACGCGGCAGAATCAAGCCAAGAGCAGATATTTTTTATTGTGAATAAATAATTTATAAAATATACCATTATCCTTATTTCATTTCACCAAAATTTCAGGAACACATGAAACATATTTATATATCATATATTGATAGCCCGTTACTTTCCTAGACTTAATCATCACCAAAAGTATTTTCAAGCGAGCGTAGCGAGCGACTCCACTTGAAACTTATGGCTCGAATCTCTGTTTTTTTTTTTTTATCTGTCTGTCTGTGTATTTCGCATTACATTTTAAACGAAGTCATGGATCTGGCCAATTTTTTTCACAAAAGATTCATTACTATCCACTGCAGAAACCTAATGATTTTCAGCAAAATCTATCCATTAATTTCATCGGAAACTTGATTTGTAGTTAGTAGTAAGTACTTGGCTTGGCAATATGAAAGAAACGTCAACTCTGTGTGCCAATAAAACTGGAATTGGTTGACCGATCATCACCAAATTTTGCAATGCCATTGGCACCAGCATTATAAGTGTATTTTGACAAACCTTTAATGAACTTTAAGAGTAATATACATTTTACTGACATTTGTATGCTTAATTTGTAATTGCCTGTAGCTATACACGACCGTTTGACCAAACAAATAGTCTTCTGTAAATCTGATTAAACTCATATTTTGCATGATCATTAAGACCAACATTATCTCTTATTTTACAAATTTTCAGCCCAATCAGTCAAGAACACAATGCACTTATTGACATTTTTGATAACTGTCAGAAATGACATATCAAATGAATGTTTCCACTGCCAAATGGATCTGATTTGCTTTATGTAGGAAACAAAGTGTATAGATTGCTGTTCTAAAGTTTCAATATTTCAATATTTCAATAGGCCATTTAAAGCCCCATTTACACGGTGCAATTTCTTGAACAACTTCTGTGCCACAGTGGTTCTGCTCGTGCGCAGTGTCACTTTTGAGATGAAAAAGTGACTCTGCACATGTGCAGAACTTTTGTGGCACAGAAGTTGTTAACGCATGCGCAGATCCCTATTTTTGGTGTCGTGACGTCACTCCACCCACAGCATTCTCGAAAACACGTTCATTTTTAACATACACACCAAATAGACACTACACACTAGACGGCTGTGGACCTGTCAGTTTTTTAATCATGCGCACTGACTTTCTTAAATGACCTATTCAATGTGGATTAGAGGTGAGCGCGTGAGTGATTTTTTACTCACGCGCGGTCACGTCACGCGGGCACGTATTTCACTCACGCACACTCACGCACGCGGGTTAGTCATTTCGCTCACGATCACGCACACTCACGCAGCAAATCTTATGGACTCATGCACGCTCACGCACACTCACGAATTACAACTCACGCACAGTCACGCACATTGTTAACTACAAAATCATATACTTTGTTTAGGTCAGGTCCCTCTAAGTCAGTTCTCATATTTTTGATACACAACGCAGCTCTTTTTTTTACAAAGAACGGTTGAGTCAAGTGTAGCATGAGAAATGCAATTTGGCCACGGACCACCTTTACATCTCTTTTCTTATAGGTATAAACTTAGGTAGTATGCATAAAATATTTAAATTTGCTTATCAAGGGTCCATAATTTGAAATAACAATCGCAACTTTCCTGAACACTAAGCCCTGGCCAAAATGCACAGAAATCTGTTGTTGACAATGTTTTGTTTTTCTAATTAAAAGTAATCATGCCCCGCAGGGCATTTTTTTTTGTTTTTCACGAAATAAAAACCAATTTGGGAAGCTGAAATGGCAAAAATAATGGTCACGCGTGACACGCGTGTCACGATTCACGCGTGACCAGTAACTTTGCACACTCACGCACGACTTATAGCAGTGGTGTGCACACTCACGCACACTCACGCTAAAAGTCGTGAGTCACGCGTGAGTCACGCGTGACTCACGTCACGCGCTCACCTCTAATGTGGATGTATATATGTTTCTGTGCGTTTGGTACGGAATACCTGTTGAAGAATTTACACGTACGTATACCAGTGCTCGCTCATCAACGCGTTACACTGAGCGTTTTCCTAGTCTAATTAATGTCAGTGTTCCAAATACAAAGGTGTTTTATTTTGCTGTTCATCTTGAGTTATATTGTGATGAGGTTGTCATAATGTGTGAAACATGTAGAGAGTATGGAATCTGTGTCGAAGTGCACGAGATAAAGAGTCTGAGATCACCTAGGCCAAGCAGCGGCGGTGAACCAGCAAAGAGGAGTGCTGTGACAAACTGTCATGTACATGCAGTTTACTAGGTCAACTCAGTACATTGTTAGGTTTATAAGAAGTGTTCAATTAGCAGTTCGACTTTGAAACAAGTTTATTTTAACGAAGCTGGTAAATTGTCTATCGTTTCTTGAGTCACATGTTTCAATAACTTGTAATGGATAGTTAAAGAGTTCATTACAAAAGTGACATTGGTTGTTGCCATGACAATATAGTCATGATAAATTTTTAAATTTAACTAGTTAAATTTAGCAGTTCATTGAAATGCTGGTCCTCAGTCCAAAATAAGATAATTTCTGTTAAAAGCGTGATGCATTTAAAATGATGGCCGTATAAGCATTTAAAATACTATTCAGTGTATTGTATTTCAATATCAATACAAATTCAAATCAATAACTGGGTTGAAGTTAAATCCACCTTGTATGTAGACAAATTCAATCCATATAATAGGCGAACAACACAAATCTAACGAAACTATTTTTTCGAAGAAACCACAAAGTAACCTTTCGGATCCTGAAATCTCGAGGAATTAGAAAACTCACAGTATACAAATTTCTTGCAACATTCTTCGTAATTTGATGTTTTACTATAAGAAGTGTATTAAAATTAATTAGGGTTTGATTAGAAATTATTCTTATTAATTATTTCGTTTAATTGATACTAGGGAGTATTGAACGCCATGGCTCTGCACTGTTTCAGTTCACAAGTGTCACATGTGTTCTCTCTGCTGTTGAAGCCCAGTGAAAGCAACCAAATCATCTCTGTACTTGTATCTCTTATTACACATGTAATTGATCAGCCACGCTGTACGCTTTTAGTACTTCATCACACATTATGTAGACGAGATGATTTGAAAGGTACAGGGGAAGAATGATTCAAGAGATGGATCATTTGGTAGTGGTTTGTATGAGCTTCAGAACATGCTCTCGGTTTGTAAGAAGTATTGATTCAACAATTGATACAATTGGAGTGTCCTCCCTTTACTTGCTAAATACATGAGTGTCCCACTTCTACTTACAAAATGATTGAGCGTCCTTCCTTAAAATGCCCGAGTGTCCTCTTTCTACTTACAAATGCCCGAATATCCTCCTTCTACTATCACTTTGCCCGGCAAGTGATAGATCCCGGGTTCAAGTCCCGGTTTCGTACGACAATTTTGTCAATGCCAGCTAATCAAGGTATTGTAAATCGGCCCTAAATCGTATCATTGATCGAGCAAAGCGAGCGTCTTATTCGCCCTTTTGGGACAGACATCTGTTATTTTTTATATTGTATAAATTGTGTCAAATACACAATTTTTAATATTATAACATATTAGAAAAATTCAATAAAATTGATTTATTTTTATCTACAGTCGTATTATACTCATTTTTGGATTATTTATATATATTTACATGTGTAGGTATACAATTGTTCACTAGACTCCAGTAGTATCTACACGGCCGCCATTACGGATCATTATTCTTACAGTGAACGAACTTTAGTGATATGTATATTTTGTAAGGAAATAAAAGTTGCGTAATAAAATATTAAAGAACAAAAAAGTTATTTTGAATAAAATGCGAAAATGCTCCTATGCTCATAAATACTAATTTTCCAATTTCTTTAAACATTTTTTGAGTAAGGAGGTCCTTCCCACTACTCTCACATTTGCCAATTATACTCAATATTTTCCAAATTTGTCTGGAAGTTGATCTGGATCATTGCAAACAAAATGGCTATCTTTGAATTCGTTCATTAAGATGATGATAACATGTACCTAGTTTTGTGTTATTAATTGAAAGTTCACAATGTGTTTGTTCATGATCGACACCAGTCCGAAGAAGAGGAGCAACCCTCCAAAAGCCCTACTAAAAGGGTTCAGATGGTCCTCGTAGATCCGATTAACCTAAAACATGTGTTCCGGCGTGGAGAACAGGTAAGTGATTTACTAGATTACAAGCGGTAAATATATAAAATTTAACCTAAAATGGACCTTGTGCGGAAAAGCGCGTGTGAATAGATGGAACTAAACGAGATAACGTTTTGGGAGTATTTGGTCGTGTAGCATGGGCTTTTGCCGTGTGCGACCGTGTTGGTAAGACCCCGTTAGAGTTATTTCAGTTGTATTATCACTCAAACATAAATTAACCTCAAAACGTGAGTTGCCTAGTTACAGCAAAAGCCACACGGTCGCACACGGGAAAAGCCCATGCTACACGGTCTAATAACCTCAAAACGTTATCTCGTTTAGTTCCATCTTTTCGCACGCGCTTTTCCCGCACAACCATTGGAATTCATCTTGAGATTCATTCATTCATTCATTCAGTTTTATTTCTACAAATTGCACCATTGTACTTAAAGCCTTACAAACGAACAATGATATGGTTATGTTTACTAATAATGGCTTAAATATATAACATAACAACAAAATATAACAAACTATTATCTAGTAAAGATTGTGAAAAGGTAAAAAAACTACATTACTTGGAAATGTCCTCACTCTCTTATGCCTCTGTTTAAAAACGAATATTTTCCTACATCAGTTCTTCTCTCTTCCAACACGCATTCCCCTTCCCTTCTTTCAACATACCGGGGCCTCTCAATCTTTACATTTATATCCTTCCAGGCAATGCAAGGATATAACTCAGGGCCTTATACACACTGCACAATCTGGCTTTCCTCCTTCTATTAGCTAGCAACTCCCAATCCAAACCCTCAACCATCTCACTCACACTTTCCGGCACACTTCTAAGTTTCATTCTCAAATCATTTCTCACTCCCCTTCCCTTCACTACAATCCACTTCTTTCGTCTCCACTTTCTCGTAACGTACTTGGCGGCCTTTCTTTGTGTTGCTTTAATCGCTTTAATCTGACCAATTTTATGCGGATCCCAAACGGAACCCGCATAGTCTCAATTGGTCGAATTAAGACTTTGTATGCCATGTTTTTCACAAATTCACTAGCCCCTTTCAAATTCCTCATCACACAAGTCAAAGTCCTGATAGTTTTTGAAATAACGTTTCTAGACTGCATTTCCTTATCCAATCTTCTATCAAAAACCACACCTAGATCCTTCGGAGCTGGAGTTTTTTCATTTAGCTAGAGTACTTCGTAGCAGCTACCATTGTAACAATGGGGATGGTAGTCGATGGGTAGAGATGTATATAAGCACACTATTGCAAATTGATTGGATAATACTCCTTCTTTTAGACTGTCCACGTGCTAAATAATATGTTGTATACCTACATGATCCTACATAGTTAGTTACATGAACTAACTATAGAAGACTGACTTGAACTCTACTGCCCATTGCATGCCCTCGATGGTCGGATCAATAGGTAATAGGGTATAGATGACACAGCTAATCACACGGTCTGATCGTGAGATAGACTGAGCTATCGTAGCTTGCGCGTAAAGCTTTGCAGTATCGATATTAGTGAAATATGACCATGTAATAATGTCGAATTACCGCTTGGCGCTTGGTCAGTTCAGACTTCTAGTGGGAAAATGTCCTTTTAAATGTACTTGTTACAAGTGTCACTTTGCTACAAATTTTACCCTATAGAGCATAAAGTTGCACCACAAAGCACGATAAATATGTCAAAACTTGTAGTATACTTAGTAGTTGTTTCTACTTTTATGATAGAAAGATGTCTTTAAAAAAACGATGAGTTAAGTCCTTTTTAAAGTATTTTTCTGTTGTTTACATTATTTATTTCAAGGTGCGATTAAATATTTGGAAATTTCAATGATTAGTCACCTTTTTTAATCACTCTTTTTCAGTGCTGATATTTATTTGTTTTCCTTTCTTTTTTATAGTTGACAGAGACTTGGCTGCCATTTTTACAAAGAGTGTTTTTTCTGGGTTATTGCTACTTCAGTAATAAGATCTGGTCTATATTATAGATCGTATTATAGATCTGGGCACTGTTACAGAAGGCAGCCAAGAAACCACCCACACCGAGTCAGTCTGCAAGCATTTCATACCTCTATGCGCCAAGCTTTGCAGATGACAGCGCGGAGACATCGGGATGGACCCAAGAGGATGTTGTTCCTGTGAGTTTAACCGTTTAACCATCAGTGTCAAAATGCTCTTCTCATTGGGCTACATATTGAGCGAGCGACTCCATTCTTTACTTTTGGACACTTTCACTGTTATTTGTGTTTGTTTGTTTGTTTGTTTGTTTGTTTGTTTGTTTGTTTGGCCCGACGCCACTGGTCACACTATTTTTCGATGGAGCTGAAATTTTGCCTAATAACATTGTAGTCATGACTATAATACTCTATTCTGTCTTAATTGCGTATAGTTTTTGGGAGCTGCCCTCTGATTGCCCTCTGATAACTGCCCTCTGATATCTTCCGATTGGTCGCAAATCGTCACAATATTAAGACATTTTGTGATGCATAGGGCTAGGATGTTTAGGACATCTTTTTTTAGCTTTGTGTTCAGACACGTCTAAAAATTATATACCGGGTGGCCCAAAAAAACGTCCAGCGGGCGAGACAACACTGTGACGAAACCACTGTATATATCGGGCTGAAAATTACACCAATTATACATAACACACTAAGGTCTAATATGTACAAGTTTAAACACCATAACTTTTATATAAAAAACGTTACAGCTGTTCGAATTTCGTTGTCGAAAAAACGATTTTTTAGCTAAAAAATCACTCGTCCAGAAAATGTCCAATGGCCGGGACGCTGTTTACTCAAAAAACAGCTATTAATATCAAGCTGAAAATCTCATATGTTATTCACAATATATTACTATCGATTGTGTTTAAATTTCAATTAATTTAATTCAATGTTACGCAAGTTATGATATCTAGAATTTGCGCTTAAAAAGCAGAATACACAAGAGATAATTTCTCAAGTTTTATTTCGCATGTTAATTTTAGAAGTGAAATTATCTCCCGTATTTTCTGGTTTTAAGCTCAATTACAAGATACCATAACTTTCGTTCCACTTATTCAAATGTATTGAAATTTTTATAGAATAGATAGTCATATGTATTGAACAATATTTGAAATTTTCAGCCTGATATCATCAGTAATTTTGAATATAAAGGTGTCGATGCCATTGGACTTTTTCTGAATGCGCGCTCTTTGAGCTCCGTACAATCAATTTTTGGACATCCAAATTCGAACAGCTGTTACTTTTTTCCTACAGAAGAAATATATTTGAAACTTTCACAGATCAAACATTGGTATGTTTGTCATAACATGTGAAATTTTCGGACTAATATCTGCAGTAGTTTCTTCACGGCGGTGTCTCGCCCATTGGACGTTTTTTTGGGCCACCCGGTATAAATATGTTTCATGTGTTCCTGATTTCAAAAATATGTGTTTCGTTTTGCCTGAAAATGCCTTTTTCGCATTTTTTTTTATAAATTCAGTTCTTTTTTGCTATTTTAATTTTTTTTTAATTTTTAATAAATTATTGGTGAAAATAATATGAAATGCTTGTTGCAAGTTAAAACAATTTTATGAATTTTGGTATAGACCACAATTCATAAAATTTCCATCCACCATTTGGATGCGCCATCAACAATTGTCACTTGATAATATATTAAGACACATTCATACAATAATTTCAGTTAATTTTAATATATTTCTCTAAGTCTAACTCCTAAACCGATTAATTGAATAATATGTTGACGAAAATAAGATAACATAAAATTACATTGGTCCTTTTCGGGATTTTGTGGTCCTTTTTTAATAGTTTTACGGTACTGTTTGCCTGCCTTTTTGGCCGTTTCAAAGGTCCTAAACATCCTAGCCCTAGTGATGTAGGTACATTCATTTGCATCTTTGTTTTGGTTTTGCTAGATTTACTTTTGATGATCGATTGGTGTTCTCATTGTTCTGTTCTTCTGATTATGATTGTTGCTCTTTTCGTTTCTCTAGCGCAAGAAAAAACACGGGAGTATGAAGGACGAAACTAAATGTAAGTACTGTTTCAATATTTAGATTCGCTTTACCCCTCGATGGCCTGCCACCTTGACGCGGTGGTGGGGCTTAAGGGGCCGCCATACATTACGAGTTGGTCCCAACTAAGAGCAGTTCAGGGTCGACCTGGTCCCATGCCCTCCCCAAATTCGCGTGCCCCTCGGGCCGGCCTCACCCCTCGAGATGGTGATCCCCCTGATATCGGGTCCCACTGGCCCGAAGCCTCCTTCGCCCCGGTCCGTCCCCATTCCGGCCTGACCCGCCACCAGTTCTGGACTCCTCCGGGCCGGACCCCTTTGGTCGACCCCTCCCCATGTCTTCCCTATTATTCAACAAAGTTAACAGAATCTTAATGTGCGCAAAATGATTAGATTGGAAAGTACATCAGTTTGTTTTATTTTATTTCTAGATAAACGTCTGAAGTATGCATTTGCCCGGACTTTTCTTCGCCGTCCTAGCCGCAAGGACGAGGACGACGACTAACGGTAAGTTCCCATACTTTGTATCGCATTCAACACAAATGCGTTGCTCCATCACGGCTCCAGAAGTGGCTCCATCACGTATGGCTTATTTGCGCAAATAGCTGCAGCTAATATTAAAGTCACGTGACGAGTGCTACGACGGTCTTACCGCCAAACTACATCTATACCGTGCTTTGGCGGACCATGCTAAAAGCTTTTTATATCAAATCGTGTCTATGAAATTGTATTGTGTTATCTCAAAGTAATACTATCTTATTAAAACAAGAAGAGATTCTATACCAGTTAGTGTACTATTTTAAAACCAACTATTGGATCCCTGGTATTACATTAAAAACACATTAAAAATGATTTCAACTTTGATTTTATCGTGACGATAGAATCATCGTCGAAATATTGTTTTAATGAGTAATAATATTGGATCAGGGATCCAATAGTTGTTGGAATTTAAATAATTGTCTTAGTGGCATAGATTTTATTAGGTATGAGGCCTAAACAATGATTTATAGTTACCCTATATATTTAATAATATATTTATAAAGTAAATAAAGTTTATAAAGTTAATTGACTATGAAGATTTTTGTAAAAAAAACGAAATATTTCATTAAATAAGTTGAATTTTGAGGTTAAGTCAAAAAAGTCTTAAAGTCATTAAAGTCATGCATGATGTTGAAGGCCGCCATTTTACACCAAATTCTGGATTAATAAAGACAATACCACTTCAGTTTGCGATTAGATCATGTATACGCATTAAATGAATGCAGAGAAACATGTGAGGAGTTACATTTTAAATCGCCACTTGTGCAATGGAGTTAGTTTTGAGAAAATGACCAAAAACGAATTGATGATGATGACGTATTGAAAATGATGATTCAAACCTAAACAATATTATTACAAACCTAAAATAAATATATTGCATGAAGTTTTAAGATTTTTTAAATGTGGACAAGTCGTATTTTGAAAAAAATTTGTGGTGAAAGGTGGGGCAAGCGCTCGGCCGTTTTAGCAAATTGAGAGAGAAAAATTGTTTCACATGTGGGTGAAACTTTGATAGGATGTTCACATGATCAGTCTGATTGTATATTAGTAGCACTTTTTCATTTTTGTTTCGTGACAATTGCTAATTAGGCGCCGGTTATTCAACAAAACCGCTCAAAACTATGAAATTTCCTATACGATTGGAGACAAAACTCGTTAACCAATTGATCTTAAATTTGAATCATGATTAGATAAAATATAGACTTAGGGTTATGACTTGGCACATATTGGCTCGACCGCCACCACCGTATTTCCATTTGCATGCAATTGATCAGCACCTACTAACGTAATCTTCCTCTTCCTTTACAGCGTCTCCTCTCCATGATTCGTGATACCAATGGGGTATGTACCACTTCTGTAATTCATGCCTCTTGAATTACGCGTTCAATTACATATTATACTAATATCATTCATTTTCTCCCCTCTAGGAATTAGCTACATAAATGATAGCTATCAATTTTATTTTACTTTTCCGTGGACTCTAGTCCAATTCGCGCCGGCGGAATTCCGCCACGCATTTTTATTTACGTAATGTACGTGTCACAGCGACTGGTCGAGCCATATTTATAGGGTCCACCTTTATCTTGGCCATCTAAATGCAGATTTATCATCATCCCGATTATAATTTCATCCACTGGTATTGTACCCTTTCTCTTACAAAGAAATTTAAATACAGTATCTTCCTCTTATATGCAATAGTTTGGCCAATTTCGTGTTTTATATGTTTAGTCACGTGGTACCACTTGAAAACCCTTGAGAGAGTAAAACACAACAACAGGACAACTAACTGAAAACAATAATAGAATGAAGGTTTTAAGTTAAAGGACTAAATGTCGGCAAGTTGGTTAAATGCAACTGCAATTAATACAAACTGAAATACAATTACTCTAGGCCTGAATGCGTGACATCTCATTTCCATACAATTCAGCCCCCAGTATTCTTGTATCCACCAGCATTCTTGTATTCTTAGTTTTTCATGGTTTTCACGTGACGTCACGGCATTCGTCTCAGTGCTTTACCCCTACTTTACCCCTCTTAAGTATCGTCTTATCGAGTATCGCCGTTTTAAGAATCCTTGCAATCTGTCAATTCACTAAACATATGCAAATGCATATCTGAAGTCAAAAAACCACCTTACGGTACTCTTTTTTGAGATATAACATGTTCCTAACCACACATGAAAAACATATGACAATGATATCATCTTAGACTTTGACCAATGGGTGTCAGAGATAAAATGAATTTCAGTTAAAACTTTGCACGTTCTAACAGCTTTATGTCAAAATGTATGTATCAGAATTGTTTTCAAAGTTTCGAAAACCCAAAAAGAGAAGCTCTGCGGGGCAAGTAGCGACAATATGATACATAATTTGAAGTAATGGGTTTCCTTTTCTCAACATTGAATTTGTGGACGTTGCCAGAATCATACCAGCTTTTCTTTTGTGTGGGGGATAGGATTTTAATTGAAAAACGAACGTGTTTCTGGTAAAATTTTTGTAACTTTTGCAGCGAAAGGTTATAACCTACTCACCAAGACTTAATAACAAAGACTTACGATTGAGTATTGATTAAAAACTGTTATGTTCACATTATTGAATACAGAGACGTGGATCTACAATCTAACCGCTCAAGATGTAGTACTCGTTCTTAGAAGCATTCAACGCGACATCCAGTATCCCCAGAGCTGGACAAGATGGCGCATCGGATGGCCACGGACGACCAACTCTTCAAGAAGAATTGCGACTACTACTATATCTGCTGAATTTATAATTGTTATTTGTTGCTAAATGCATTGGAAAACATACCAAATGTTTTATATAATAAACTACCTATTTAAAAGAATGATATTGTCATGTATCTTAATTACTTTCTGTTTGATTATAGCATACGATCTCACATGCAATAGAACAAACTTAAAAAGTGTCAGTCAACCACTTGTACAAAGTATTCAACAATCTCAAACAAGAAATCAAATAATTCTGCCCTTCAAATGAATTGTCTTACAATCTATTTGGAAAAGGGAAAGTAGCTTGTTGAAGCACACCATTTTATTTCTCTATAATAAATAAGGAACTGTTAGTTTAGTTTCAAAACGTGTATCCATTACAAATAGGACAAAAATATATTCAATGGACATCCCAACGGCTGCTGTGTTGGATAACATTTAGCGCGGTCAGCTGTTGGATGGGTGACCATTCAACTCTGCCTTGCCAGGTTGCTGCCGTTGGGTCAGAGAGACTGGGGTGTTTGGGGGTCAGTGTGACGACCTCCCTCCACCTGTTATCAGTCTCTCGACGGCGCGGAGGCCTTGTGGAGGCCTGTGCTGTGAATGTTACACCGTCCTTCGGAAGGGACGTTAAGACGTTGGTCCCCTTGGTATCTTTCGTCAGGAGTAGGCTACATGCCGGTACCGGGTTTCCTCTTCTCCCTTCTCTATATTACATTCTCACTAGTGGAGCCTCGGCTCTGTTGAGAATATAGACTTAATAATAATAATAATAATAACAATAAATATTTTATGGACAGAGATCTGAAAATATATGAAAATATTCAAGTTGCCAAATAAAAATAAGAATGAACGTAGACACGTGTGTCCCATTCCATACAATATTTTACCTGTAGAGTTCATGCATGTTTATAAGGTTACATTCATCAAATAATCATGAAGCAAAATTGAAACTCAGTAAACGATACCCAAGAAACATTGCAACATATTCTTTATGTTGCAAGAATGTGGCTATAAATCAACATATTACATCACTATAATAAATCGAGCTTTGAGAAGCCAAGTGGATTTAGCCTACAGTTCCGAGTTGCGCCAAAGAAAGGTCCTGAAGCTGCAGAAGAATGTTGACCAACTTTCAATCAGCAGTGCGATTGTATAACTTTCCCAAATGCTAACAATATCATTCAATTGGGGATTCTGTTACGATCTGTTACTGCTAGCAGTCTGTTAGCAAGCAAATACAGTCTATGTTGCAGAAAAATCCACTGTGCATTTTTGTTGCATTTCCAAAATCCATGACGCAAATTAATTTTGTTTCCAGATAGCTCTGGTGAAAATAGTGGAAAGTTTCAGAATAAATTTCAATCATAATGACAAGATGAGTACAAAATGTGAAAATAACGCGTTATTTCTATAAAATGTTTCGATAGGAATAACTGGCGTAAAATTAGTTGCTTCTAAAGTAGTTGGCAAGATGTCGACTCTTGTGAAATTGACGCAGATGGTGGACTTGGCAGTGGGAACACCGGAGGTAACCAGAAAGCATTTCTCCTACCATTCCCAAACGCATTCTCTTTCTTGGCAATTATCACTGATTTTCACGTTATTTTGCAACTTTCAAGCCTCACGTTTCGACATTATTCAATAAAAGCTACTTGGGATCTTTCAATTTGATTAAGAACCTATTTTTCGACAAAAAAAAAAGTGGAATTTAGTAGGTAGGTACGTACAAGATCATGAATTCAGGTGACTGTCATTACCTAATTGAACGATCATGGCCGAAGGATCCAGTAGGTAGCAGTGTCTTACTAAATATCTATAGAACAAACGGCGTGTCCCTCCTTTAGATGTCAAAGAGACATCGTTTGAGGCTGGCTGCTCCTAAATTCTGACAGCTGTCATTTTTAGATCAAAATATCAATTTTTATTTTAAATTCTCATAATTTCACAAAATATTATTCCTACATTCCTACACGGATTAAACGCTAAGTTCGTCCCAAGAAATGCGTTGAAATGACTTCGCTGTTGTAAAAGCAGGAGTATGACCGACTTCTCCCCCACTGCCTCCAGCCAGGCGCCGTGAACCTCAACATCCTCCACTCGCTGCTCCACGTCATCGTCCAGCAGATGCATCTGGAGGCGACGCAGGTGGAGTTCCGCGGCGACGACGCCGAGCGCATGAAGGCGTTCATCAACATCGCCTCCCCCTACCCGACCCTCCGGCTCAGCGAGTACCACCTCACCTCGCACGGCACGCACGAGGTCGCCGATGAGGGATCGAAGGGTAAGTCACCGCCTCTCCTATCTGACCCTTCGTCATCATGTCGCACGGCACACACGAGGACGGCGATGAGGAGGTGAAGGGTAGGTCATCGCCTCCCCTTACCCGACCCTTCGTCCTCACCTTGCACGGCACACACGAGGATGGCGATGAGGAGGTCAAGGGTAGGTCATCGCCTCCCCTTACTCGACCCTTCGTCCTCATGTCGCACGGCACACACGAGGACGGCGATGTGGAGGTGAAGGGTAAGTCATCGCCTCCCCTTACTCGACCCTTCGTCCTCATGTCGCACGGCACACACGAGGATGGCGATGAGGAGGTGAAGGGTAAGTCACCGCCTCCCCCTAACCGATCCTTCGTCCTCATGTCGCACGGCACACACGAGGACGGCGATTTGGAGGTGAAGGGTAGGTCATCGGATCCCCCTACCCGACCCTTCGTCCTCACCTTACACGGCACGCAAGAGGATCACGATGAGGAGGTGAAGGGTAAGTCATCGACTCCCCCTACCCGACCCTTCGTCCTTACCTTGCATGGCACACACGAGGATGGCGATATGGAGGTGAAGGGTAAGTCATCGCCTCCCCCTACCCGACCCTTCGTCCTTACCTTGCATGGCACACACGAGGATGGCGATATGGAGGTGAAGGGTAAGTCATCGCCTCCCCTACCCTAGCATCTAAACGAGTACTACATCGCCTCGCAAGGAGAGCACGAGGACAGTGATGTGGATGTCGACGGAAGGAGTGTATAAACTTGAATTGGTGTAAACGGGATTGAATGTCTACATACCTATCTCTTGTTCACTCTACAGATTCAAATAATACGCCAACTGGCGAGTCGAAAGCGGAAGGTACTTGCATCATGACAACCATCACTTTTAACACGTGCTTTCGTCATTGTTCACAGGAGGTAAGGAGAAACCCAAGACCTCCAAGCCGGCGTCTCCTGAGGAAGGTAACTTGACTACAATAACGTCAATTCTTCTTTTAGTTTTAACATGGGGTTAGTTGTAAAAAAAATAAAAATTGTAAAAAGACTGCCAGGCGCCATCCCGCCTAAAAGGATTGAGATCTAAAAGAAGGGTCAAGCAATAATATATTGTTTAAAATTGTTCGCACTTAAAATTCGTGAAATCATTTCGCCCAGGTACTGCCGCCAAGAACAATACCATAAAAAAAAATCAAAATTTAAAATTTTTATGTGAATTATCATTGTAAACTTTAACAAAATTATTCAATTTAAAAGCGATACATAAAAATTCTTAAAAATGTATTTAAAAACATAATAAATGTTTTTAATACATTTACCTGAAACACAACTTTAAAAAAAAATTAAATCAAAATTTAAAAAAATTTAACTAAAGCTGGGCGCAATGTGTCAAGAAAAAGGCAACATAGGAATAAGTTGACGAAGAAGTAGACGACGAAAGAAAGTAGGAAGAATATAGAAGAAGTCTACATGGTCGGTGCAAATTCAATGCGCCAAGCTTTATTTTCTTTTTTTAAATTTGATTTTAGATTAATTTTTTTAAGTTGTGTTTTAAATTAATTAAAAACAATTATTTGGTTTTTAAGTGGCTAAATGTGTTTTCCTGTCATTTGCTTGAGTACCATCTGAACTGTGTCTTGTCTGTGGTTGCAGGAAAGTCGGCGCCGTCACAGGCGGAGCGGCCGAGCGTGGTGCTCGTGGAGGCGTACGAGGGCGGCGACAAGAACACCGGCCACCACGCGGCGGGCAAGTACGTCACCCTCTGCCACGCGGGTCTCGAGGTCCCGCCACACGACTAACGGGCTCCCCCTGGCTTGACGCCTCCTTACTTCCCCGCCAGGAAGATGCACACGCCGACGTCGCCTCCAACACTGCGCGAGATCGGCGACGCAGTGACAACGCTCAAGCAGGACGTGTCCATGATGAAGGAGGTCAAACTCATGTCCAACGAGCAGCTCATGGAGCATCTGCGCAACACCGACGAGGGCGGCAAACCGGTGGGCGACATGTGGGAGTTGCTCAAGCTGGGCAAGAGGGTGGACGCCGCGGAGACGGGCGTCGGCAAGGTAAGTCACTATCATGACGTGCTCTCTGCTTTGGAGGGCACGAAACTGATATCGTTTGAGTGTACCATTCACTACCCTCTCACCATCACCTCTCACCTGTCCTGCGTGTGCCATTCATTCACCACCCTCACTACGTGAACCTTCCTTGCTCTTCGTCCTGCGTGTTACATTCACCACCCTCTCAACGTTAACCTTCCTCGCTCTCCGTCCTGCGTGTACCATTCATCACCCTCTCAACGTGAACCTCCCTTGCTCTTCGTCCTGCGTGTACTATTTACCACCCTCTCAACGTGAACCTTCCTTGCTCTCCGTCCTGCGTGTACAATTCACCACCCTCTCGACGTGAACCTCCCTCGCTCTCAGTTGACAGGCATGATCGAGCGACTGGCCAAGGAGGTGAACGTCGTGATGCCGGAGATCTCGCAGCACGCCGTCAGCCCCGACGGTCAGCATGGGGACGACGACGACGTCGGCAAGAGAGTCCACTTGATAGAGAAACGTCTGTGGGATGTGGAGGTACGGAGGTCAACATGTCTCGCAATATTCCTAACCAGGACCAGGAACACATTTATGTTCTTGGGTTCAAAGATTCCAAGCAAATCGTATAAATAATGATTGCACTTTATAATCCTCAATGAAGCAGAGATTCCAGTTATTTTCAGTTATTTTTTGGGCCGTTTTGAGGGGAGGGAGAATTGAGACATTAAATCAAACAAATGAAGAAGAATCAATCTACATAAATGGACACTATTTGGAGTTATTCATTCGTTTAGGCAATTTATCTTTTATTCTAAACCACTTCGAAGAAACAGGGCTCAGGCATTCAAGCCATTTTATGTAGATTCTCTTCCATTTGGTATTCCATTTCTTTTAGTTTCTAAGGCCCAGTCTTTCAATAGCCTGCTAAACCATGTAGTTAAGTTTTAAAAGGTCATTCGAAGATTGTCCTTGGTTGTTGCCATGGCAACATAGTCCTAATTGACTGTTTAAAAGTTAGCACAACATTGAAAAACTGGCCCTAAATAATTGTTATTGAAACTCGATAATAGTCACTTTCTAGTCAAAGAGTTCCGGGTTCGTACTCCGGTTCGGCCGGATATTTTTCACTTCGCACATCCTTTCCTATCAATTCCCTCCAACTGACTACTTTGTGACGACGACGGCGACGACAGAGCCGCCTGGGCACCACTGAGCGCCGCGTGTCGCAGTCGTCGACGGGCGGACAGGCGGAGGCGGACGCGGTTATCGCCTCCGACAAGGAAGAGGCGACGCCCGGCTACACGGCCGGCATTCTCGGCGGCGTCAACCTGGAGGGCCTCTCGCCGGTCGACGGCATGCTCACGCTGAGGGACGAGCTGGGACGACTCCGCCAAGAGCACGAGGAGCAGGTGGGACTCCGTCAAACTCAGTTTTGGGGACATTCCTTTCGAAAAGGAACTAGTTCCAGGACGTGCAGTTCCTTCTAATATAACTAAATCGTTCCTAGTTCCTTTTCAAAAAAAATGTTTTTCATGTTCTTAGGAACGTATGCATCCTTTAGCGTTCCTTTTTCAGGTAAATTATCACTTTCATTTGAACATTTTGAAATATTTCTCCAGAGTAAGGTGACAATTCTGATGAACCGATATGATTAAAGTTTAGATTTCAACTGGGGGAATGTCTATACAAAAGATATATCTTGTACGAAATCTGTCGAGTTCCTGAAGGTGCATTTACTTAGACACATGATGTTGATTGGTCGTGCGCTTGAGCAGGCGGAGCGGCTGAAAGACGCCGCGGCGCTCACCGCCGCCGTCCCTCTGGAGCAGCTGATCGACGGCATGCGTCGCGTCGGCGACATGCGGTCCAAGCTGGAGGACGTGATGGGCGTCTTGGCGCAGCGCGACCAACTCCCCAGCAGACTCGACCAGCTGGAGGTATGACAGTATGACGGAGCTGGACCAGCTGGAGGTATGACCAGTATGACGGATTTATAAATCAAGAAAGATAACGATAACAATGTGCCTTTGTTTTTCTCTATTGCTATTCTTATTTATTGTTATTGTTATTCGTCAGATGAGATTGCCGTATAGTCCGGTATGATTTTAAGTTATTATCTTGACATTATTTTCAGGCTCAAGCCGCCTCCTCCGACAACCAGATCGCGAACCTCGGCGCCTCCATGTCGCCGCAGATCGCGGAGATGCAGACGCAGTTGGCGAACATCGAGCGCGAGCTGGGCGTCGTCAACGAGCGCCTCGTCAGCGGCTACGGCGGCGGCGGCGGCGCTGACGGCGGAGGCGTGATCGCGGGCGACGGCGACGCCCACGACTACGGCGGCTTCGGCGAGCTCTACGGGCGTCTGCAGGGGATGCAACAGGACATGGACACCGTCGCGCAGACCACGCAGCGCCTCATGGTCAGTCAACAGCGGGGTCGGCCTCTTGGAATAACCGCGTTCGTTCCAACGCCTCGCCAAATAAAAAATGATCGTTGAACACATTTGAATGACTGCTGGTCATGTTCTGTAACATTCAATGGTTGGTATTATCATTGAAATAAGAGGTCATGCTGCTGAAAAGAGACAAGGAGGGCTTATACTGACTTCAGGGGTGCGATCACATAACTTTCTTGTCTCGGTGACAAGACCCTAGAATACCGTGAATAACATTGAGATGAGAAGCTTGTCACCGTGACACGCAAGTTCTCATTTTATGTGATCGCACCCCTGATGACAAACGGACGTGATAATAAGGATTTATGAAAAATGCGTGTATCAATCATTTATAAAACTCGCAGTTAAAATAAGCAAAATGTGGACATTTTAATTATATTTTACGGTGTAGACTGATGAATAATAAGTTATGGTTACCATTTTCCAAAGAAACTGAACCACAACAAACTTTCCCGCAAACCGCGCATACATCATCGTCCTAGCCTTGACACGCCCTATTGTGTGGATGTTGCCAGGAGGAGCAGGACGAGCGCGAGCTGCACATGCAGGCGCTGCTGGAGCAGGTGGAGGTGCTGAAGACGGTCAAGGCGGACAAGGAGGTGCTGGAGGACGTGTTGGCGGACAAGGCGGACACCAACGTCGTCAACCGCAAGGTGTCTCACGACCAGTTCGACGCCGCGTGCGAGGACCTCAGTCGCGGACTAGAGGAGGCGTTGACCAAGCTCAGCCAGCAGGAGACCGTCTGGTGAGTCCAGAAGGCGGTGAGACCATCAGGTGAGTCCAGGAGGCGGTGAGACCGTTTGGTGAGTCCAGGAGGCGGTGAGATGAGACCATCTGGTGAGTCCAGGAGGCGGTGAGACCATCGGGTGAGTTCAGGAGGCGGTGAGACCGTCTGGTGAGTCCAGGAGGCGGTGAGATGAGACCATCTGGTGACTCCAGGAGGCGGTGTACCATCTGGTGAGTCCAGGAGGCGGTGAGACCGTCTGGTGAGTCCAGGAGGCGGTGAGACCATCTGGTGAGTCCAGGAGAAGAGTCTTGGCTTCGCTAGTCGAACAATTTATCATGCGGTTTCGATTGGAGAAGAGGCCTCCATTTCACAATAGCCTTCTACGCACCTTCCTTCTTTGCTTACCTATTCTTCAACATCATCTCTCTGTCATAATCAGTCATTTGTTGCGGAACAGTGCGACGACCAAAAAATAAGAAATAAATCACAGTCATGATTTCATGATTTCAGTCATGATTTCAGACATGAAGTTTTGAATTTTCCGTGGCATGTCCTCGTCGATGGCTCTCTTGTTGATATCGATGTCGACCGCAGTAGACGGCTCTCTTGTCGATATCGATGTCGACTACAGTTACGTGATCGCAGGTCGACGGCTCTCTTGTCGATATCGATGTCGACTACAGTTACACGATCGCAGGTCGACGGCTCTCTTGTCGATATCGATGTCGACTATAGTTACATGATCGCAGGTCGACGGCTCTCTTGTCGATATCGATGTCGACTACAGTTACGTGATCGCAGGTCGACGGCTCTCTTGTCGATGTCGATGTCGACTACAGTTACATGATCGTAGGTCGACGGCTCTCTTGTTGATATCGATGTCGACTACAGTTACATGATCGCAGGTCGACGGCTCTCTTTTCATATCGATGTCGACTACAGTTACATGATCGCAGGTCGACGGCTCTCTTGTTGATATCGATGTCGACTAGAGTTACATGATCGCAGGTCGACGGCTCTCTTTTCATATCGATGTCGACTACAGTTACATGATCGCAGGTCGACGGCTCTGGACGACATCCAGCGCGAGGTCGAGACCAAGCTGGACAAGGTCGAGATCTCCCCGCTCAAGGACTTCGTCAACAACAAGCTGCGACTTCTGCAGGAGCGACTCAAGATGCTGGCAGCGCTCAGGAAGGAGACGGAGGCTGCAGGTAACTCTCTGGACCACGTGGCAAGGCAGATGTACACCTAGTTCGAGGTTTATACGCTGTAGAAGTTTTGACGTGGAATTATGGACTACGTCGTATTGACTTCGACACGAGCAAAAAAATGTTAAGTTCAGTAGTATGCATGGTAGTTTGGTCCAACAAAGGATGCCGCCGTCAATCATCATTAGTCACGGTCAATTAGTCAAAGCGTGCCGCCTATTGTCCTGTCACTCATAATCACACGGTCAATTACACCTGTCAATCCGGTCAATTACACCTGTCAATCATCATTACTTCCGGTCAATTAAACAAATTTGCATAATCAATCTCAATCAATCAAAAAAGTGCATCCAATCAATTAAAAAGTGCATAATCAATCCATTTAATCAAGTGCATATTAAATTCAATCAATTAAAAAAGTGCATTCAATCAATCAAAAAGCGCATCCAATCAAAAAGCGCATAATCAATCTAATCAATCAAAATAGCGCATGTTAAATTCAATCAATCAAAAAGTACAATCAATCAAGTGCATATTAATCGTGGTCTTCAGAGGCGCGCGCATTGCTGCGTCATCTTGGAATCAGTAACTTACTAGTCTTAACTTGAAAACGCAGGTGTAGTACTACGTCATCATGATCAGGTAGGGAAAGGGTGTGGTCCTTTTGTATCCAGCAACGACATCACTTAGCCATCAATAGGAACATGGGTTAAACTCTATTGTTAATGTTTACACCTGAGTACGTATATAGTGCGCATCATTGGTTTTCTTTAGACTAATCTTAAACGGACATCCCTTCTTAGACAATAGAAATGAGGGTGCGCTGCCCAACCCTTGGCACAGGTGCTTTGAAAATCAGGTCAGTGGGCGTGAGAAAAGGTATCTAGGTCACTACGTCACACGGAGGATAGCGAATAGCAGAGCTTGATTTGGGAATAGGGGCGTATACAGTTTAAGGATAGGATCGCTGACTATACGTTTTGTTTCTGCGCATCCGTTACTGCGCATTCTAAACTGTGTTGCGAGTTTAGGATTGTTATTTGAAATAGGAATACTTAGACCAAGAATTGTCATTACGTTCTCAGCTCTTGTAGCAGTCAGTTCGTAGTTGCGCTTATTCATTGTGTTTGGAAGTTTTTGCGTCGTTTGGAGTTAGTGTTTGAAGTGAGTTTTCGAGTTAGTTTATGCTTTTGCGTTTGATTTGCGGTTGTGAAGTGTTTTAGAGTGTCACGGTTTTAATTAAACTTGCGCTGCTTGTTTCAAGTGAGATTGCCGACCAACATTCTAACATTAATCTGTTTAATTCTGAATTAAGTTTTTATTAACGATTTCTAACAGCGAGTTTTTCACCACTGTGCTTTAATAAAAATCTGTGTTGGATTTATTCCATAGATTTTTATATTTCTTCATTGACGGTTTTTGAAAGCAGTCAATTTTTAAGTTGTGTGATTTATTCCGCATCTGTTTTATACGTGATTCAGTCCGTATCTTTTTATACGTGATAAGTCCGTATTTTCTGTTTTTGCCACTACAATAAAATGGAGGCAAATACCAATAGTGCCAATTTCACACTGACTCCGCCAACTCATTCGAGGCGTGAGCGTGAAACGACAGGAGATCGTGTTTCGGTTATTATGAGGCCACGGATTGCCCCCACACCATCAAGGGCAGTCGCGGAGGAACCGGAGCAGCAAGAACCATCTCAACAAGAACCACCTCAACAAGAACCACCGCAGCTTGTTCAACGCGACACATCGCCTCGTCATGAACCAGTAAGGTACTGGCAGCCATGGCGAGGTGATTCGCAAGAAGAATCATCGTCTGAACACCATGAAGCTGATGTACCGCACTCTCCAGAACCGGGTCCCTCACACCGTCCGGATCCGATTCGCCGTCCAACACCGACGCGCCGAGAACCTTCGCCGCAACCGGGACCATCCCATCGGCCAGATCCGGTCCAGTTGGTCGACTATTCCGACAGCGAGGACTCGGTTGAAGAGGAGCAGCGTCCCCCAACTCCGCAACAACAACACGGAGCTGGTGCCGTCCCTGGCAGGGGTTTCAATGTCATAAATGAGCATGTGGTCAGGCTGCGCCAGTATAAAACTAATTTTCGGAAAGTTGAAATTTCTATGGACGAAGTCCCTGCTGGCGTCAATCCCCTCCAGTGGCTAAGGAGAACTTTAAATAATTTAATAGACTACTTAAAATCGGACGAGGTTCAACCATACCATAAAGTTGGTATGAAAATATTCAGTTCTACAGCCCCTCAAGACCCCATCATAATTACTTTCATGCTTGCCTCCCAACTCGATGCGGACGTCATAATGTCACGCATCGAGAAGGTTTGCCAGAGCAATAAATCGTTTTTAAGTGGAGGCACACTCACAATTTTACTCACGCATATCGACCTCCCTGTCGGTACAGGTCGGGCTCGTGGCTGCGTACCGAGTTTTGTCTCAAACGACTCAAAAGCAAAACATAAGAGAAGCATTATTCGCATTGTAAATAAAGATAACCTCTGTCTGGCTAGGGCTCTGGCTGTTGCTGTGGCTATTCATGAAAAGCCACATGATTGGGATGCTATTAGGAGGGGAAGACTTATTCAAGGTGATATTGCTGAAAACTACTGTACTGCTGCAGGAGTAGATTTGATTCAGCACGGAGGAGGCATCGATGAGGTTCGTGCTTTTCAGCAATACTTTTCAAAATACACCATCACCGTCTATGGTTCATTGAGTGGTACGAAGCAGGATGTTTTGTTTGAGGGACCAGCGTCAGTGATAGGGCATGAGAGATTGAACATCGACCTCTGGATGCACGACAATCACTTCGATGTGATAACAACGGTCACAGGCGCATTCGACTGTTCGTACTATTGTCGTGCATGCCATGTTTGCTCTTCCAACGTAGGTGACCATCAATGCAAGTCCCGATGCCCCTACTGCAGGTTTACGGAAGATTGTTGCCCGAACGGTGTTTCAAGACACGAATGCTCTACTTGCAATAGAGTTTTTCAGAGTAGCAAGTGTTTTGCTTACCATAAAATGGGCGGTACTTATGGCAAAAACGCGTCAGTGTGTGACACTTTGAAAATATGTATGCATTGTAACGCTTTTGTAGATTATTCAAAGGGACGACGAGGCCTTATTTGTGGGGAAATGTATTGCTGCATGTGTAAAAAGTACTGTCGGGCTAGTCATCAATGCTACATGCAGAGAGTGGAACCTGAAAAGCCGAATAATAAAAATAAAATATTCACTTTCTTCGACATAGAGGCAACACAGTGTACCCCTATGTCCGGTCATGACAACATATTGGAGCATGAACCGAACCTCATTGTTTCCCAGCAAGTGTGTCTCAGATGTGCTTCTGACTCATCGATCACTGCATCATGCGATGCATGTTCCCCCAACGAAGCAAGGCAACAAGTTTTCAATGGACCGTCCCCTCTCACATCATTCTTCCAACATGTGACTAAACATCGGAAAGGCGTTTCAGAAAACATGTTGATTGCTCATAATATGAAGGGGTACGACGGACATTTTGTTTTGGGACACATGGTAAATGAGTTGAAGATGAACCCTACCATTATACAGAGCGGGTCTAAGCTTATGCTTATGTCAGTAAAAGGTTTATCTGTCAAGGACTCTCTAAATTTTATGCCAATGGCTCTTAGTAAACTTCCTGCGGCTATGAATCTTGAAGATCATTTTAAGAAGGGTTTCTTTCCGCACTTTTTCAACCGGCCAGAGAATTTTGGCTATGTTGGACCACTTCCCGATCCTAAGACCTACGGGTGTGATGCCATGGACATAAAGGGTCGGAAAAACTTTATGGACTGGCATGACAATGAAGTGGCCAACAACAAAGTCTTTGATTTCGATCAAGAGCTGCGTGACTACTGCGTCAGTGATGTGTCCATCCTCAGAGAAGCTTGTCTCTCATTCCGAAAAGAGTTTCTAGCGGAAAATAACATCGATCCGTTCTGGCAAGCAGTCACTATTGCCAGTGCTTGTCTGCTAGTGTTCCAACAAAACTTTTTGCAAGCTGACAGCATTGGACTGATTCCTGTTGGTGGATACAGAATGGCTGACAAGCAGAGTCATGCAGCTATTCTCTGGCTGGATTGGGTTGCTTCTAAGAACAATAT
Organism: Leuctra nigra; assembly: GCA_934045905.1. NCBI lineage: Eukaryota > Metazoa > Arthropoda > Insecta > Plecoptera > Leuctridae > Leuctra > Leuctra nigra. The sequence continues at coordinate 16,946,023 of OW203765.1, forward strand.
TGACATTCAACATGCCGGAAACGGTCGGGAGTTTATTCTGCACAGCCGTTGCAAGGCAGACGGGTATTACAAGAACGCTGACGGTCGACAGACCATTCTTGAGTACCATGGCTGCTTCTGGCATGGGTGCCCCAACTGCTTCAAAAACAGGGACAGTCACATATCCAATACGAACGCGGATACAATGGGCAAACGATTTGAGTCTACCGGGCGGCGTACTGCATTTCTGCGTAACGCCGGCTACGAGGTTGTTGAAATGTGGGAATGCCAGTTCAATGAATTGAAAAAGACCACCCCTGAATTAGTCGAATTTATTAAACAACACCCCAACAACAACAAGGAACCGCTCGATCCCAGGGATGCCTTCTTTGGAGGACGAACCAATTGCACCAAGACTTACTTTAAACCACCTCAAGGGTCTACGGTGCAATACTTAGACGTCTGCTCCCTTTATCCCTGGGTGAATAAATATGGGGCGTATCCCTTAGGTCATCCGAAAATCTATCATGGTACGAAGTGTAAAGACATTGTTGGCCCCAATTTTGACATTACTGGGGTCAATGGTTTTATTAAATGTAAAGTAGTACCTCCATCCAGCTTATACCATCCCGTTCTACCAGTGCGACACGACGGCAAGCTTCTCTTTCCTCTGTGCCGCACTTGTGTTGAGACCACGTACAATGGTGAATGTCCACATACGAACGATGAAGATCGCGCGTTCGTTGGGACGTGGGTCTCAATGGAACTGCAGAAGGCTGTGTCCCTGGGGTAAAGGTTGATCGCCATATATGTGGTATGGCAGTATAACACCACAACCTATGATCCCAACACCAAGTCAGGAGGCCTCTTCACGGGGTACATCAATCAGTTCCTTAAGGCCAAGGTTGAGGCAAGTGGTTGGCCTGATTGGTGTACCGATGACTTAAGCAAAACGGAATACATCAGGCAGTTTGAGGACCGTGAAGGGGTCTCTCTTGATCAGGGCAGAATTGAGAGCAACCCAGGTAGACGCTCATTGGCCAAACTGATGCTCAATAGTTTTTGGGGCAAGTTTGGCCAGCGTCTGGACCTGACGAAACATGAGATTGTGGACAACAACAGTAAATACATGGATTTAGTGTGCGATCCTGGCAAGACAATAAACACTGTCGACCCTCTCTCCAACGATAAACTCTTGGTTACGTGGAATGACCACAGCGAGGCTGGAGCTGGGTCCACAAAAGCAAGCGTTGCCATCGCCGCCTTCACCACCGCGCTGTGGTCATTCCACGTAACCAAGAGTTTATCGTTGGAGAGAGGGTCGACAGTGTTTATTGTCTTGCCAGGATCGCACACTAAATCCATGTATTTACTGTTGTTGTCCACAATCTCATGTTTCGTCAGGTCCAGACGCTGGCCAAACTTGCCCCAAAAACTATTGAGCATCAGTTTGGCCAATGAGCGTCTACCTGGGTTGCTCTCAATTCTGCCCTGATCAAGAGAGACCCCTTCACGGTCCTCAAACTGCCTGATGTATTCCGTTTTGCTTAAGTCATCGGTACACCAATCAGGCCAACCACTTGCCTCAACCTTGGCCTTAAGGAACTGATTGATGTACCCCGTGAAGAGGCCTCCTGACTTGGTGTTGGGATCATAGGTTGTGGTGTTATACTGCCATACCTCATATATGGCGATCAACCTATACCCCAGGGACACAGCCTTCTGCAGTTCCATTGAGACCCACGTCCCAACGAACGCGCGATCTTCATCGTTCGTATGTGGACATTCACCATTGTACGTGGTCTCAACACAAGTGCGGCACAGAGGAAAGAGAAGCTTGCCGTCGTGTCGCACTGGTAGAACGGGATGGTATAAGCTGGATGGAGGTACTACTTTACATTTAATAAAACCATTGACCCCAGTAATGTCAAAATTGGGGCCAACAATGTCTTTACACTTCGTACCATGATAGATTTTCGGATGACCTAAGGGATACGCCCCATATTTATTCACCCAGGGATAAAGGGAGCAGACGTCTAAGTATTGCACCGTAGACCCTTGAGGTGGTTTAAAGTAAGTCTTGGTGCAATTGGTTCGTCCTCCAAAGAAGGCATCCCTGGGATCGAGCGGTTCCTTGTTGTTGTTGGGGTGTTGTTTAATAAATTCGACTAATTCAGGGGTGGTCTTTTTCAATTCATTGAACTGGCATTCCCACATTTCAACAACCTCGTAGCCGGCGTTACGCAGAAATGCAGTACGCCGCCCGGTAGACTCAAATCGTTTGCCCATTGTATCCGCGTTCGTATTGGATATGTGAATGTCCCTGTTTTTGAAGCAGTTCGGGCACCCATGCCAGAAGCAGCCATGGTACTCAAGAATGGTCTGTCGACCGTCAGCGTTCTTGTAATACCCGTCTGCCTTGCAACGGCTGTGCAGAATAAACTCCCGACCGTTTCCGGCATGTTGAATGTCAATATTGTTCTTAGAAGCAACCCAATCCAGCCAGAGAATAGCTGCATGACTCTGCTTGTCAGCCATTCTGTATCCACCAACAGGAATCAGTCCAATGCTGTCAGCTTGCAAAAAGTTTTGTTGGAACACTAGCAGACAAGCACTGGCAATAGTGACTGCTTGCCAGAACGGATCGATGTTATTTTCCGCTAGAAACTCTTTTCGGAATGAGAGACAAGCTTCTCTGAGGATGGACACATCACTGACGCAGTAGTCACGCAGCTCTTGATCGAAATCAAAGACTTTGTTGTTGGCCACTTCATTGTCATGACAGTCCATAAAGTTTTTCCGACCCTTTATGTCCATGGCATCACACCCGTAGGTCTTAGGATCGGGAAGTGGTCCAACATAGCCAAAATTCTCTGGCCGGTTGAAAAAGTGCGGAAAGAAACCCTTCTTAAAATGATCTTCAAGATTCATAGCCGCAGGAAGTTTACTAAGAGCCATTGGCATAAAATTTAGAGAGTCCTTGACAGATAAACCTTTTACTGACATAAGCATAAGCTTAGACCCGCTCTGTATAATGGTAGGGTTCATCTTCAACTCATTTACCATGTGTCCCAAAACAAAATGTCCGTCGTACCCCTTCATATTATGAGCAATCAACATGTTTTCTGAAACGCCTTTCCGATGTTTAGTCACATGTTGGAAGAATGATGTGAGAGGGGACGGTCCATTGAAAACTTGTTGCCTTGCTTCGTTGGGGGAACATGCATCGCATGATGCAGTGATCGATGAGTCAGAAGCACATCTGAGACACACTTGCTGGGAAACAATGAGGTTCGGTTCATGCTCCAATATGTTGTCATGACCGGACATAGGGGTACACTGTGTTGCCTCTATGTCGAAGAAAGTGAATATTTTATTTTTATTATTCGGCTTTTCAGGTTCCACTCTCTGCATGTAGCATTGATGACTAGCCCGACAGTACTTTTTACACATGCAGCAATACATTTCCCCACAAATAAGGCCTCGTCGTCCCTTTGAATAATCTACAAAAGCGTTACAATGCATACATATTTTCAAAGTGTCACACACTGACGCGTTTTTGCCATAAGTACCGCCCATTTTATGGTTAGCAAAACACTTGCTACTCTGAAAAACTCTATTGCAAGTAGAGCATTCGTGTCTTGAAACACCGTTCGGGCAACAATCTTCCGTAAACCTGCAGTAGGGGCATCGGGACTTGCATTGATGGTCACCTACGTTGGAAGAGCAAACATGGCATGCACGACAATAGTACGAACAGTCGAATGCGCCTGTGACCGTTGTTATCACATCGAAGTGATTGTCGTGCATCCAGAGGTCGATGTTCAATCTCTCATGCCCTATCACTGACGCTGGTCCCTCAAACAAAACATCCTGCTTCGTACCACTCAATGAACCATAGACGGTGATGGTGTATTTTGAAAAGTATTGCTGAAAAGCACGAACCTCATCGATGCCTCCTCCGTGCTGAATCAAATCTACTCCTGCAGCAGTACAGTAGTTTTCAGCAATATCACCTTGAATAAGTCTTCCCCTCCTAATAGCATCCCAATCATGTGGCTTTTCATGAATAGCCACAGCAACAGCCAGAGCCCTAGCCAGACAGAGGTTATCTTTATTTACAATGCGAATAATGCTTCTCTTATGTTTTGCTTTTGAGTCGTTTGAGACAAAACTCGGTACGCAGCCACGAGCCCGACCTGTACCGACAGGGAGGTCGATATGCGTGAGTAAAATTGTGAGTGTGCCTCCACTTAAAAACGATTTATTGCTCTGGCAAACCTTCTCGATGCGTGACATTATGACGTCCGCATCGAGTTGGGAGGCAAGCATGAAAGTAATTATGATGGGGTCTTGAGGGGCTGTAGAACTGAATATTTTCATACCAACTTTATGGTATGGTTGAACCTCGTCCGATTTTAAGTAGTCTATTAAATTATTTAAAGTTCTCCTTAGCCACTGGAGGGGATTGACGCCAGCAGGGACTTCGTCCATAGAAATTTCAACTTTCCGAAAATTAGTTTTATACTGGCGCAGCCTGACCACATGCTCATTTATGACATTGAAACCCCTGCCAGGGACGGCACCAGCTCCGTGTTGTTGTTGCGGAGTTGGGGGACGCTGCTCCTCTTCAACCGAGTCCTCGCTGTCGGAATAGTCGACCAACTGGACCGGATCTGGCCGATGGGATGGTCCCGGTTGCGGCGAAGGTTCTCGGCGCGTCGGTGTTGGACGGCGAATCGGATCCGGACGGTGTGAGGGACCCGGTTCTGGAGAGTGCGGTACATCAGCTTCATGGTGTTCAGACGATGATTCTTCTTGCGAATCACCTCGCCATGGCTGCCAGTACCTTACTGGTTCATGACGAGGCGATGTGTCGCGTTGAACAAGCTGCGGTGGTTCTTGTTGAGGTGGTTCTTGTTGAGATGGTTCTTGCTGCTCCGGTTCCTCCGCGACTGCCCTTGATGGTGTGGGGGCAATCCGTGGCCTCATAATAACCGAAACACGATCTCCTGTCGTTTCACGCTCACGCCTCGAATGAGTTGGCGGAGTCAGTGTGAAATTGGCACTATTGGTATTTGCCTCCATTTTATTGTAGTGGCAAAAACAGAAAATACGGACTAATCACGTATAAAAAGATACGGACTGAATCACGTATAAAACAGATGCGGAATAAATCACACAACTTAAAAATTGACTGCTTTCAAAAACCGTCAATGAAGAAATATAAAAATCTATGGAATAAATCCAACACAGATTTTTATTAAAGCACAGTGGTGAAAAACTCGCTGTTAGAAATCGTTAATAAAAACTTAATTCAGAATTAAACAGATTAATGTTAGAATGTTGGTCGGCAATCTCACTTGAAACAAGCAGCGCAAGTTTAATTAAAACCGTGACACTCTAAAACACTTCACAACCGCAAATCAAACGCAAAAGCATAAACTAACTCGAAAACTCACTTCAAACACTAACTCCAAACGACGCAAAAACTTCCAAACACAATGAATAAGCGCAACTACGAACTGACTGCTACAAGAGCTGAGAACGTAATGACAATTCTTGGTCTAAGTATTCCTATTTCAAATAACAATCCTAAACTCGCAACACAGTTTAGAATGCGCAGTAACGGATGCGCAGAAACAAAACGTATAGTCAGCGATCCTATCCTTAAACTGTATACGCCCCTATTCCCAAATCAAGCTCTGCTATTCGCTATCCTCCGTGTGACGTAGTGACCTAGATACCTTTTCTCACGCCCACTGACCTGATTTTCAAAGCACCTGTGCCAAGGGTTGGGCAGCGCACCCTCATTTCTATTGTCTAAGAAGGGATGTCCGTTTAAGATTAGTCTAAAGAAAACCAATGATGCGCACTATATACGTACTCAGGTGTAAACATTAACAATAGAGTTTAACCCATGTTCCTATTGATGGCTAAGTGATGTCGTTGCTGGATACAAAAGGACCACACCCTTTCCCTACCTGATCATGATGACGTAGTACTACACCTGCGTTTTCAAGTTAAGACTAGTGAGTTACTGATTCCAAGATGACGCAGCAATGCGCGCGCCTCTGAAGACCACGATTAATTGAGCGAGCGAAGCGAGCGTCTCCATTTGGCTCTTTTGGCACGGACCTCTGTTTTTTTTTTTGTTTGTTATTTTTTTTTCTGTTACTGACGATATACAGGTCAGAGTTTTTCTTCGATCGAGCTGAAATTTTGCACACATGTACGTAACATTTCTGATTGTTGCAGACCCTAATTTTTTTGAAATCCATTGATTGGTTCAAATTTAAAAAAAATTAACTTTCGATTGGTTGTTTTGATCAAATTGAAATTTTGACAAGTCATTACCCCCAACATTGTACCCAATCAAACAAAGTTTCAGCCAAATCCTCCCATTGGTTAAAATTTAAAACCATCTTTCCTGTGTTTTTAGAAATTTAAACTATAACCGATTGAACGATCAACTTATAACTTCGCATGATGGTTGGGTCCAACATTATCTGCATTTTTGACAATTTTCATACTAATCTGTGTTTAAATCCAAACGTTATTGACATTTTACGGACTATTAGCGTGTTGGCTGTCAAATTCACGGCGACTTCGACTCTTCAGTTCAAGGCAAGGTAGTTAGAGCAGAAACTTTCAAACGCAAATGAAACTGATAATGACCGTTCAACAGTCGATCTGATATTGTGTAGACACACTTATATCATATGAGTGGTCTCAGGTATATTTTTTGAAGGAGATCCTGTGATTTTTGAAAATTAACACGGAACAGTTCAATCATAAAGGTTCAATTGATCAACTTAAAGCTTTGCATGGTTATTTGGACCAATATTTTAGGAATGTTTTGAGATTTCTATACAAATCTGTGGCGAAATTTTAGAATTATTGGCTTTTAATGACATTTTCGATAGACAGAATTTCGGTTCGAGGTGTTGCGCGTATCCGTGCTCGCTCATCAACGCGTTACTCAGATTCATTGGTTAAAATTTAAATAAATATCTCCTGATAGGCTGAAAAATGAAAACGGTCTTCGATAATTCTGATCAAACTCATATTTTGCATGATCATTAAGACCAATATTGTCTCATATTTTACAAAATTTCATCCCAATCACTTAAGAACGTATGAAGTTATTTACATTTTTAATATCTGTCAGTAATGAAGTATCGAAATGAATGTTTTCCAGTGCCAATTGAAAATTGATTCTGATTTGCTTTATGAACCAGGTGCTTAGATGCTATTTTAAAGTTTCGATGAAAAGCATACACTTTTAAGTTGATATCATAATCAATTCCATATGGATGTATATGTTTTCTGTGCGTTGTGTACGCATTTCCGGTTCGAGAATTTGCACGTACCCGTGCTCGCTTATCAACGCGTTACACTGAGCGTTTTCCTAGTATGCACTTGATTGATTGTACTTTTTGATTGATTGAATTTAACATGCGCTATTTTGATTGATTAGATTGATTATGCGCTTTTTGATTGGATGCGCTTTTTGATTGATTGAATGCACTTTTTTAATTGATTGAATTTAATATGCACTTGATTAAATGGATTGATTATGCACTTTTTAATTGATTGGATGCACTTTTTTGATTGATTGAGATTGATTATGCAAATTTGTTTAATTGACCGGAAGTAATGATGATTGACAGGTGTAATTGACCGGATTGACAGGTGTAATTGACCGTGTGATTATGAGTGACAGGACAATAGGCGGCACCCTTTGACTAATTGACCGTGACTAATGATGATTGACGGCGGCATCCTTTGTTGGACCAAACTACCATGCATACTACTAAGTTCTCTTTTAAACTTTTGAACACATTTTTTGTGAAATTGCTCGCTTGCTGTCTTCTTGAAAGTTTTACATATTTACAAAGGAATCATTTCTATGAGACCGTTCCACCAATGGCAGCACAATTTTACAAGAAAATTTGCACTTTTCACAAAGAATAACTTCGAAATATAGCATAAAACTCTGATAACTTGGTAAACATGATACACTAATAGTTTGGTAAACATTCAGGAGCGTGTATACTCAGATATGTTAGGTATAAAATATAATTAAACTGAAACACAATAGTAGTTTTTCAAACAAATCTATATATATGTGGCAAAGCAGTTCTGTGTGGATGAAACGGAATGAAAACCTATAACTTTTTAAGCAATTAATCTTGACAAATAGTCCGCGTTGACCACTTATTTATGCATTCTACTACAATACAAAAAACTATTATAATGTCGAATTCGAACGATTTCTCACTGCTTGACATGCGACTGTGTCATCGTCAGGCACCAAGCACAAGCTGCTGCGCGACGTCCAGTGCGTGTCGTGCGACGCCGACGTCGTGCAGCGTCGCGACGACACTGGACAAGGCGTGGCGTCGGAGGCGCTGCCGCCGAGCCGCAGCATGCGTCCCTACCTCGCCTACGAGCTGGACGCCGTGCGACGCCAACAACGACGCATGCCCGGCGTCGGCCGCAACATGAACCACTTCCAGGAGGCGGAGAAGCAACAGGCTGCGCGGAACAGGGTGCGCGACGACGAGGGGCGCGATCATCTCTGCAACAGGTACTACATGGGTCGACGTAATTATTATAATCTTTCCAACATCTTCTTCAAGCCCTTATACTCTAGTTCCCTTCTCATGCCGTTTGGAAGGGTTCAGTAGCAAAGAGGAACATCCCCACTTTTTGCACATTTGAGAAACGAAGAAAGGTCTGTTCGTTTTGCTTACTGCAGTTGCAGTAGCAGCAGCTTACAGTAGGCCCTGGTAACTCTTGCAGTAGCTTACTGTACCAACACAAAACGAACGCATTTGCAGCAGGATGGCAGTCTGGTGAGAGGTTTGTGAATTTGGCGGAAAGAATTTAAAAATAAGTGAGGTTATGTTCTGCATTTATAGAATTCTTGTCTAATCCCAATGCATTTTTATATAAATATGTATCATTTCATAACATATAACTCACCTAAATTCTCTGAAACAAATACTCATTTCCCTCAGCCTTGGGCGTATTTTCACTATCCATCCATAAGAAACACATTTTACATTTCAATACGTCCGCCATTTTGCCGTCTACTGCAAAGTTACTGCAGCTACAGTACTACCTCCCTACCCAGCTGTAAGAACAGTCACTGCGCAGCTACTGTCAGTGTCAAATCGAACAAATTCGCAGTGACGGAACAGCAAGTTTGATGCAAAACGAACGGATTTGCAGTGAGCAGTCTAATCAGTGAGCATCTAATCACTAGGAAAACGCTCTGAGTAACGCGTTGATGAGCGAGCACGGATACGCGGAGCACCTCGAACCGAAATTCTGTCTATCGAAAATATCATTAAAAGCCAATAATTCTTGAATTTCGTCAGACTTGAATAAAAATCTCTAAATATTCCTAAAATGTTATTATCAACCTTTATGATTGAACTGTTCCTTGTTAATATTCAAAAATCACAGGACCTCTTTAAAAAAAATATACCTGGGACCACTCAAATCATATGATATTAGTGTGTACACAATATCATATCAATCTGTTGAACGGTCATTATTAGTATCATTTCGTTTGAAACTTTCTGCTCTAACTACCTTGCCTTGAACTGAAGATTCGAAGTCGCCGTGAATTTGACAGCCAACACGCAAAATGTCCCTAAAATTACAAAAACTTTTGAAAATAACGACAGATTTGACTGAAAATTAGCAAAAATACCTTAAATGTTGGTAGTAATGACCATGCAAAGTTTTTAGTTGGTCGGTCAATAGGTTCTAGTTTAAATTTCAAAAATCACAGGAAAAATGATTTCAAATTTGAACCAATGGGAGGATTTGGCTGAAATTTATTATGATTGGGTACAATGTTAGTTGCAATGACTTTGCTAAATTTCAAATTGATTGAACCAACCAATCGAAAGATTATTTTTTTTAAATTTGAACCAATCAGGGGATTTAAAAAAATTAGGGTCTGCAACGCAAGGAAATGGTCAGTACATGTGTGCAAATTTTCAGCTTGATCGAAGAAAAACTGTGACTTGTATATCGTCAGTAACAGAAAAATAAATAAAAAAAAAACACAAAAAAAAAATAAAAACAGAGGTCCGTGCCAAAAGAGCCAAAAGGAGACGCTCGCTTCGCTCGCTCAATGACAGTAAGCAAAACGAACAGACCTAAAGTTAGGTGTGCATGTGCAAATATGCCTATGTGCCCAACTTTTTCGCGCAATGCAGAGCTTAGGTGGCTGTGGAAGTTTGGTCCACTTTGCTTTTTAAAAAGTATGAAAAACTCAAAGCATAATGGTCCAAAAAGAAAACTTTGGCTAAGCCCCAATATGTGGGTTCGGTCCACTTTGCTTCTGAACCCTCAGTGACAATGAAAAAACCAACAGAAAGGAACCCCATCCTATATAATATGACTATATGAGTTACGGATCCAAGAGAGCAAGCGAACACAAGAGTTAATTACCAATCAATGCTAAGAAAGTCGGTGGGTATTAGTCGCATTGTAAAACTGTCAAATGTAAATGTAAATGTCAAAACACCGCCGCCATGTTGGTTGAAGCAAAAAATTAAATTTGTACCAAGTAATATCCCTAAGGTCCAGTTTTCAATTATCTGCTAAAACAAGTATAATTAACCTAACAGAGATACAGTCCTAATGAACTGTTTAAAGTTAGCATAGTATTGAAAGAAAAAAGTTTGTAAGTTTGTCTTTCATCTAATCATGATTAAAACTTCAAATCATTTCGTCAACCAAAAAACCAAAAACGTGTCTACAAAAAGCAAATTCTCAGTTTCGCAGATATATTTTTTTATTTCCCTATTTAAATTGTAGGAATATTAAATTGTCTAATCATTTTACTGCTTTTTTTGATTCTGCACAAGTTCTTCAAGACAATGTACTTTGTTTAGAGAATGCCCATGTGAAATAAATAGGCAATGCTTATTGCTTCGGGCATGATTATGCATACTAGTTTCAATGATGCCTAATAACTGATAATACCAAAATTATAGTAATTATGGCTAAAATTAGACTGGTTTGTAGTCCAATGCAGACCAGAGAAAGTATACTAAACCATACTTAGTTATAGCTACGTAGAGCATATTATTATACGCTGTTGTGCCAGATCTGCGTACTGCAAAAACTCACAGAATACAATGAATAATAATCTCCGTAGATTGCATTGCATTACTAAAAAGTCGCTGTAAACACAAAAATATTTTTAATATCATTTAAGAGATCATATTTTAACGATCTAGAAAATAGTTAAGATCGTCATTGGTAATTTTTCCATCTAATTTAATGATCATAACTGAGCGAGCGAAGCGAGCGTCTCCTTTTGGCTCATTTGGCACGGACCTCTGTTTTTTTTTCTTTGTTTGTTTGTTTTTTTGCTAGGTGAGACTATACAGGTCACAGTTTTTCTTCGATCGAGCAGAAATTTTGCACACATGTGGAAACAATTCCTTTTCTTTTTGCAGACCCTAATTTTTTTGAAATCCATTCATTGGTTAAAATTTAAATAAACATCTCCCTAGGTTGAAAAATGAAAATGGTCTTCGATACATCTGATAAAACTCACATTGTGCATGTCTCTTATTTTACAAATGTTCATCCTAATCAGTTAAGAACGAAGAGCGCATTTTAGATAGCTGTCAGAAATGAAGTATCGAAATGAATGTTTTCTAGTGCCAATTGAATTGAATATGATTTGCTGTATTTACCAGGATGCTTAGATGCTATTTTCATGTTTCGACGAAAATCATAATACTTTTATGTTGATTGAGTGGCTTATGTTTCAATTCAATATGGATTTACTAGGTTTTCTGTGCGTTCTGTACGCATTTCCGGTTCCAGAATTTGCACGTACCCGTGCTCGCTCATCAACGCGTCACACTGCGCGTTTTCCTATTGTTAAAGTAAAGTGAACAATATACCTCATGTAGATAGTGAGTTGTTCCTGTATGGCACTCAACAAAGACGTCAGGGACCCTATTCTATATCTCGTTTTGATCTCGTCGCGGCCGCCTTTGTCTCGGCGTAATGCTATCTTAATGGCAGTGAAACGAAGGCGGCCGAGACGAGATCAAAAAAAGATATAGAATAGGGCCCCAGTTCCCTTGTTGTTGTCGCAACCAAGGTGTAAAGGTCATGATAGATCCACGACAGCGTTGAATTGTCACCTGTCACTCGCTTCTGTCACCATCTGTCACTCACTTGTCACATCTTCAGACATCGCATTGTAAACACGGCTATTGTACTCAATTTACGCTTACAGTCTTGTATCATTTCTATTTTTTTCTTTTTTTTAGGAAAGAGCCTCCATATAAATACTGTAAAAATAGCCAACGCATTATTTCCGTTGTTCATTCCAATTTTTAAATTATTTATCTCCTTTCCTGCTCTGTATAGCTCATCTTATGTTAAAAAAATATTGTGTACTTTCATTTCAAAGCTCTGGTAGGTTGGTAGACAGAGTATGGTGTCAATAAAATTAATATACCTTACCTACAATTCAAAGTCAATTCACTTCGAAACATATTTTTACTTAGCACACCTACATCAATTCGTAACACTTATAATTAAATTAATATTCTTTGTTGTTGATTAGTGTTTCATGTTTATCTTATTAGCGATAAAAGTGATGAAATTAAAATATCTCTGGAGTGCAGTTATTATTGATAGCTTTTCATTTGAATACAATCTGAGTACTTTGATGGATTTGTTTTATTTTTATGATAAAATGTGGCAAAGAGCCTATAATAAGTTGTGCAATTTTTTAGATAGCTTGGAATATTAGTGATATAATCGAAAAAAATAGCTATCTCAGGAAAATTCTACATTAATTCATACAAACTTTGCAGGCCCCATTCGAATGAAGTTTTAAATAAGAAAATCCTGTATTGGTTGATATATTATTTTAACAAATTAAAGTGAGGTACCTTTACTTTCGCATGTATGATTTTTGCTACTAAACTCTTGTTTCTTCTAACTCGTCGTCGACTTGGTCCCAGATATTGCGGCGGCAGTCACACCGTCACAACGCCTCAGCAGCGCGTCACTCGCGTCGGTCACTTCCTGACCCAGTGGGGCCCCGAGGTCATCCCCTTGCAGGAGAAGGTGTGTCCGACGTCGCCGCGTCTCTCCACCGTCGTCGAGCAGCCCCAGGAGGTCGCCCCACCCTCGCCGCCCGCGCCGCCGAGTCCAACCAAGTCCCCGACACAACGCAGTCCTCGCGTCTCCGTCACGAAGCCCAAGAAGTCGTCGACGACCGAGGAGGTCGTCACCGGGGTCGTGGAGGCGACGGAGGAACCGAAGAAGGCGTCACCGCCGGCAGCGTCGTCGGCGACGAAAGTTGCCACACCACCGAAATTGCCATCGCCGAAAGCATCTGCGACATCGTCGCCTAAAGGTTCACCGAAGACGTCGCCCAAAGGTTCGCCGAAGACGTCGCCTAAGGGTTCGAAGTCGGCTTTGACGTCGCCGAAGGGCTCGCCTAAAGGTTCCCCGAAAACATCGCCGAAGACATCGCCGAAGACATCGCCGAAGGGTTCTCCTAAGGGATCGGCGGTGACGACGCCCAAGGGTTCACCGCCGGTGACACCCTCCTCGCCGAAGGAGGGCTCACAAAGCATACCGCAGGACGCCGATCAGGCCAAGAGGGGGTCGAGGACGTCTCAAGGAGAGAGGGTGTCGGTCAGTAAGTCGATGTCCGACGCGAAGGGGAGGTCGCCGAGACCCTCGCAGCAGCTGGTGGAGACCGTCGGCGACGTCGCGGCGCCCGAGGAGGTGGAGGCGATCACCGAGACGCCCGAGATCGTCGAGGTGCAGGAGGTCGACGTCGTGGAGGAGGCCGTGGTGGTTGAGGAAGTGGCGGAGGAGGTGGAGGCGGTGGCAGAGGAGCCGCCAACAGAGGAATAACAAGATGAACAAGTCTGAATTCGTTCAGATTTGACCAAAATTAGAGCATGACGGATTCCATTTTATTGATTTTAAATTTGTATTGATTTTGACTGATTTTTGCGATTTTTATGAGGTTGTTCCTAAGTGTTTTTGTTGACAATAAAACATTGTTTACTCGGACTGCACTTGTAATTTGAAAGATTGTAATATCTTGTATTTTTATTTTAAATTAAAGTTCGTTCACGTTAAGAATATTTCTGAAGTTTTAGTCGATCACGTCGTTCAATGGTCGTTCACATGAACACTGCCCTGTCAATGGCAAGACTTTCTTCTTTGTATTATTGAAATTGTATAAATTATGTGAAATACCTACACATTTTTTAATTGTAGAAAATATTATAAAAATTCAATAAAATTGATTTATTTTTATCTACAGTCGTCTTATACATATTTTTTGATTATTGATATTTTCATGTGTATGTATACAATTGTTCGCTTGACTACAGTAGTACACGGCCGCCTTTACGGATCATTATTCTTAACGTGAACGAACTTTAAGTATTTTTCCTAGGAAATTGATTGATTGATTGATTGATTGATTGATTGATAGAGGTGTGTCGGCTTGTTTTTTAGCAACGCAATCAGATTCCATCTTGACACATTATCTGGATTGTATTGTTGTTTTCGCGGTGTTGACTTGGCAGTTTCAGCCTCTTATCTTCAATTAAAACAATGCTCGTCATACATCATACGATATGTTTTCCTTCAGCGATTTAACCTTCTTCTAATGACTCGCAAAACTGTGCCAAACAAACAAAAACAACTCTTATCAAATGTATTAAATAAATATTATAAAAATATGATTACTATCATCATACTTTACTGAACCATTGCATTATTGTTTTAGTAACATGATGGGAAATCCTTGGGAAACATCCATTTTATAGGTCATTTTCTTAGAGTTGCTTTTCTGCTCATCGGTTTCTACGAACAAGACATTTTTGTAATGAAGTGATAATGAAAATGATACAATTTACAATTTCTGAAGTCCTTGTTCTGTTTGCAGCAATATTTTTCTAATGATAGATAATCGTATCGTTTTTTTTTAAGGAGGGGCCCAAGTAGATTTTCCGAAAATATTTTTTCTTGAAATTTACAATTTTTATTAATTTGCCAACATTTCAATTATATTTTAATGTAAAAATTTCATCAATGTCTTGTAACTTGCAACTCTCAACTTATATTGAGTATTCACTTTTATGTCTTCAGAACATGAGGAAATTTTAACACAGGACAGGAGGTATAGGAAAATTATTTAGATTTGGTTTCTAACTTCTAAAAACGTAAAAATCTTAATAATTAATTATTAGTTTTGGTTAAAATCGATCAGAGGAAAATAGTTTAAATCTAATATTTAGGTATTAGGAAAGTTCATGTGTTTTTTCGACTTGTGTTAAAGATAGGGCTAACTTAAATTCATAAAGAGACGGCTGCGTCAAATTTTACCAAAAAAAGAACATAAATCGAATGCCCAACTTTGGGAGGTAGTTTTTCCCTGGGAATACCTCGATTGAGAAAATATAAGACATAATATTTCAAGGAAAAATGTTTTATATTTTCATATATTTCAAGAAAAATATTTTGAGAATTAAACTTATTTATTATTTATTATTTATTTACTTCCTAAATTTTCTCAATGGCATTTCAGAAAATGGTTATCAAACTACCTCCCATGTGTGCATAACAGTACAGCAAAAAATTGGCTTCCGTATTTTGAGAAAAATTAACGCAGAAAAAATATTTAGACAAATTCTCCAATTTGTTAAAAAAAAACGATTGGCAAAAAACCAAAAGGAGGGGATTGAAGTGAACTATCTCACACTATCTCAAATTTTACACAATTTAAGTGTTTCGAAAAAGCTGTCAGAATAGATGTAGGTATTGAAAAGTCCTAAATTCATCGGCACATATCTGTTATTCAATGATTCCAGAGTGTATGGAAATTGGAAAGTTGCATTGAAAATCAGAAATTATGTAAGTAGTAGTTCATTGATTGAGGTGATCATATTTGATTGGAGATGGTGCACGTATCGGTGCTCGCTCATCAACGCGTTACACCCCGCCTTACGATTTCCAATAGTTTATAATAACGGAACAAGCATGGCTAGTGGCTCAGTCAGTACTTGCACTCCTCTGTGCTCGATTCCCTAGGACCTGGGGCAAATGCTGAGAAGGTAATAGGCCACGATCGCCTCCTTCCCACCGTTCATCGATCCGTCGCCGTTAGCCACAACACAACGGCAGCAACTAGCGTGCTATTCGGCTTCTATAGGAATCAACTAGAAACTTCTCGTGCGGGTTCATCATTGCTGAATGAAAAGTAGGTATAATGAATAGGTGGGTATGCAGGTAGGTATTCGATTCGTAGGTATATTTGATTGAGTAAATAACTGACAGAAGTTTCTTCACCAAATCTTTGAGCTAGGAAGATAGCTTTGAGCACCACCTTCTTCCCCTAGAGTGCGTGAAGGTGGTGGCTTTGAGGGTATGATCTGTTACCAATCGTAACTTTCTGTTTTTTTGTATGCAACAGGTCAAGTCGATCAGGGGTGGGCTGCGAGGTTTAAGAACTCTGTTTCTTTTCGGTTATTTAATTACCGCCCGATTGCGGTATCTAGAAATCAACCAAAACCCTTTTTTTTGGGAAGGGGAGGTTTTGTGAGGGTAAGTCCGAGAAAATTCCATTTCAAAAATTAATTCAGGTCATTTTATGTAATTTGGCCCATATTTTTTTAAGATTTTAATTTTGCAATGACTACTATGATGTTACAGTTGATGGTTGAACACAACACTAGTATTACAAGTTTCTTTTAACAAGGGATTAACATGGGGATTGAGCATGAGCATACGGGGGGGAATTTTCGAGATCATTCGATTCTTTTTCGAACAATCTGGAATATACGGGTCCAACAGATCCTCTCAGTTCACCCGTCACATAGCATACGTCACACTTTACAGCTTTCAGCAACACGACTGGTCAACAATTAAAAATTACTCTTTGGGACGAATCAACCTGTAATTAATTGATTTAATTTTACAAATTTTTTACAAGATCATTCGAGAAATGACACATTGATAATTTCCAAATAATAAGTTCTGTTTTTCAGAATGTCGATCTGCAACTCATGCCCAACATTCATGAAAAATACTCATTTATCAACGCGTCCCCACTTTGTTTGTTTTCCTTGTTATACAATACGCAAGAGTTTCAATGACTTTACACCTAGTAATAAAAACTCTACTACGACACCTTTAATTACGGAAGACAAAACAAGTATTGTTTATCGTTATCAAAGAATGCGATGCTGTAATTGATAAGGTGTATACGTCATTGAGGGCGGCGATGATGGGAATTGACCCCCCTGCATCAAGGCTAATTCTACTACTAACTCGACGCCGCCAGCTGCAGTTGAGAGAACAAGTCGTTCAGTTGCTTGATCGCCAGCATTAGCAAGAGTTGTTTCTTTCGCGTAGCACATTACGAAGATCACTAGCTACATTTTTATAGTGTTGTGAGAATATTGTGTTGTTTTTGAGTAATTTTGAAGACGGCGGTGAAAATCTGAGAAATTATAATTTTTTTCAAAGAAGTTTAGAAGAAAGATTAGCGATGGCAATTTTGAATGAGGTAAGATGAAATTAAATAATTTTGTTGGGTGTATTGTATAGGTGTTAAATGTGTTTTTTGTATGGTAATAAGTTAATTTTGGGGTAGAGTTATTTTATTATATTTAAAAAGGAAATGAGAAAAAAAAAATTTCCATGGCGAAGGACGCGAAGATTTTGTGTGAAGGTCATTCGATTGTCGCGCAATTTCGCCGTTTGAAAGTTTTTTTTTTAAATATAAAACACATTTCGATGTACTATAATATAAGCACATGCTAGAGAATATCAATGTTATCAAAGATTTCTGCTGTATTATATTAATTATTTCCTGAATAATATTATAATTTTTGATACATACATTTCGTTATTTAGTTGTGATTTCAAGAGGGTGGGGGGGGGGGGGGGTAAGACATTGATCTAAGCCATAATTAAATTCATAATATTAGTTGCTAATTTAATTTAATAACCAATTGGCATTTTATTAATCTGATTAATTATCAATTTGATATGATCCAATGCTATTTCATGCAATCCGTTATCACCAAAGCAAACAGTGTCAAGTTGTTTACTTCTTCTCGACTTAGTCATTTTCATCGAAGTTACATCAGCCTAAGTGAGTAGGTGTCAATCATTCTCTCACATCCCGGGGACTCGGTTCGCGCCCCGGTCACTGTGACCTCTGTCGCGAGATAAGAGGCGAGGTCACATGATTGCGCGGCGTTTAGGACCCCCAGTCGACTCACGGGTCAACTCATGACCTCAGATAACAGATAAGACGTCAATAAAGTGATCGAGAAATTAATTGTAAATAATTAATAAATTTAGATCGCGGAAACGGTGGACTTTAATATTTGATTTGCATGAGACGACGGCGTGGTCCATCGCTGATCTGTTCTTCTCCATCTTGATGTCTCGTATGTCTTGTATGTACAAATCAGAGGTAGAAAGCCCGATGTCCATTTTCTCAATTTTGGTTTTTGGATTAATCAAGCTCTATCAATTGTAAATTGACTGAAGTCAAATACAATATTTTAGTATCCTCTCAAAACGACTGATGTCACCATTACAAATATGATTGGATGAAGGCAGATTTACTGGTTTATTAGCTCACCTAAAAATAATTGAAATGGGCTTCTAGCCTTCTACCTCTGAGTTAGGTATATACTTGGTGTCGTGTATATGGGCGACGGTAAGGTGGGCAGCAAGGAGAGGTGGGGGCACTTGACTCCCTTACCAGATTTTTGGAACAAATTAGCATTATTTTCTTTCTTTCAACTAATAATTCTCTTTAAAAAATTACACCATACATTAGTATCTATACAGGGCAACCCTGGTAGAAATGACATTTTTTCACGCCGATCACAATTTCACTACTCCTCTAACGATTCTTTTCCCAAAGCCTCAAATTCCGTAACCAAAAAGTTCGATATCTTTGGCCTATCTTTGAACACTTTTCTGTTTAAACAATACATATTTTTATGCCTCTCCCCCCCCCCCTCCCCCCCCCCTTTCCTCAATTAAGTATAAATTGAGGGAATAATAAATAATTGCCTCACTCTAATTTCCGATTAGTTGGATCCCAAGGATGAAAAACATTGGTTGCATCTTGGGTCAAATGTTGGGTCAAGTTTGGTCAAGTGTTGGGTCAAAGAAGGCACTTCGAAAAGGGGACACAAAATGTTTTCTTGACCATTTGCGGTGTCAAGGTACTAGTGAAGGTATTCTACAGAAATGTATTGTGAACTACGCATATGTGAGATTATATTTATCACTCACTGTCTTTCCGCCTTGGAATACCAGGTCTTTCCTAGAACACGTATTTATTCACGTAATCAGGAAAGGCACATGAAGTTACAATAATATGTTTATTCTGCTCTGTTTTTTAAAAACTTTGTAACTGCGAAATTAAACGGGTTTTTGAAAAGTGTACGCCAATTAGATTAGTAATTTATATCTTGATTAATTATTTTTAGTAAACTGAAGTATGTCAATGGAGTTATATGTCCTTCAAATCGGCAACAACAATTTCTAAGTATGGACATGGATAACAGTTGAAGCCGAGCCTCCAAAACAACTTGCAAAAACATCGGTTTTCGTTTCTTTTTGATTTGTACAGAAGCATGAACAAATTCAAATGCATTGAAGATGACTTATAATTTTCCAAAACTAGTAAATAATGTACCTACTGTCGATTTTTAGTCAAATATACATTAAACGTACGTGTTCTTATATAGTGACACTTTCGATTCAAGAATTTAAACAGTTGTAAGCTGACATAAATTCTCCGCAACATTGCTAGTTTCATCGAAATTAATCTAGAAAGTTCTCTTATTTACTCACTCCATCAACTGCTAAGATAAATGTCGCCTTGTAATAAAGTATAAACCTCTTGCCTGATAAGAAAATATATCTGACGAAATTAATAAATATTTTGCGTCAAAACGAAGTTACAAAATTCCCAGCGACGTGGGGGAAACGTATTTTCCTTTCTAGATAGCATGAAGTATTCTTTGGAGTCAAATATTGACCTCTCTTATCTTGACCCCCTGCAGTGGCTGTCGGGAGATAATGTTTGACCTCTGGGTCATATGTCTTGCAAAACATGATTAATTACTTAGTAGCAATTAAATTAAATCGTTGGCTTGTGTAGAATATTTTGCTCATAGAAATTATGTTAGCTTCGTTGAAAATAAAGGTTTTACTTTGAGCTATTTGCTAAATTTACAAATTGGGTCGAACATTTTCCTTGGCGTAAGAAAATAGCAAATGTCCAGCTAAAAGGTTGTCGTATTGGACATTATCCATAGCCACTGATTTGGGTTAGTTTAAAAATAAAACCGATGCTCCGAGAGCTATCTACAGCGGGCAAAATAACTAAGCGAGTCTGGTCGGCAAAGTAGACATGCCCTCTACACACCTCGCGTTCAACCAATCAGAAGCGAGCGATACCGGTTAACCTCGGATCACGTGTTGCGAATTCCAACCTGTCAACAACATACGTCTTTCAGAGCTCGCCTCGCCAAATACGCAATAGCGAGGAAACAACGAAGCCAGCGACCGGTTTGCGAAGCGAAGCTCTACGTATACAGTTTGTTGCGAGTGCCGCTCTAATATTATATAAGAAACTCGCCAATTTGTGTACCTACCCATTAAAATTTGTAATAATCGACGAAAGTGAATGTGTCATATTTTCGAAGTGATTTGTTTGAAATTCATTTCTCCAAGGTTGTGTGAAATTGGCAGTGGAACTTGGCGCTGGGACTGATGATAACACTGGACAGCTAATATTGAACAGTTTAAAGTCTGAAAACTGACCCCAGGCATCACAACAATCGATAACGAATACTATCAGTATATATTTGCTCGTTTCTATGCAAGATTTCTCAGTCTCTAGGAGATTTTCAAGCGACAGGTTGCATGGGCGGTCATGATTGGTCGACGATTTTTGGCGTAATTTTCAAAAGTGGTTCCAAAAGTGTTCGAATATAAAAATTGTATTACCGAATCGTTCTAACTGAAAAGCGTGTGCGATTTATTTTGTGTTTAATTTTGAACAATAAAAATTCACAGTTTAAGAAACAATCCAAATGCTTGCCACAACGAATCCTCTGATTATGGCCATCGTATCGCTTCATTTCCGAGTGAATCCCATCTATTATTCCGACTACTCCGATACTTAGGGATACTCGAATAAGACAGAATCGTTCGAATTCAGAAATATCTGTCTGATTTTTATAACCGTGTTCCTAAAAATATATTTTAATAGTGTTATTGATTCCTTGTTAAGTTTGAATAGCCTACCTCGCTTATTACTACGCTTAATAATTATTCGTTAAACCGCAAGCAACTAGTTACGCTAGATTTGTATACGATTGCAATTAACCGGATACAATGGACCTCTCAAAAGTGAGTAAAAACTAACAAAAGAGCAATAATTTTAAATTACAAAACTAGGTACCTACCTACCTATTTGTCCTACAAAATTCATCCCCTGTTTTCACATGCAATTTTCTGTTTGACTTGATTAAGTACCTACTTTTAGTTAATACCTACAAATTATATATTGTAAAATTTGTAAACTTACTCTCGTGGTGAAGTCAGAAGTCAGAATAATTGTGGGTTCCGAAAAATTGTCTTTCCAAAAGTCAGAAAATTTTCCAGAAAATTTTCCAACATATTTTATTTTTACACAATAGTACCACCAAGTTTCTACAATTATATTCAACTTTGTTTCTTCATCTTTTCCAGTCTCCAGTATTGAAGGCCTTCTTGGCCGGCTCTTTCTCCGGAACATTCTCGACGGTGCTCTTCCAGCCGTTGGACCTGGTGAAGACACGTCTGCAGACGTCGGTGGCGCTCGCCGCCGCGCACCCAGCCGGTATCGCTCATCCGACCAGCATGCTCGCCATCATGGGCAACATCGTGCAGAAGGAACATATCGCGGGGCTGTGGAAGGGCATGACACCGGTAAGCGACATTTCACGCAATTAATTCAGCGAATTACTGCTTCCCTTTTGTTTTGCTGATTCTGTATGCATTTATTTACCTACAATAATCGTGGGAATTTACATAAAAGGAAGAACACCTGTTTGACCAAATTAACATAAAATTAAATCACATTTCTTTTTAATTTACCTCATAGGTCTATAGAACGTTTGTCACGGAATCACAAACACATCATTTGACAATCATAAAAATTAAACTGTTTGGAATTCCTATTTTTCACGCTAATTTTGTCTATTTTTTTGGCACTATCTCCACCTCAACTCATAACAAGAGAGGATCAAAGAAAATCCACATTTTTTATAACAGCAATTGTTGATTGATACTTGGCATTTGCCTTCAGGCGCTGAAAGGTACACTCCGGATCTACCTAGATAGTACTTCTAGTTGATTGTGCAGTAGAACAATTTTGTACTTTTTTAATTTAACCCCTACTACTAACATAATATTTACTTTTTTACACATTTTCCTCTGGATTACTACCATACCATTTTCTTCTTTTTGAGAAAATCAGGCTTCCACTAGCTGTTATTTTCCACTAAAGGGACATTTTTATTAAGATTCCATTTTTGCCACTTTTTGCTCGAATTTATTGGACTACCAATGTAGTCTACCAATGTAGGTACAACTACCAATTGTAAAATAAAATGGTCGGTTCGGTCAGCCATGGTGGCTGAATGTTGTCCCTGATAAACTTGTGTGTACTGAATGAACTCTCACAAGGTTGTTTCGTAGCGCAAATAAAAGCCGTCAACTTGAAATCTCTCGCCCAACCCCGAGGCCAAGATCAAGGCATTTGTTATATCACCGATCATGCCATCTATAAAAACACACTCGTGATGTGGAAAAAACCTCAAGTGTTTATCTTATCTGCCTGTCAGGTGTAATCTTCCTCCCGGCAATGCGAATTTTTTACTGTTCACTGAGGTTTTTATTATCTTGCACTTTGCTCACGTTATAAGCTGCATTGTTCTGTCATTTACTTTCATTTTTCTGCGTCGTACGAAATATTTTTATTGCCACAATAAATCTTATTTAAGCTTTCTTCTTAGATTTCATGCAATAAAAGTACTAATTTACTACTATTACTACGCAATACTTTCTGAAATAGAGAAATTCCACATAAAAAGGCTTCATTCCGTGGGTTAAACAGCTTGCAATTTGTAAAAAAAGTCCGCATTGAAGTCTAAATGCATGGTGAAACTTTCTTGCGAATTTATTCTGGGATTTTGCGTTTTACTTTTTTATATTTTTATAAACTATTCACAAGTCTGCCGTGAGCGGTTTCTGGACTTGGGATTGACTATAAAGCCTAGTTTACACGGTTCAATGTCTCACTCAACTCAATTCATAATCAATAATTAAATTATTCACTGAAGGAAAAATAAGACCGTTTCTAAATGAAACGTACTTTTGCTTCAATTTCGCGTCTTCACAGTCCTACATACGACATTGAACCATGATTGAACCATGTTAACTAAACAGAAAACGGTCATATCTTAGAGCTCTGAAATCGGACCTTTTTATGTAGATTATCCCCCTTCTCACGTGTTATGGTAGGTCCTACGGCGCAAAACAAATATTTCGCTACCGAAACAAGTCGTTCTGTTTCATCATCAGGTTCACCTTGCTGAAGAAACAGTGTTCGAACATTTCGCATGTATTCGCCAGCTCTATAAATTAACTTCCTCCTAACAACTACTGGTTATGCTAAACGGTGTAATTCGCAATGACGTGCGGACTCCGGATCAACATGCAGATTAAGATTAATGCTCGATCACGGGTTGACAGTTTGACCTTGCCAGAGGATCGACGTACAGAGAAGTCTTGCGTGCAGAGCAGCGACGAGCCCTCTATTCTTGCGTGACCAAAAGCGCGGAATGTCTTTTTGTTTTGTTTTATTTTGAAGATCTCGCGAACCTAATATCATGCTATCATGCCGATCTATCAACATCGACTCATTTTATCAGCCAATATATTATTGGGAATTTTCATGAAATGTTTAGATTTGGATTAACAGAAGGACAATGACACCTTAATTTAATGCGTTTCAATCATTATTTAAATATCTAAACTAAACTCTAAAGAATGGAAATTAACACAAAATACAAAGTTTAATCTACACAAAGTCACGACAGATGACATAGCAAACGTAACGTTGAGCTATTTTTTATTTTTTGTTTTTTTAATTTTGGATACGCCTTGAAGTGAAATTAAGTCCCACACACTAGCCAAGTATTAACTTAATTATTGTTGACTACTAAATTTTCTTCATTTCGAATTGAAATAATGGGCGTGCAAAACATCTTCTAGGTAATTTGACCACTAGACGATTTAGCCGCCATCTGGTGGTACTTTGTACCTGCCGTATAGACATTATTCTCTTATCTTGACGTATACAAGTACTTTATTTTGAATTATTACAATCTGAAAAACATTTAAAAAGTTTGTAGGAAATTATTACAATCTCTGTAGGTACATGAATGAGAATGATTTAGGTACATTTCAAGATAACAGTTGCTATGTATTTATCTTTCTTGGCGCGTGCAAATCTGTCTTTTGATCTTGAGACGTTTTTATAAGGAAGAGAGTCCAATGAGTTCATGACCCCACGTAAATTATTGCTATCTTATCAGCTTTGATTTTGCGCTTTTTTATTCAAATCTGCTAATGCAGGGCTATCAAGGTTATTTATTTTTTATTTTTTTAAGAAGATCATCAACCTAAAGAAGGTTGCAAGTTCATTTTAAAGACGTCAAGGAACTTTTTATGTGGAGTGGAACTAATTAAAACAACTACTTTCAGCTAAAATCTTGATCTTGATCTTGGCAAAATATTAATTTTTCAGAAGGAAGAATAATTTTTTTTAAATGTGTAGTATGATCTATGATCTCGTCGAAATTACCATCCCAGATCTTATAATTCTTGTTTAAGATTTTGTAGGAATTAGACAATAAAATTGACAACATTTGGCAAGATTTTTTTTATCAGGGGCCTACATAAATAAGTTCCATTTCTTGAGTAAGTTCACTTTATAAAAAGACCAGTAATCTGAATAGCTTTTAGCTAGGATTAGTCTGAATAGCTTGGAAAAAAACCACTATTAAAAGTGGTTTAAACTAATCCAAGTATTGCAGACTTTTCTGTAGATTCCCCCTCTCTAGTGGCACTCCACTACTATTCATTCAATGATGTCATGAACTCATGGTATCGTGTCGTTGTTTGTTGCAGTCGATCACTCGTTGCGTTCCCGGCGTGGGCTTGTACTTCTCCTCGCTGCACTGGCTCACCGCCAAGTTCTCCGCGGGAAACCCGAGCGCGTTGGAGGCCATCGCGCTCGGGATGGTGGCGCGGACGATGAGCGGAGTGCTGCTCATCCCGATCACCGTTGTCAAGACTCGATTCGAGGTCAGTTTATTCAACAAAGCACAAAGAATTCAGGATTCAGTTCTTCATTGGCCTGTAGAAGACAGCCGAAGCGTTGTTGAAATATTACCTCCGTATTTTCATTTGTGTTTACTGTTTTTATAATATAGTAGGTACTACCGGTGTCGTCCAGATTAGGGGTTTTCTCATCAAAAACACATAGGTTTACTACATTTAGGTTTTCTACCAAATTGTGTACCTCCAAAGAGGTAGGTAGCTAAATGTGATTTTTTTTTTGAAAGTATCAAATCAAGTATCGAAAAATAATATTTAAAATTGTTGATAACAAGCAATTGTAAACATCGATATTTTTGTTGCTAAAATTTAGGAAAGGATGATAAATCCACTAATCATTTACCTACGTACCTACTCTTTTTCAGTATCCATATGTAGGTAAGGTTACTAAATATCGAATAGATGTATTTCAATTCTAGATGAAAGATTGTATTTATTTAATTGAAAATCGGATAATGGAATCGATACTCAATATCGATCGATACATCTATATTCTATCGTTGTGAATGTATCGATATATTTTGCCCATTCATGCTCCAAAGTCTGCCAAAATATTATTTACATAGGTATTCACAATATTTGCAAATTATATTCATTGAAAAGTCCTACTCTCTCCGAGCTACATTGAACTCCGTATTGTAAATGACTCGTCGACTATTTGAACAGGTGGCGGCAAGAGTGGAGGTCAGGATTCGCTCGATTCAATTGCCTTTGTTCGCGCGGGTAATTTATTTCGTTGGCGTCCGCGTCATCGATGCGCCATTATAATACATTTTAAATTATTCCATGAGAACCTGACTAGACAAAAATTGAACTAGTTTCCTTACAAAGTGATTTTTTAAATACATGTTTACATACGTAGGTAGGTACATAGGAAGACTGCTTGACTAGTGCTTATACTAATTAGTAATTACCTATTAATTATTTGTAAATTTACTGAATTAGGTTTGCTAAGTGTCATTTTTAAAAATAGATTCTCCATTGTACATTATTAAGCCAGAGAAAAACCAAGAAGACTCAAGAAAGGCATTTTTTTTTATTTATGTAAAAATGGATCCATAATATATGAGTATAAAGGTAATTGAGTAGTAATTGATATTTTTAGGACAAATAGTGTTGCGTAGAATACTTTTCAAGTAAATTCAAATTGTATTTTCTTGTTATATTTTTTTAGTGGTGGATTCAATTCCAGTCTTGCATAGAGTTTTTCTGTATGGTAATATTGTAAGAGCTATCAATATTGTATGTATCGGACTCGAGTGCTCGAGCTAACGACCGTTTGTTCTCCGCAGAGTGGCGTGTACCAGTACGGCAGCATGAGCAACGCGCTGCGCGTCATCTACCGCACCGAAGGCGCGCGCGGCCTGACGTGCGGCCTCCTTCCGACTCTCTTCCGCGACGCTCCGTTCTCCGGCCTGTACCTCATGTTCTACACCCAGACTAAGCGGCATGTGCCGCGCGACTGGCTCGAGTCGAGCGCCGCCGCGCCGGTCAACTTTTCGTGCGGCATCGCGGCGGGACTGGCGGCGTCGATAATCACGCAGCCGTTCGACGTCATCAAGACCAAGATGCAGCTGTATCCGGGGAACTTCAGCGGGATACAGTCGGTCATCGTACACGTGCATCAGGTAAGAAGTCAAATAAAACTTGGACCAATTTGAAGGAGATGTTTGGAAAATGCTTAAAATCCATTTTTCCTATTCTATTGTTTAAAGTGGTCCCACTGCTCCAGCCAAGGTGCTTACAATTCGCCGTAATTCATACAAATCTCTGATGAAATAATACCTCAAACAACAGTATAAAACAATTATATCTTACCGTGTGCTCCAATTATATGTTTTTAATTGAAGTTCCAATTAAACTAGACCAAAATAATTCATATTTGTAGTGCAATGTTGCCAGATTTATGGTAAATTTCACACATTGTACACATTTTCTTTCTTATTTGGCCCGTGACCCCATATTTTCAAACGGCAGTCTTATTCTAAAAATTATTATCTATAATTTGAGACTATTTTCAATAATTTGTCATTCCTCTTGCGGTTTTAGGAGCAATTTAAGGCCAATTTTCCAGGACGATTTCGTGTCTCCCTGTGTTATCTTATGGGGGAAAAGATGATCTTCAATCAAGAATATCTAATTATTTCATACCGTAAGGGGCAAATATTTTTTGCTAGTTGTATGTAATATGGTTTCATTAATCTTTGATGTGAATTACAGCAAATTCTCATTCCTATGCCGTAACCGTGGAACCCCCTTAAATCTTTCATGCCTTTGACATATTATGATTGAAGAGGTCAGCACACTTATCTAATTCATAAATTGAAGACATTTGATCTCTGATTTCATGTTTTAAAAATCAGCCGTTATATTCACATGAAACAATCGACTCCCTAAGGCCCGGTTGTACCAAGTCCCGATAAAGTTAGCGGTAGGATTTATTGCCTGAAACCATGGCAACAGCCAATGAAACACAGCCATCTAGACCGCTAAAGTCAACTCTAAGCTACAGTCAACTTTATCTTACTGATCGGGACATTGTACAACCGGGCCTAAGAGAATGATGAAACTTACCTAAACATCATTAAATTTAAAGTTATACACAAAAATTTAATTTCCTTCTAATTCTTGAAGAAGAGCCCAAACAAAGAGTTTATCGGAGACATGGACTTAAGAATTTCAAAACGTCACTATGTGTTCTACTCTTTGCGCCACTCGAGAAAGTGAATGGAATCCGCGCACAAAAGTTCAATTTCTCGGGCTATTTTATTTATTTTTAAATAAAAACAACAGAACAACAGAAGGCAACAGATTCCACTAAGGAAATGAAAGCTCCACCAATCGGATGCACCTTGCTTGAAAGTACTAGTCTGACAGCTGAAAAGTAGTAAAAATGCGTACTTATCCCAAAATATGGAGCCTTTTTGTGTGGATTATATTACTCTTTTATCGTACATGGTACAGATTTTGTCTGACATCCTAATTTTAGTCTGAACTTAATTGCATCGTCAATATTTTCTTAGTCAATTAGGTACATAACACTAATTAATTTATCAATAGCTACTAAATGGATACCTACATCACAAACAGTTAGTAGATTAGCACTAATGAACCGTACTAATCGAAATATAGAACTATAATTCACTTATGTAATTATTGGTATTGATAAGTACCAGAAATTTTAGCACCATAAATTAATCTAGTTGTACCTTACTAGTCATGTTACTTACGCAATTCATTTTGTTTAATTACAGAAGTATGGTGTAGCCGGGTATTTCAAGGGCCTAGTTCCCCGCATGCTGCGCAGAACTCTAATGGCATCCATGGCGTGGACAATCTACGAGCAGATAAACAGAACCATCGGCATCAAATGACGCACAAGTTAATTCCGGTTAAATTGATTCGACCCGGGAGGGTAGCAATGCGCTGGAAGTGCCGTTGCATGCAATGTTGCAGTTGTCTTTTCGAATGCTGAGAGCGCATATCTACTTAGTAGATTTATCGCCCAAGAGCGGCTTCCGAACGTGAGAATACTTGCTGTATTGATTGATGTGGATAGTTCATTTTATGTTGAATTTGAGTGGAAATACATGCCTAGTAGCAATATGTTTATGTATTTAGTAATTCTGCAAGTTCGTTAAATCCACACTAGGATTTTTATCTGATATGTTCAGTATTAATAAATGAAAAGTTGAATGAAAGGATTTTTAAAAGTATTTATGAATTTTTGGTATGATACCTTAATTTTAATTTTATAAATGTATTGTGTGTGTAATAATTTTTAATATTGTTCAATAAAATTTAATTATGTATTTTTGGAAATAGTGAAAATTTGATTTCATCCCATTCACGGACCTTGATTTTATCCCAAAGAATCATCAATTTATTTTGTTTTACTCTTGATCACAATGTTTTAAAATTTACAGATGTTGATAAATATAAAATAACTAGTGTAATCTGGAGGTACGTAACATTGTCATTCAAATCATTGGGCATACATACCCTTCAAAAGTCACAATAATTGTAATTCTTTTGTTTGGTTTTGTGTCTCTGGAAATTGCATCAGTTTCTTGAAATTGTAGGCTATGAATTGTTATAACCTTCGATCCAGAGGTAAGCTCAAAACATTATCAGTTTGTAAGATTGGAGCTGCAATGAAGACGACATTTACTGAGAGGAGTTGTTTATTAGAAAGAAGTTTGCATTCCTATCACTGATTGGAATGCTCTTGGTTTGTCTGATTGGTCGGATGCCCAGTGAGGAACCCAATGATTCAGTTTTGTCACTGTGTTGAAATTGACTTCTACAACATATTTCTCCATGTGTCAAATTTTGAACATCAATGTGAATTCACCATAAAACATCATTTGCATTCGCATCAATCTTGCATGGGTCTTAAACCATCGAGCGTAAAAGTGTGAAAAAAAGATTTCACTAGAAGATATTCAAGTCTATCTACTACCACTTGCCTTGCACTATCAGTGAAGAGATTTGCTTCAGAAAGATGATTTTTAATATTAACCTAATTTTTATAGGAAGAAATGCATTTTCTAGCTTTCATTCAATTTGGATAAAATATGTACCTAGTGTTTTTTCGATGGCAACATATCGCAAAAATTTGTGAGGAAGCTGTGCACAACCAATCTCAAAATGATTGACCATCTACTCGATCAGGAGGGTGATTCAAAATTTCCTTGTCATCTCGTACCTATCAATTGATATGGCGATAGATAGCACTCCAGTGAGCCTGAATCAAATTTATAACGAGACGACAAGGAAATTTAGAATCACCCTCCAGGGCAGCCCCTGCATCCGATCCTTAATCTTGGGAACCCTGGCCCTCCAGTAGTAAACCCAGCTCACGCAGCAGTTGCAAATCCTGGAGCAATGAACGGTGGTAGGCGAGGAATCGCAGGTAAACAAGTAGCACATATTCTGGTTCAAAAGCTGTTGAATGTTCAGACAATGGCGAGCAGTTGTTATTTCAGATCTTTCCCTTTAGGT
This sequence comes from Leuctra nigra, assembly GCA_934045905.1. Lineage (NCBI taxonomy): Eukaryota > Metazoa > Arthropoda > Insecta > Plecoptera > Leuctridae > Leuctra > Leuctra nigra. The sequence goes on from OW203765.1 coordinate 16,976,530, forward strand.
CGGCTTCATGGGCTTGTGATTCCAAACCCGCCTGCTCTACTGGGAGCTCCTCCAGTAAATATAGCAATTCCAGCTCCCCCGGTGGCTTTGGCCAATCAGGCTCCTCTAGGTGCTCCCCTGGTGGATCTGGCCAATCAAGCTCCTCTTGGAGCTGCTCCGGCGGATCTAATAAATCAAGGTGCTGACGCGGCATTTGGGTATCATGCACAGATGGACGGTCACGGTGGTCACCATTGTGGTGGAGGTAAAGAAATAACTCGAGCACATCAAAATCAAATGATTTAAAAGTGTAAAGAATGTTGTGACACCTACAGCTGTGTTTCCTTGTTTTAAACTATTCAGGACATCAAAACGCACCCAGGAATCTGTGTTGGTCATTGCTCAAAGCTCTATTCAGTCCAGTATTTGTCCTCATGGTTGTCGGTAAGTATATTGGGAAAACATGAAGAACATTTTATTTGAATAAAAAAGCAACCTAAATATTTTGGTTGCCATTTTTTTTAGGTGTCGCAGGACTTGCTTATTGTTACGTAAGATATGAAATAGACAATATCATTAAGGTACTTTCAAATTGTTCTCTCTTTTAACAATTTCTGTAATATAATAGATATAACTTGTATATTTTTTGAGAATCAATTAATTTCTTGCAGGCGACACAGGAAGCTTTGAATGAGGGTAAGAATTTTTTTTTTAAATGTAAATTTGTTGAATTTGTAGTTTTAGTAATTTCTATGAAATTTCTGGTTTCTTGTGGTTCGTTAAATTTCTTTTAACAGAATATTCAAAAAAGCTGGCCATGGAACTCGACAAACTAGATGCAGATAAAACTGGCCTCATGGATTATGCACTTGAGAGCGCGGGTATGACATAAACTTTACATTTTGTTATAATGAATTTCGTCTGATTTACTAACTGTTTGTATCATCTCGAAGGGGGAAAAGTTGTCAATATTGGAAGAACAAAACCTTTTCCTCGAGACCCTCCAGTCGAATCCTTCTTCGGATTCCGAAGATGCCAACCGTACCCCGATCCATCGATCATTATTCAAGTATGTTGCTAACAGATCCATTTATGATTTATTGCAGTGCTTATTAATTTTTTTTTTCAGCGTTAGAGATTTATCAAAAGTCCACTATGTGAGCAAAAATTCTATAAAGTGTAGGAAACCATTATTCAGGTTTACCAGACTTTAAAGTTACTTTTGATGGAATTTATATCCATTTTGTTTATTTTTTCTCAGTTTGCTTTATTATTTAAAAAAAATAGAATCTAAATTACAGTTTTGAATTTGAATTTGATACATTTGAGTGATTGCCATCCAGGAAGTAGAATTTAAGTGTTTCATTAAAAAGAAGAAATTTTGTTTTGCAGCCTCAATCATTGACAGGCAATTGCTGGCCATTTGAAGGATCGAAGGGAATCGTCGTCATTCGAATGGCATACGAGGTAAACATAACCGGCGTTTCTCTTGAGCACATACAGAAGTCTCTGACGCCAACTGGACATATCGACAACGCTCCCAAGGAATTTGCCATTGAGGTGTGACAATGTTAGATTTGGAAAACGCAGTCGGTGAACTTATTGTCAGGCCCTAGTTTATGACGTAAAGTCTGTCCTTTTTCAGGGCATGGATAGTGCAGAAGAGCTTAATGGAGTTATTTTGGGCACATTCACTTACGACGACAACGGGAAACGGATACAGTACTTCCAGATCCCGGATAATCGTTACAGCAAGCCATACCAGTTTGTGGCATTTAGAGTGATTTCGAACCACGGCCACCCCTATTATACCTGTATATACCGAGTTAGAGTACACGGTTACCTGTCAACTAAGATACGTTGAGATCACGTCATATTTTACCAGATATTTGGAGTTTCTCATTTATTTAGGTTTATGATTTATGTAATGTATTTTATTATTAGCTTCCTCATTAAATAAATTCGTATTGTTTTAATCATTATATTAATATTGATAGTATTTAACCATAGTTTAACTTTAATAATAAATTTGGGTTTGCTTTTCTTGCTTGTTGACGATCGAAAAAAGCTTTTGAAGAAATCCCGCATTTTCAGTTAATAATCACGGCCTCTTTAGCCACATCTGGCCACATCGCTGGTGATTGGTTGTAATGAACCTTGTTGAGTTGAGTTGTTGATTGGTTGAATTTAAAAATGGCAGACGACAAGTGGGATGAATCGCCTTTCGGCTTGGCGTATAAAGGTGATTTTGAGTGCTTAAAACTTCGTATTTTACAACGTAATGAGATTTTAGGCCAACTGGACGATGTAAGTATAATTGTGACTAATTTATTTCATGCTTATTACCGTATTGTGGCTGTACGAAGTGATACGAAATTCCTAACCTCAACAGAGTAAACGTATGCTGACTCATTGGGCTGCATTGGCTGGGCACACAGAAATTGTCAACTTTCTGTTGGATGAGAAGAAATGTCCAGTCGATCCTAGAGACGATGTAAGTACTACCTATCTTGATGAGCTTTTGTAATATTCTCCCTGAACCTTGGAGTGTGAATGCGAAAATATCCTTCTATTCGTTTCAGATGGATCTGACGCCGCTCATACTCAGTGCTTCGGCCGGCAAGGAATCGACAACACACGAATTGATTTCTCACAAAGCCGACGTAAATGCGAGAAATTCCGAAGGCCATTCTGCACTTCAATATGCGGCATCAAAAGGCTGGACAGATGTAAGAAATTCCATGACAATCAAGATTTTATTGCATATTTATTCCTGATCTTTTGTTGTACAAAATCACATTTGGTTTTATCCAAATTCTACCTAAAAGTTTGGGGCACTGGACAAAGTAGTTAGCATCATTATTCATAACTCATTAGGTAGGTATTACCTGTAAACTGCTCATGAGAGTACAATTACAATAGCACGGAATTCTTAGCATTTAGATACAGTGTTAGATACAGTGTCGAATGACAAAGTACTACCTAATTATCTCTCACCATCCCATGCAATTTCGAAACACCTCACAACCATTTCTTAATTGCAATATCAAATTGTATTAATAATTAGTGTTTCCGGAAAAAATCATCGATGTTATGCAATATTTTCCCACAGGAGATTAGGTTTAATGATTCATTTATGAACATAAAATGGCACCATTACAGTTCTGTCCTGTTTTATTTCTTCAGATAGTAAAAATGCTACTGGAGAATCAAGCAGACGTCAACATCACCGACAAGCGCGGGGCGACGCCGCTTCATCGCGCGGCATCGAAAGGCAACACCATGATCGTGAAACTGCTTCTCGAATGCGGACAACCGCTGAAGATCGACGCGACAGACGCATCCGGAAACACGGCCCTGCACTTGGCGTGCGAGGAAGGCCGTCTGGAAGAGGCCAAGCTATTGACTCTGCAAGGTTTCTCATTGGAACTGAAGAATAGAGAAGAATTAACTCCATTGGATCTTGCCAAGCCCGGCATCGCCAGACAGCTTGTGGAGTTAACCGAGAAATAATAGTGAAAGTGAATAGAGATGAAAGACTACCTCATTGCCATTGTCATTTAAATAAATATTAAATATGCACTAAATACAATAATCAATATACAACTTCATTCATATGGTAATCTAGTGTTAAGGGGCTGTAGGTACTTAAATTATGTTGCATTTTAGGAAGTTAGATACCAGACAGTTTTTGAAGGGGGTTATTTTCCAGAATTTGTGATCAGTACCAATGTTTGTACACCTAGATAAAAACATTTTATCTGTTATAAATAGTATTTTATGAATTTTCTTGTGATTTGTTTGTGCGTCTGTTATGTAATTTAAGAATCTACAGCCCCATATTCAGTGTTAGTTAATGTAGTTTTACTCCCACCACCCCTCTGACAGCCTGACCACCTGCTCCAGTCATTGACCTTGAAAGTGAAATCCAACAACAAAACCAGCTGCTCGGCTCATTGTTGTTGTCAGCAACTTTGAGTTTCTGTCAGTCAGTGTCATTGCCAAAGCGTTAGTATGCCAAAGATAAAAGAAAATTACCTGCAATTATGCAAGGGATTTAATATAGTGCCTCAAGATGTCATTATTAATGCTTTAATACAAGGAAGGTAAGTTAAAATGATTTTTAATAAGTAATTTAGGCATCGAATCTTTGAAGTGAGGTTATGTTGACAGCTTGTTTGTGTATCCAGTGAAAGAGGTGAACTAGACTTGTCCGGCAAGACTGAGACATCATTAGGATGGGAGGTGCTAGGTAAAGTAATTGCCTCTTCTGAAGATATTCGCACGTTGATCTTCCGAGACTGTTTGATACCGCCTCGAGGATTGTCTGCCCTCCTCGACTGCCTCTGTCAGTGTCCTTCCGTATACTCATTGGATCTGCGTGGCAACAACATTCAGTCTGGAAGTGTGCCGCTGCTGGGGAAGTTGTTACGGCATACACACAGCTTGAAGAAGTAAGTCCCAGATTCATTCAAATTATACTTAAATTATTAATCAAAAGAATGCATCGAAAGCTGTGCTAAATCCATGTGTTTTTTACGATTTAATAGAGAATGATTAGTACTAAGAGACGGGAGGTAGATGAATATCCAGCAACCCCTACTGAGTGTACTACTTATACCCAGGACTTGGCAAGATCTTGCAGAGATATTTCAGCACTGACAGAAAGATTTTATAATAAAATTAATTTTTTGAAAACATTACATTTTTCTTGGCAATTTATTTATCATTATTGAACAAATGTAGAATATTATTTATACCAATACTCATCTCCTTCTCTTGTAGTAGAATGGTAACATTGTCTCTTTTTGTCTCAGATTATGTCTTGAATGGAACAGCATCGGTGCTAACCCGGACTCTTTCGGCCTCTTCTGCGACGGTCTCGCTCTGAACCAAACTCTGGAGCACTTAGACTTAAAGAACAACCAGATCTCTTCGGACAGCGCTCCTCACCTGTCCGACGCGCTGCGCAAGAACACCGCGCTGCGCCAGCTCGACCTGCGCTGGAACTCTCTGGGTTTCAAGGGCGGGCAGCACATTCTCTCGGCCATGGAGGCGAACCGCGTGGTGCATCGTATCCGAGTGCAGGGCAACTGCATGCCGGACGAGCTGGCCAAGAGCATCGAGCAGATCGCGCGGCACAACGAGGAGCAGGAGAAACTCAAGAAGAGCTGTAAGCAGGAGACGGAGTTCCTTGCGCAGCATCTCAAGGAGTCGGAGGAGAGCAGGGAGATCATCAAGAAGGAGAGTCGAGGGAAGATCCAGGAAGTTGTCAAGTGAGTTGGAGTTGAAAAACCTTTCTTATTAAAATGTTGAGGTGATGCAAGAGCGATTGGTTTCGCTGGTTTCGACTTAAAGAATTAGAAGGTTTCACTGTGTTTGTAGACACTTTTTAAAATTGATTGCAGGAGAAATGGTGCATTTTTCTGCTTGAAAAAACTTTTTGAAAAACATGAGGGGTGCCTGAAAAATTATTTTGACTGACTTTACCTAATAATGAAGGGGGGGGGGGGGGGTCAGTGACATGCAGGTCGGGGCAGCTTAGCTCTGTAACTTTTTTGAATTTCAACATTCCTTTTGGTGCATTTTTATGGGTTTTTAGCAGGTAGGTATAGCTTTTGGTCAACTGTAATCAAAACAAAGGTAGGTAATCAAAACATACCATCTCGTTGGCTTATTTAAATTATGATACAGGATCTTAGAGGATAACAGGTAGAGAATGTCTATTTTCTAGGAATTTTAAAGCTCTATAAATTGGCGTATTGCATTACAAATTATTTTTTCAGCCTGTACCTATTAGTGAATTTAAGGGCCAGTTTTTCAATAGGTAGGTACCTACTCTGCTAAATTTAAAACAGTAGATTAGGAATGTATTGCTATGGCAACAACCAATGAAATTCCTTGAACAACCATTTAAACTTAATTACCTAGCCCTACTGAATTTAGCAGAGTATTAAAATCTGTCCAGAAGTGTTAGTACAGTGGTACTCAACCTGCGGTCCGCGGGACTAATTTTTGTGGCCCCCCAGTTGATGTTTCAAATACCTATTCATTCACAAAATGTGACTACTGAAAAAATATTATTAAAAAAAACTCATCATCAGGCTGAAAATACGAGGAGTTACTTAAAAGAAACTTCATACTTGTTGCAACGAAAATTAAGCTATTTACCAATTCCGAAAATTGTAAAAAGGTTTTGGTTTGGCATGTGAAATATTGTTCGTTTCGTTTCATAATAAATAAAAGACACTGAATAAACCAGGCCCGTAGAAAAGATCACTTATAAATTTGCTGAAATTCTAAAAAAACGCCCTGCAGGGCAACAATTGGAGGGTAGTTTGCTCTAGTTCGTGCATTTTAGAGCCCCAGAATCACTTTTAAATGGTAAAATTCTAAAAAAAAACGCCCTGCGGGGCTAAAACTGAGGGCTTCGCGCCTCTCCCGCCTGATAAAAGTAGTTCCTACGCGCCTGGAATGAACCTTCCTAATCACGTGAGCATTATTGTAATTAAAAAAAAAAAATGCGGCCCGCCAACAAAAGCAAATTCGTATTATTGGCCCGCAAGTCAAAAAGGTTGAGTACCACTGTGTTAGTAGGTACATCATTTCTCAGGGTGAGAGTGTAAATGTTTTAACTCCACCAACTACAATTTCGAGATATGAGTTGTCAAAAAATAGTAACTTCTGATTGCAGGGAGAGTGAGAGTCGCATCGGTCAGCTGGAAGCAATGCTCTCGGAGCGAGCAGCGAAGATAACAGCGCTGCAGCACGAAGTCGAGTCTTGCCGGAGAGATCTGCAATCCGGCGAGGGGAAGATACACGCCTTGCAGGAGACAGTTCGGAAGAAAGATGAACTCTACAGCGAGCTGACCGTTAGCAAGCAGCGAGAATTCAAAGAAATAGAGAAGGTATTTGTTTATGTATTTAAAATATGTTAAAAAGGAATTGCATTGTACATGTTGATGTTTTCTGAAAGGAACCAGTTTTTTACTGTTTCTGGGTGGAAATGTGAATTTCATTTCCAATGTCTAAAAATTACTTAGCACTTCTTGCCTTAGGCCGGGTAGGACAACTTTGGATTAGCTAACTATCGATAGTTAGTGAGCAGTTAACCAATTAATCAAGTTGGCGCGAATTCCACAGCCAATAAGATTCACTAATTTCCACTAACCATCGATAGTTAACTTAATCCATAATTGGTCCTACTCGGCCTTAGGTGATTACTGATTAGTGATTACTGAAATTATCACTAGTATAGGCAGCGTGTTTAGACTACAGATAGTGCTACAAAAAGTACAGACAGAGCCACCTAATCTGTGGGAAGGAAGCCTACCTTTGGATGCCTTTGGCTAGGCGTCCAAGTCGCTGCAGTTATACGTTATGTTGCTGCACATATTACGCATTATCACTTCTTAAAATTGAAACAAGTTTATCTAATGTTTATTTGCCTACAAAATATTAATAATAAAGTGTTCACAATTTCACTGAATCTGATCACTAGATTAATTTGTGCGACTTAGTTCTGATTCCGAAATATTTTGAGTACATTTGTTGACATCTGATCGGTTGACTTGCTAGGTCACGGCCAATGAGAAATGAAACGGTTGAACATCATTCCCACAAATGTTGCTTATTTCTCTCACTCGTGGCGAACACTCGGTGCCTATTGGATGTTCCAAATTTTTTGAGGTCCTCTCAGGATTGGAACTTGCACTCTACATCGTAAACTCTGTGATTGATATTGATTTAAAATATTGATAGATTACCGGATGTATGTTTACCACTATTTGTTACGAATATGGTGGCTGTGGGTGAATGAAGAGAATCTTAATTGTTCTTGTTGATTGACAGAAATTAGCCGACAAGGACTTGGAGATGGCGGCATTGAAGACGAGACACGAGGCGGAACTGCTGGCCGAGAGAGGACTGTTGACGGCGGCGGAGAACAAGCTGAGTGCTCAGGCCAAGGAGGCGAGAGCTCTGGAGAAGGAGGTGCAGCAGAACGCAGAGAAGCTCAGACTCTGTCGCCACGAGAACGAAGGTCAGCCATATTAACAGAGACACCTAGCAAGTTGGTTCAGGGACTTGAGATCCAGAGGTCCCAAGTTTGATTCCCACTGCCGGAAGTTTTTCATAATTTCGCACAGTTTAGAGGGAGTTGTTGTGACGGTTCCTTATTAATAAGCCGCAACCACCTCCTTCCTACCTTTGATTTTTGCCTATTCTTCATCATCACCGCCCTATCATCATCATAATCATTCATCTGTCGCCTTTAGCATAGTTGCAGAAAATTGTTACCTAATAATTACCACTTAAATATTATTCTTTTGGATAGGTATGTTATAGAGATAACAGGGTGGAACAGCAAATATATTATTTATTTAACAAAGTCACAAGTACAATACATAAAACATAGGTGGAAAAGACAATAATTAAACAATTCAACATCCACAATTTAAACACAATTAATTAATTACTATTTTACCTAGTAAAAAGTTTTTTATGTGTGTCTAAGATGTTGTAGTTTTAAAAGTAGTATTGCCCAGCGTTTTAGATGATCTATTTCTTGAAGAAAAAATGAAGTTCAACTTACATGCAAGAAACTGATGTTTCAAGTTTCTCGTTGTTCGGAAGAGATTAACAAAGTCTAGTTGTTCAAGGCCATCTGTGACGTTTTGCGTTGCTTATTCGAAGATACGGACAAGGTGTGCATGTTCGTTTAATATTGAAGATGCATCTCGTCTGGAAGCTTGTTTCTTATTCTGTCGTGCTCCAGACATTAAAATTGTTGACACCTAGAGCCCTTGAACTCAAAACAAAACATTAGCTTCCCCGGAAGGGATTTAACATTTGTTGTAAATCCATCTAGGTATTTAAGACTCATATTTTTATTTAGATAGGTAGGTAGGTACTATTGATTATTTTTTATAAAATTTTAAAATAGGTATCATCATTCATCATGTAGGTTCACAAATACAATGTTGGTCTAGTATGGAGCTAGCCAGTTCTACGAAATTCACTGAAGTTTTGCTTTCCTAAAACGTAGAATTTGAATGCATTCAAAACAGCCAAGGGGGCCTATTCTCTAACGAAAACGAAATCATTCCGGCCTGGAATAATTTCAAAGCCATAAGGTTCTGAAATGATCCCAGGCTGGTATGATTTCGTTTTCGTTATAGAACAGGCCCCCTGCCCCGACCCACTCTCCTCCGGGATTGGTTACCCAATCTCAAGTGGGTTGCTCAGGTTACTACCAACAATGTATTGACTCGCTCCCCAGGGACTCCACCTACTGGATCTTGAAGGAGCAGACTGTGTGATGTCAAAGCCTTAAGGCTAGCTTAAACATGAAACAATAATGAAAACATTAACTTTAACTTTAACCTATTCACAATGACAACGGCAACGAAAACTGTTAGCCAATCACAACAAAATAGAATACCTCGGGATTCTTTGCCTTACCTCGGGTATTTTCGTACTGTTGCACGATTTTTATTGGTTGATCTCAAGGTCGATGGTTGACGTAACGTGAATGTTTGGAGATTGGTAACTTTCATATTTACATTGTCAAGTTAGCGTTCTGTCATTGTGTATACTACCCAGTGATCCTGTAAAACAAACATTCTTAAGTTAACGTTAGCGTTTTAAGTTAAAGTTAGCAGTGCATTGTGAATGAGCCATTAAAAAGTGGGTCAGCTAGAGGAGCTAGTTATCTCGGTTTTCGATTTAGTTTGTTGGTTATTTCGTATTGGCGCTATTGCCCACAGTAATTATTTAGATATTATAACAATGATATATAAATTAAGAAACTTCATATAAAATGAAATGTTCATGCACTTACAGTAATGTTAAATGTATCTCAGCTAGATCCTATCATCCTTGATGAATGGTTTTTTCTTTATTGATGGCGATGGTTTGGGATGAACGTTCTTTTCTTGAGTGTGTTGGAAAGATGTTCTCGTATGGTCTTAATGAGGGCAGGTCAACATTAAACGAGTATATATGTTCTCTCAGACCGACCGACTCTGCAAGAAACAAACAAGCCATGAAGAAACACGGTTAATTAACAGTCCTGACAGATCTGCTACGTCATAAGCGCTGGGCAATACTATAAACAAAAAAACAAATGATTCTATATCCTTGAGCAGTTGGTACATATGATTAAGACAATAACTTGACAGTTGTAAGCTGTACTTGTTAAAGTCTACATGTAATGAGTAAATGTAAGTTCTTCTTCAATAAAATAACTAGTGATGTTGAAAGTCAGTTGCTTCTGTTCTTATCTTGGGTCTTCACAGCATCTTCCTTAATGAATGTTTCTGTCAACTCTTCACTGTAGTTTTCTAGAAGAGGGACTTCGTTGACTTCTTGACTGCTCCTGCGTTGTCAGAAATATAAGACACGGAATTAAATTGTTTCTTTGCTGTGTTCTCTTCTGAAAATATATTTCAAGTTGTATAGGATAGGTACTCTAACTCGGATATTTTGAACTTATTCTTCAAGTAAACTGGAACTTTAGAAGTTGTTTGTGATGTTACAAAATTATTCAGCGAAATTTATTTTCTCACATCTGAAATTAATTTCACTTTTTTAACACTTTGTTGACAATCATGGAAACAACAACAATGATCTGATACAATAATGGGTTCTCAGTAGCCATTGCATTATTAAACTGAACACTTGTTGAATATGGTCAAGTATTTCTTACTGTACACAAACGCCTGTTTTCATGATAGGTACATTGTTGACAAATGCAACCACATGTTGATTCACTCTGAATCTTCTACTTTTTGCTACAGATCTTCAGATATCCTCATTTATTTTCAATAAGTCACTTCTGTTACATACATTTTTCAACAATGAACTAATTTTCAGTTCATTACATTTGTGTTTTTATTTGAATGGCTTTACAGGACTTGCACTACCACTGCAGCCTCAACATCCTAACTCAATTGATAACTCTGCAAGTTTGTTTATGATTTATAACTGTCCGGATGTCAAGCTAGTATGTCGTTAGCTCCCTACGTTGTGCGGACCCCGTGAAGGTCGTTACACTACCCCCACGTCTCTCTGGCACAATGGCGGCAACAAGTGGGATAGACTAATTAGTACTGGCGTACTTGGACAATCTCGCATCCAACTACAGAGCGCGCTCAATGTTGCTTTACCTCAGTGATCTGATGAGAACCTAGGTATCCAATATACACTGGATGTTTCGCAAATAAATAGTAGTAGGTACACTTGGCACAACTAAAATTGATCGTACAATAAATCTGATTGACTGAAAAATATTAGATTCCACCATCAGAAGTGAGTCCAAGCAATCTTCTTGTCTCACTCCAGTAGGTAAACTCTCAGTAGGTAAACTCTCTTTTGTATGATTTTATTGTATCAGGCATTTAATACAGATATTGAAAGACTACAGATTCTACAAAATAGAGGCATGAGGATTATTCTGAAATGTAGTATATATGCACCTGTAAATACTATGTTAAAATCTCTAAATTGGCTAAGGATTAAGGATTATGTGTATTTTCAAGGCATGTGTTTTATTTACAAACTTCAAAATGGTCTTCTACCTGCATATTTTACAAACACTGAAAAAGTTGAAAATGTCCATCAGCATTACACGAGAGCGCATAATAATTTTTTTCTAAACCATGTTCATAAACAATCATCGGCCAAATCTTTATTTTATCTTGGGATTCGTTCTTTTAATGCTCTTCCACTTAATGTTAAAAGTGTGAGGAGTCTTAGCATATTTAAAAGCAAACTTTTAGAAATTATAATGACGGAAACATTTATGTTGACATCCTAATTAGATTATTCTATGTTTTTAGTGTGTTAATTCTTTGGTTTGTGTCTTTATTGTGTATCTTTATGTATCTTTGTATTGTACTGATTTGTGAAAGATAGCGCTTGCGCTAAATAAAGAATTATTATTATTATTATTATTATTTCAATGATAATCAGTCACAAACTTTGATTGGTACGGAACATGACCAGCAGTCATTCAAATTTGTTCACCGATCAATTTATGTTGGGCCTAGTGTTTAATTAATTTGTACACTCAAAGAAAAAATTGTATTCGAGAGAAATGGATTGGCTGCTCTGCTGGTCAGTTTCCTTGACAGTCAATCCTTGTTATTCAATGAAATCAGAGCTCACGTCATCGAGTTAGATGACGAGTTGGCATAGACTTCATTGGATGCTGCCATCAAATCTGTATCAGCCAATCCATGCCATTTGAATATCGGGTTTTCTTTTGTTGCGTGTACTATCCTATGTGATCATGTACATACTGCCGGTGACGACGGACTAAGAACCGAGTGTTGTGTCCCACAGAGACGCTACTCGCCGAGCACGCGTTGAACCAAGAACTGCTGCTGAAGGCGGAGCGCGAATGCGATGCCAAGCTGTCCAAGCTCAAGTCCGAGATGAGCCACACGAGATCGTCGCTGCTGGACCGATGCAAGGAGCTGGAGAAGGAGAACGAAGCCGTCGAGAGGAAGAAGGCGGAGCTCTCGTCGCTGCTGGCGAGAGAGCAAGCTCGGGCCGACGGTGAGCTCGAGAGTCTATATTCTATATTCCTTGTCACTGTGAGACGACATGGCATCACTGATTTTCAATAGTATAAAGTAAATGGCTTTCAAAACAAGAAACTTGGAATGAGAGACCCGGGCAGCTAGTTGCTCATTTGTTCATCATAGAATATGTTTACTTATATGTTGCCTGTTTCTCTAAAGTCATTGGTAACTTCCTCAAATCATTTTCATGTTATCTCATGGAGGCTAAGTAAAATCGTGTCCTGTTTAGGCTACTATAAGTAAGTTTTTTTTTAATATTTATAAATGTGAACAAAAACTTATTTTCTGGTAGACAGATTTACATAGAACGGAAAAAATTGAAACAAAACTTATGTGTGCTAATTTGTAAGTTAGAAACCAAAAAGGGGAAAAAAAAATCTTAAGACCTTGAGTATAGACCCAAAGTTTTGTTCATTGATGACAATTGAATATTCGTGAGACGTTAGTTGCAAGTTCCAAAAAAATCAAATGTTAGAAAAATTAATACATAATGATATTTTTTTTAAAACTGTGTTTATGGCATTCTTTGTTCAGCCTCAAACAGATACTGAAATTGAGGTTATTTCCCTCTTCAACATCGTGTCTCCAATGTATGTTGTTCCTCAGAAGCGTCTGCGCTGGCGCTGCAGCAGGCGCGCGCCAGAGAGGAGGCGCGCGCTGGGCAGCTGGAGGACAAGCTGGCGCTGGCGCGGGAACAGACGGCGTCGCTGGAGAAGCAGCTGAGCGTGGTGCACTCGGCCATGACGCAGCTGCAGCAACACAACGCGGCGCTCATGGCCGAGATGGCCGAGCCGCAGAGGAAGCTAGGACTCGCTCACGAGGTGAGATCACAAACTCGTGGCGATCTCGAATCCCTCCGGATTCATAGAGATGGGATTGAAATATTATTTTGTACCTACCTATCTCAATTTATGTACCTAATACATAGAAGTAAAAAAATCAGTCTGAATATTTTCTAAAAAATATGATTGTAAACGATTGCAATAATGTTGTTTTAGAAAATGTTCAGACTGATTTATATCTAATTTAAAATATATATTAGGTCATTCATTTATCATTTACTTGCCTAATACTGCCACAATAAAAATTCAGAGTATTTCCTTATATCGCTGCAGTTCGAACATTCTTTTAGTTGATGTCGTGGACGTTTTCGGAACCATCGGGTGATTGCATGGCAGTGGTGACGGTTTGTTCCGATGAAAGTGCTGGTGACCCTGAAAAGGGCCATTCGCATAGAAGATGAAGGTAGTAACAACACCTTCGAAACGTCGCGAACGGCCGTTATCAGGGCCACCAGCACTTTCATCGGAACAAACCGTCACCACTGCCTTTTTTTTAGTTACTAACTTACCATGTGCACACGTGAAAAAAGGAATGGAATCTACATAAAAGCTCAATTATTTTTTTATTTTTTATTGGTAATAAAATAAATAATTAGGACATACAAATAAATAAATAAATACACTACAACAATATGCCGCATAGCCAAAAGGCTCGTCTGCGGCCAAGTACATAATAATTGGTGTATGTATATGCAATTTTAAATTTTTTATTTAACCTACTTGAAAGTGTACTAGTTGAGCCATTCAGCTTTACTCGACTAAAAGGTGGACTTGTGACAAATTATAATCTCTTCTTCGTGAAGAAATTGAGATTTGTATTTGGATTCCATTCCCCTTCTCTTGTGTATGTCGGCGATGTAAGAAGCGTTGTTCTGACCTTGCAGGAGCTGGCGTCGGAGCGCGCCGCCATCCAGCGCGTGCGCCAGGAGCTGGCCGACGAGGCGGCGCGTGCCGCCAGCAAGCTGCGCGAGGTGGAGTCCCTGCGCGACCAGCTGCGCGACTCCCAGGCCAAGGTGGCGGCGCTCACGGCTGCGCAGACGGACCACGAGAAGGCCAAGAGCGCGCAGGCGGAGGAGTGGCGCGCTGCCATGGCGGAGAGAGACAGAGAGTTGCAGCTCATCAGGTGAGGATGTTCAAACAGATGTGGAAGTCTTCATACTTGTGCTGTTTGTAACTTATATTTAGCTTGTCCAAAAATGTATAGTTTAAAATCTGTAGTTAGTATCCAACCATGTGATACAGAGTTAACTCCTCTCCCAGCTATTTCTGCTTATATGAGTGTAAAAATATTGATTTATTGCCATATGCCAATTAATTTGCATATCTTGGTGATTTCTCCTAAAATAATAGACGTATAAATATGAGAAATGTCACAATACGTGTGCTACATTATCACAAAAGAAATTGATAAACTACTTTCATTAAAATTTAAATGTTATTTTCGTCTAAAACAATACCAATTCCTTCCGGTAGTACACCATTTTATTTGTCCAAAAAGTAAACCAATCAAATGACACACTTAATATATTATGTGATATTGACCTCAGTATATGTGTTCCTCCGCTTGCAGACAGGACGAAGCAGAACGGGCGGCCGCCCTCTACTCCGCTGTACGGAAGTATCTGGGAGGTTTGCCTCCCACCGCCGTCTCCTCCCGCACCTCCCTCCCCATGTGACATCGGACTAGGAGTGAGGAGGATCTCTGGTCGTGCAGAAGATATTCTTACGTTCATTGTTCTAGTCAATTCAGATTTTTATACCTTTGTGTTTTCTAGCTGTAGGAAATATTAATAAATAATGAATTTTTAATAAAACAACTGATGTGTTTGATTTATATCAAAGCAAGATACAGAGGTGTCTTTGGTCAGGAGTAGGCTACATGCCGGTCCTTTGTTTCCTCTCCTTTCTCCTCTATACTATATCTTTCAAATTCTGATGAGGATACTGGATTATTAATTATTCAGATGAAGATCTGGAAATCTCATTACAAACTTGAGTGTTCGCACGATTTCTGCCGGGGGGGGGGGGGGGGCAAGGCAAGGAAACCAATTTTCCACGGTTCAGGGAGGTGGGGGGCACTCCCCCACCCTGCCCCGCGTGGCGTTTTTTGGTTTTTGGACACATCGAAATCAATTTTGAGACGTTATGAGGTGTATTTTGTTGATTTTTTTTTTTTTTTTTTAATTTGACATTATTGGTGTAGGGCATGCCCCACCTTGCCCCGCAGGGCATTTTCTGTTTTTTTACACTGAAATTAACTTTTTCAAGTTTTTTCTTGTTTACAAAATGAATTATACGTAAAACGCCACACACATTTTATGTTTTCCTGACATCCAGGAGGAAAGATTACTAGATTGATTCAAGTCCCCATTCGGTAGGTAGTGGTTTGTATGAGCTTTCAAAACATCTTGGTTTTTCGGAAATATTGATACAACTCCTTAAAATATATATATTTTTTAAATTTGGGCTGTCAATGCAATAGGAATATAGGAAGCATAGGATTTTCACAATTCAGACGCGCCTATCTTCGAATTGTATCAAATAGACTCTCATCCCTTGTAGGTACCAAAGTTTCCTCTGTGATTTTGACCTTGTAGGTCAAATAAGGTTGGACTTGGATGCACGCAAATTACTGGTTTTTGAGCTCACCTCAAGAAGAAGAATTGAAATGGACATCGGGCCTTCTACCTCTGATGTCTCTACACATTTTTGATCGCCAATAGTTGTATTATATTCACATATTTCAAGCCACTCGGGTCACATCCGGTTCTCATAATTATTATTGAATGAATTCACAAATACAATGTAACAGCTGCGTTACCGATTATAAGGGAGGCGTTTTAATGACGGTTTTGCCTTATTGCTGGAGGCAGGAACCTTTTCGACCGACCACCTGATATATCGGCCATGACACATCACTCATCAATCATGCGTCCAGAACTGTCCAGAAAGTATCTGGCCCTGATTCTTGAACTATTTTCGATTGCTAGAAGAATCGCAATGCGAAATCTCATTTGCTAGCGGTTTCAGTTATAGAATCATGCTCTGGAGGGCTCTGGTTTCATTGAATCTACAGAAATGGGATCCATTTCTTACCCAATATGTATGTGTTTACACAGATTTTTAGTAAACCCGAGTTCCGACTGAAACTTTATTATCTTTTAAATACCCGGAGGAGCCTTTTTATGTAAGTTTTATTGCAGCTAGATATTTAATTTTGCAGAAAGAAATTCGACGTGGAGATAAAGAAATAAGAAATATTAAGATGGATCACATTATTTATTTTATTAATATGAAAAAAGAAGTAGACGGAAATGGATTATAGAAGCGAAGCGTCGGGCCCAGAAGGTTTCGTAAAATAGATTCTATTCTATCATTCTAGAACTATGGTATGTCAACCTATAAGTAGGTACCCATGAACCAATGAATAAAGATTGGTGCTCACGCTTTTACGAAGACGTTTTGACGTTTATGCAACGATATTCTCAAACGTTGAGAGACTTTGGTTGGGGTCTGCGAAACTGAAAGTAAGCCGTCCCGTCAGATAAGCTGGACGTAATGAAACAGAGGGAGTATCAAGCGTGCAAGATACATTGGAAAATGTTCTGTGTAACGCGTTGTTGAGCGAACCTTACAACATGCGAATTGATATGCGTTTGCAAGTTGCTGCTCTACAGACCTTGGAAAGAGCCAGAACGAAATGTGTCAAGGTAGCAGTGATAAAATATCTGACTTTTCCTTTAAGATTGACAATATTTCAAATCAAGGATACAATGTCCGTAAAATGTCAATAACTTTTGAAGTTATACAGATTAGTTTGGAAATTAACGAATTTTTCTACATTTAGCAATTTTTAAGAGATCCCGATTTTTCATAATAATAATTCTTAATCTTAATTTTGATAATTCTATCGTGGACTTTTTAGGAGGGGTTAAAAGTTCATGATTCAATAAATGAACACAGTGACATGTGTTTTCGATGAACTTGCAAACATATTTTTGATTTTGTTCCCTTCCTCATCAAATACACCACGAGTATTTTCTCCTTACCTACGCTGTAACTGAGTATTTAAATAGCTCACCTAGGAGTAGGACACTTGACAACTGCCCATGCAATTACTGCGAATTGTTGGTTCCACCAGGTTGTAAAATAATCAAGTCAGCCATGCATGAAGCTCATATACACGTAATTCCAACCTTGCAGGTTTTCCGAAACATTCAAACAGAAATAGAATTTTCCAGAGAAATATACTAATTTAGTGTAATCATGTCCTTTATTTTAGATTGTTTGTCTGACCTTGACGATGTATTTATTTGCATTCCTGGAAATGAATAATTAATATAAATGTCAATCAAAATAAACATTAAAATATTATTTATAGACATGATAGTCAGAACTGTTGTTATTTTTCAAATACATTTTATTACATTTGTATGGCAATACACTCAGTGGATTATACAAATTGTGTGGAATTAAATTAAGGCATTGGTTAATGACCCAAAGAACATTATTATTAATTGTTATTTTTATCATATTTTATGAAAAACTCATTTTAAATATATTCAGCCCGTTTAATTATTTGAACTCCGTAGCAATTAAAAATCTTATCAATAATCACTAATCATGTTAAAAATACACATTTTTGTAAACCTAATTGTGTTTTAAATACCAGACTTGAGTTTGTACACTCGGCGGAACAAAAAAATATCGCTCAATAAATCTGATTGACTGAAAAATGTTAGATCGCACCATCAGAAGTCAGTCTATGCAATCTTCATGTAAGAAATAAATACTTTTAACAATGAGCACAATCACAAACATTACACATAATTAAAAAATTAATGGATTAATACAAAATTGCAAAATTCAGGTATCCATATAGAACTGTTCTGCAATTAAAGGTACTCTAATAACTACTAATATAGGGAGATGATGAAGATGAAGAATATAGGTGAGGATGGGTGATGGGAAGGAGGCGGTCGTTGCCTATTAGTAGGAAACCTTCCCATCGCTCACCAGGAGGCTTCCTTTGTGAACAACAAGATAGAATAATAATAATAGGAATTTGCGAATACTTATACCAATCAGCACTTCTGATTGCTTGAACCGATCATTGATTGGTCGGCAATATTTCCACTCCACTGCAATATTTCTCGCAACAAGAAGTCTATAAGAACAATAATCGCACTCTGATTGGTTGATAATGACGTGTAAGTGGCAGTGTCGACCAATGGGAACACACCGTGGTAGACAATGTCTGTCCTGCAATCACATTTTCTGGTCGAGGGAGCAATGCAGTGATTCTGGGAATGGAACCCCAAGTTGACCATCCCCCCCCCCCCCCCCCCCCCCCCCCACCCTACCCACTATCTGACAGTGGCACGACAGGAATAGGCTACGAGGAACATAAGGTGGCTCGAAACCTCGGCACAACAAGCTTGACAGACATCTAGTCAAGCCGTTGAAACACTTGGGAACTTGAGACATTAGCTTTTAGAAAGCTCAGCCAAAGTCAATGTGCTTTTGCCACTTGGAAGGCGGGGGTTTATCTTAAAATATGTAGGGAAACTGCAACATGACGTCACATCTGAACAAAATCTAACTGATACTTGCTTTCAGTAAATAAGTAATTATTATCTTTCACGATTGAATTTTATTTTATTTCATACCACTTTCACAACTGTATTTATTGACTGTCTCTCCCCACCAAATTAAACATTGTAAACAAGATTGAGGAATGAGGTAATACCTTACCAGAAACCAGGTTTAATCAAACTGTCCGTCCAATATACCGACAACATAATCACATCGAATGCATATAGTAGAAATCACAAATAACAAATCACAAATAATCGATAGAATAAAATATTGATCAATACTCCATTACGAGAGACAGGGAAGAGAATATAATAGAAAATTCTGGATTTTTGGGACATCTATGCGTTTTATTTTTTAAATTGCATCATTGTTGCATTAATGTAACTACAGCAATTTAAGATAAAATTGAATTGAATATTATTATTATATAGAACTGAATTGAATTGAATTGAATTGAATGTGAAAGCTATAACAGTATTCAGTAACTTTGAACGTTTACTGGATTTCGAATGTACTTTGACAAATTAAAATCTGTAAAATCTCTCATCGCCCGAAGAGTATAGAAGAGAGTAGAGAATTTGATGTAACGTATATTCATTCCCTTCCCTCAAGGATGACGATGACGATGTAGATATGATGATGGAGGAGCCGACTGGATCACGGCACCTCCACCCGCCATGCGTTGTTGCGTCTGAGTAGAGAAGAGAGTAGAGAATTTGATGTAACGTATATTCATTCCCTTCCCTCAAGGATGACGATGACGATGTAGATATGATGATGGAGGAGCCGACTGGATCACGGCACCTCCACCCGCCATGCGTTGTTGCGTCTGAGTGCCTAATGAGTTCCGAGTATTCCTTATATAACAGGAATTCGGCGCAGAATTAAAACAGGCAACGCTTTCGGCACTCCCCCCCCCCCCTCGCCGGTCCCACCGGACCATAAACCCCCCATCCCATTACATAACACAATAGCGAGGGTAAGTTTTTTGTGGCGTGTAAAAATGACACGGAAACATTTTCGCACTAAAAATTCCACTTTTCAAAAAAAAATATACCTCTTTTACGTATATTTTTTTTCCTTCAGTCTCCTAATAAATTAATTTCTTGGAAGTCTCGATTCTGTTTTGATTGGTTGTTACGTCCAGCCGGTGTTTCTGATTGGTTGGACTTCTTTTCTCAACCTTCCCCGAAGACGCATTGTTGATGACGATTTCAAGAATTCTGATCTTCGTATTTTTTTCAACGGTCTTGGAGGTCCTTCTTGCGTCGATATTTTTGTTATGGAAATTGATTCCAGGAATAAATACGTACAAGTGATGTTTTGTTTGAATTCAATTCGCACTTGAAGGTGACATTTTGTTATGATTTCATTTTAGAAGACGTTATAAAAACCGTGACAAGGTGGTTTCATTTATAGGAATTAATTATGTCAAAGGCAGAAAAAGGACAATGTTTCTCAGATTGTTTACAAGAGTTTATGTAGTGTAGGTAATTTTTCTTTGGCGACAGTTGAATGATTATGACAGGGACCCGAACCGGAACCTTGAACCGGTATGAACCTTTATAATTTCGGAACCATAACCGGAACCGGAACCGTTATACTTTTTTCCCCAAGAACCGGAACCGGAACCCGAACCTTTATAATCTATTAGGTTCTTAAAGATTCTTAAAGGTTCTTAAAGGTTCCTTCTTTTAATAAAAAAAATATATACAATTAAATTTTTTAACACTTTGATATTAATATTATGATATTATCAAATAAAATTATTAGCAAAAATTTAAAAGGTTTATTTTTTGATAAAATTTCTTATTAGTAATTTTTGTAGACATTGAAAATCATTTCTTGATAATTCTTCATTTGCAAACGCTGCTCGAGTTTTCAATGTTTGAATCTGGCAGCTGCGATGAGAAGAACATCACAGTTCTCATTCTCATGCTCATGCATGCTGTTATCAAACAATTGTTGATCGTTTGAATATGATGGCTCAGACAAAATAAATGTTTACGTCGTCTTATAGAGAAAATTGCCGCCACTATACTGTCTCCTCTGATATTTAGTCTGCGCACCATCCTGTGAATATTATACAGACACTACACCAGTGCTTGCATTTATAGGACGAAAGAATTCCAAATCCAATAATTCCATTAAATTTTGCATAATGCTGAAGTGTTATAATATAGTTTGATTTAAAATTTGAGAACCGGAACCGGAACCTTTATGCAGGAACCGGAACCGGAACCGGAACCTGAACCTTTATAAAAGAAAATTGGGGAACCGAAACCGGAACCGATTCTTTATAAATAAAGGTTCGGGTCCCTGGATTATAATGATGATTTAGATATAATGATGTAGAGTAGGTAAGGATGGACGGTGGGAAGGAGGCGATCATGGTGTAGGTAGGGAACCTTCCCAACATTTGTCTCTTGCGAGATGAAACCTCAGTCAAGATTGTCGCCTGCGGGAATCGAAGCCGGACCTCCACAGTTAGTTTTGCATAACCCTTATTCTGTAATGAACACGAAATCATATCGGTCTGAAATCGTGATCAATGCCAATGTTATGGCCGTGAAATGATTTCAGACGTGAAATGATATCGTTTTTGTTATAGAATAAGAGTCCAGACTCGAGGAATAGAAAGAATTATGCTAATTGAATGGATTTGATAGCGAAACGCGAAACTTTGAGGAACAAAGCCAAATAGAAACCACATAAAAATAAAATGCTTCATTATTTAGCGTATGGTTTTCTACAGCTTGAAATCAGTGTTATGGTTACCTGACTCGTAAAGTGAATTTATGAAAACATGAACAATTTTGTAAAGACGCATTTTAATTTAGTAATTTATGTGGATTTTGTTCCACCCCATCTTGTGGTACAGAGAGTATAGGTGCTGCTAGCATTTTTTATATGCTGTCAAACATCAAATTTTGTGCAGAAAGGCAGTTTCCAAACTGTCCCAAAGAGAACAGAATAATAGAAACACTTTTCAACACTTGTCGTTCATCATGAAAACTTTCAAGTGCCATCGTCGCATGTCGTTTTGAAAGTCAATTTTTTTTTAAATTTTAAATAATTATATATTTGCTATAGGGAATCATTTGAAATTTGAATATCAATATTATTTTATTACAAAATAAGCAATACAAATCATTAAAAATAGCGAGGTCTTATAGCCTACAGCCAGACAACTGCCTTCAAACTATATCCACAACTCTAAGAAATATATTAATTTACACTTTATAAATTAAATAAAAAAAAAACATAAGTATAAAATAATCTCTCTATTAAAAAGTAATAAATAACGCCGTGTATTCCCCGAAGCGATTGGTTCCTTGAAGTGAGGGACAGAAGGGCAAGAAGGGCGACCGTCACCCCATGTGTCGTGTGTAGATACCAGGTGGAGCGCTCTGGTTCGTGGAAGCCGCATTAGCATGCTGCTTGCCTGACTGACGGAGGCTCATGTGTTGCCATCATCAATCATCATCGGGGTCGGCGAAGATGGCGGCTGGGGTCGCACTCGCACTCCCAACAAGTGGCGGCTCAGGCTCGAACTTATGCGCAGTTCAGGTCAAATGCAACATTCTCACATATGATTTGATGATAGGAGACGGTGATGAAGAATTGTAAGAACAGGCGCGTAGGAGCTAAATTTGCAAGGGGGGGATAATATTGTAAAAGAACTTGAGCTGGAGATACTAGTGTCTACGAAGACAATTGGGGGTCTAGGGGGAGGCCCCCCCCCCCCCCCCCCCCAGCAAAATGCGGGTCCGGGGCGCACATCCCCGGAAATTTTTTGGATGTCAGACATCAATTTGGTGCATTTCTACGCGATTTTAACACTTTTTAAGCAAATTTTTTTCTTGACACATAAATGTATAAGAACATAGGGAGGGGAATTGAATCAGAGGGGGGGGGGGATTTTCCCCCCCCATTCCCCCCCCCCCCCCTTCCTACGCGCCTGGGTAAGAAGGTGGGGACTAAGCGGTCTTTGTTTATTAGTAAGGGACCTTCTTTAATAATCATATATTATAGGTACAAATTGTCAGCCTAAACGGTAAGAAACTTAATAATATACCTCATTTTCTAGATCACATTATATACCACATTTAAAATAATCTAGTTGGATACCTATGCTTTTTACAAAATTACAAATGAAATTCGAAGATCCTGATAACTTTATTCATGTTTTAACAATTCGTACCATAGGTAAGGTCGGTGACAGGTAAAGATGAACCCACTTTCGCATTGCCAGGTATAGGGCGTCCCATGCTAGTGCGGGTTCATCTTTGCCTGTCACCGACCATAGTGAACATATCTATCTTGAAACTCGCGAACTAGATTTGACATTTTCGAAAAGTCAGAGATACAGCTACAACATGATAATTTTTAATGTGATCTAGGTATTATTTTAGATTTTATCCATTTTGAAATGCTGACAAAAACGATTCGAAAAGTAATTCAGATCACATTGATCACTTGCAAATTATTGGGGTTTTAACCCAGAGTTTGTTACGAAGTTGCATTATAAAAACTTATAATGCAAATAAATAATATGTATACCTACCTACTGAAGTTCAAAAATTACTTACATTTTTCTGAAAATTACTGAATTTTGGTTGGAGTTGTTTCACTTTTTGATGCTCGCTCATCAACGCCTTACTTAGAGCGTTTTTCCTAATGCAAAAGAACATTAATATAGGTGATTTGTCTCGGAACGAAATGTAAACTGTCATTCCAATCTGTCGGTTCCCACAACGACGAAGCTAAATGTGACCACACAGACAATTCCACAGAAATTCATGGAGGGAAAGATTAATAATTGTGAGGAGGAGGTAACATTCGGGAGACGTAGATAAAAGTCGAGACGAGACGAGTAAGGGGTTGCGATAATTGGCAGAGGGATGAAGACAATGTTCCTGGAAACACGGCCGGCTGAACTTTCAACAAGCCTGGCGGTGGGTTCAAGAAGACAGTGCTTTGTCTAACAAAGGCGGTGGTATTCACGTCACAGTTCAAAGAGAGTGGTTAAAGTTCACCCTTTGTTCAAGTGTTAATTAATAATTAGTTTGTTAGACTGCGCCATTAGCAATGTTATCTCGATTTTCTTGTGCCCTTTCTTTCTTGGAATAAATTTGTTCGGAAAATCTTGATTGTACAATGAACTTTTTAGAACGGTTCAGCACGTGTTACTCTATTTTATACTCTCCAATTCCATCACAATTATGATTAATGGAATGAATTTAAACGTGGAATTTATGTTTTATAATAAGACAGATGAAAGATATCCACGAGATAATTGATTATGTTATGGAGACATGTATAGTACACTCAGCAACACATAAAATGATCAACCAATAAATCAAACTGAATGAATAATTATAGCGGATCATCAAAAGTCAGTTTTCGATCTCCTCATCATCTCACTCTAGTATGTGAGCTCTCATTTCATTGAAAGTGACAAACATTAATTGTATAATACAGTCTTTCAAAATTATTCCACGATAATTTTATAATTTGTCAAGTATGTATACCTAAAACGTTATATCTTTAAATCTCTATGAAAGTTTCCAGCAAAAACGCAAGTGCGGAGTGCCGGGCAAGTCAGGGCGAGTGAGACTTTATACCACGAGGGTCAGGAAATAAAATCCGCACAAAAGACTCCATTTATTAGGGGATGAACATACATTTGAACAGATTTTAAGTTGCCCAAACTTAAACTCAAAAGCAGTAAAAACGGATAACTAGTAATGGTCAACGGTAATGGTAGTAACGGTAGTAATGGTCAACATTCTCATGTAACAAGTTCATGTATTTTCATACAACACCTTTTGATTGTCTCGTTTACATTGATTTTCAATAGACAAATATCATAAAACCAGCAAATTTAAAATTGTTTTTATTGCTTATACGTATACACAATAAATAAAAACAATACAAAATTAGTGTAACTATCTCTGAATAAATATTATACGTCGATTAGCATCGACTCTCCAGCTATGAAATTGGCTGGTTTGATCTTATCTGAACTTATTCGACGAATTTCATTAAGCTTTCTCTTATAATATCGCTATAGAGAGAATTATCCACTTCAAACAACGTGTAACAAGAGTTATGCAAATATCTCCCTGGCATCAGCTTTTAATCACAAGCTCCATCATAAAAGTGCACAGAATTCCTGAAAGTGCTACCACTCAATCATGTGATTAAGAATTAGCATATATTATCTCGCTGTTGCTTGATTTATAGTCATTCGTTGAATTCTGTTAGGTCTAAACGTTGAATATTTATAAAGGTAAGCATATACCGTTTCACTTGGGAACTAATTAATTCAGGCTAATGTTCAAGTCATTACGCTTTTTAAATAATTGATTAGATGATAAGTAAAAAGCTGAGTGCAGGAACTAAATAGTTAGTGAGAAATTGTTTAATGCTAGATAATTAACAATACACCAATTCAGGAATAGGTGAGGATCTAGTTTCTGAAATGTTCCAGAAGAAGTTTGATTGTTAGAGATATCAATTTGTGTTCTTCTGTTCTGTATACCATGAAGAAGGGTTAAGGTCCACACGAAAGGGCTACATTTCTTGGGAAAGGTAATATGCGTTTGAGATCTGTAAAGCTGGTTGTTAGAGCGTTTTTAAAACGCTTTTATTTCCCAAGAAGTGGAGCCTTTTTGTGTTGATACTTTGTGTGTTGTCTCTAGGGGTTTAGTCACATTGTAAAACACGAAGAGATATTTTAAGATGCAACACAATTCATAGGATTATAGGAAAGTTATTACAGGACGATTCGTTTTTCTTAATGAATAAAAATCACACAGTTAAAACTTATGCGCATTTATTGCTTAATTGCCTTCTCCTCCATAGTACTATTTTAATAAGTAGGTACCTATATGTTTATTAAAAATGAAGATATGAGTAAGACATATAGCATGTGTAAAAATCATTGTTTAATAATTAATTGTGAGGGGATATTGATAATACTTCCTCGATGTGCCAAGGAAGTGTTCTATGACTGATCGATGAGACATTGGTTCGAGTCCAGTGTATCGAATCGCCGGAATGTCGTGTGAAAAGCTCATAAAGCTCTGTGTGAATGATTGATCAAGGTGTTCACGGAACTTGTGTCGAGCTTTGAGACATGCACACGGCAGTACCTCGTATCACCCGATAGCTTTACTGGAATAGGACATTCTTCCGTTGAAATTAAAAACTAGAGCAAGAGTAATCGATATCACATGTTTTAGTTTTATTGTTATTGTCATTCAATGTCAAATCTTGTATGGAAATGTTGGCAAGTTAGGACTTGACGTATATACAGCAAGTTCCTGATAACATTACTCGCTTTTCTAAGATTTTAAATAAAATGTCTCTGTAACTATTTATGAACACAAAAATTTAATTCATTCTGCAAGACATGGTATACCTACTCTTCTAAATCGAATAATTGTTATTTTTACTCTATTTCCATTTCAAGAAAAAAATGCAAACATATCGTCAAAATGAGAGGTTTTCAGTTGCCATCCAAATTAAAATAATTTGCTAAAAGAGCGTAGACATTTTTGCTACTTAACCAATAACCATCCATCCATTGTTTCTTTGGTTACCCTCACTTTTCGTCCTACGCTCAAGACAATTATTCAGACCATGATTTTCTGATTTTTTTAAACAAAACCCTCTGATTTGTTGAAAAATAGAAATTGCCAACAACTTGTCGCCCACACATTTATAACTCAACAAATTTATAAAGATGGTTGATCCAGAAAACACTATCCATTTGTATCAGGGGCGTAAACCACATGGTATTATTTGATTTTTACTCTCGAAAAACGAACTTGATGCTACATTTTGATTAAATCGTGGCGAGAAAAACAATATTCTATTATTATTCTATTATTCTATTAAACATTACCAAACATAATGCTACTTTGAGCTGAAAACCCTTCAAATGGAATGGAAATTTAATCAATTTATTTTTCAACCCCTAAATTCCAGTGGGAAAGAGTATCCATCTACCCCTTTGCCCTCACTTTCTACAGTATCAGAATAGAGGTAAGAATCTATGGTATCTGTCTCCCATCTATACGACAAACGCTGGGCGTTGCAAGCGTAGTTCTGAACATCCAC
This sequence comes from Leuctra nigra, assembly GCA_934045905.1. Lineage (NCBI taxonomy): Eukaryota > Metazoa > Arthropoda > Insecta > Plecoptera > Leuctridae > Leuctra > Leuctra nigra. The sequence goes on from OW203765.1 coordinate 17,003,666, forward strand.
ACTTCAACCTCGTGCGTGTCAATAATGTGAAAAATTCAAGGCAACTTTAAAATACTTCCATCGTTATGTAATTGCACCTCGACTTTAATGCACTTTCAGAGAAGTTTCTGGCATTAATGTGTTCTTGCGAACTATAAAATTTAAATTTATTTGCGGTTCGAGGAGTCGAACTGGCGTTCACACGTTATCGTAAAACAAAATGCACACCAACTAAACTGCATTTCATTGCCAGGGACATGCAGTATGATAGCGTCATTAAAATGCACTTTAGTGCAGAAATAAACTTTAGTGAGGAAAGGCGGCAGACAACATATTAATAATAAAAAAAAGCGGTTTAAAATAGGAATCGAATGCATAATTTCGGAGTAAAATTTTTTAACGAAGAGAAAGTTCTTATCAAATATTTGTTATCTCAATAGAAAGAAAGCAATTAAAATTATCTGGCTTAAAAATAGCCTTCAGTTGGAGTTTTTGTGTTGAGTAATTAGTATGCATCCATTTCAGTGACAGTACAGAAGGGGAAAAGAAAGAATCCACACAAAGGCTGTCTGGGTTCACTTTAAGTCTGTTAATCATGAAGGGTTTTAGCTAATTTGCTTCGTGGACTTTCGACATCTCAGAGCTAAAGAATTATAAGAACTCCATGAGTAATGATGTAGATCGATGAAGATAATGTTCGTCCTTATTTTGTGGAACGGATATTAACAAAATATATGAATGGATGGATGATAAAATGGAAATTTGAAACAATTGTCTGGCGCCCTGAATGAAATTTAAATGTCCGGTGGGTGATGCAAGAGATGGTGAGTAAAAATATCTGAAGTCATACCTCTAGTAAAATTTGTTAAAAGCCATATTTTATGACTATCATATGGTATCATATTATTTTTAATATTTCTATGTACCAAGAGAGGCTCGATGTTCACTTGGCCAAAGTTAAAACGTATTTGAACCGCTGAAGTCATTGCTAACTCGGCATCTAACTCTAGTAAGTGAGCCAAGATTTCAATTTCATTGTTAATAACAAGGATTCATTGTCAAGGAACCTGTGGAGCAGCCAATCCGTTTCTTTTGAATACCGATTTTGCTTTGGCTAAGTATGCCTACTGTATTTTTCATGAATACTTCAAAATAAAACAGTATGAACATCACTAATTGTTAGACTTTTTCAAGAGATATTAACCCTTGATATTAACGAGCTCTTTACAGCTTTACTGTCGGTACTTTTGAGTTATGTTTTTAATCGTACTTACGCGTTTCGCGGGCATTACCCCCTCCCCCTCCCCCCTCCCCCTCCCCCGACACCAATTAAACAGCACTTGCTAAAATAAAATCGTACTGCTCTGTGCATTCATTTTATGGCGCGTAATAAAATAGCACTTTGCACAATTTAATTATAAAAATATCATGTTTTACAGTGCCTCCAAGTTTTAATGTTTTTAAGATGCAATAAAATAGGAATTGCTCCGACTTATGTGTGAACAAGAAATTGAGGTATGCATCGACGTTTTCTCAGAATTCCACTGCAATAAAATTATATTGAATATGGAGGTAGGAAATCCATTGCCCTGTGGTAACCGACAAGCCGATATGAATGCAATTGATTACAAATGAGATGCAATCAGAAATGCATTATTTATTCGAATGCATTTATGATGGCCTGTGATGTAATATAGTTTGCAGTTGATCAATCATTATGATCGGAATTATGTTCGTGACTAGGACAGCGTTAAGAGTTCTAACTACATCAAAAACAAGTCTACCTAATGACAAAATATATTTCAATTTATGATTCTATAATTTACTACGTTGTAAAAATATGTACACCAAACAAACGATAAAACGTATTCGAAAGAAACGGATTGGCTGAAAAAAATTGGTCCCATGAAGTCTATTCTAACTCGTCATCTAACTCTAATGGGTGAGCTCTGATTTCATTGATAATAACAAGGATTGATTGTCAAGAAACCTGACCAGCAGCCAATCCGTTTCGCTCAAATACCGTTTTATGATTTGTTGGGTGTACACATGAGCGCAATCGGTAGAGGTCCTGGGTCCTCACTGATGTATTTTCGTGGTTTTCCTCAATCAAGAAGCAAATGATGGGAAGGTTCCTTACTAAGGACCTACTAATAGGCAACGACCGCCTCCTTCTACCGTCCATCCTTACCCCACTTCACTATCCGTCTATCATCCTCAAAATCATTCATGTCGGTATTATTACAACAGCTACAAAACTGTGCGACGTTAAATACTACTAAAATTTAATGAACTCCTCCACGATTTTTTTTAAAATATTTGTATTTTTAAAGCAGCCATGTATACTATGACCACTCCATTGATAAAAAGGTAGGAACAATGTATTTATTTATACTATTTCTCAAAAAAAGTTTTATAAGTGTCTTTGCAAACTTAAAATTATGAGAATGAGAATTGAGAACCCATGTAAAATGATGAGAATGTAGGTATAAAAGCGTAGCTATGAGTCTTAAACTTATGAATAATATCGAGCACACGAAGAGTTGTAAAATCACTGGATATAATCGATTTGGCGCAATAAATGATCCGGTGGATGCATCCAGCTGCAGTCCCTACCTTTTTTACATTTATTCAGCTGCAATCTACAGGAAACACTTGGCTTAGTGAGCACAAACAACATGCAATCGTGTTACAAGATCACGGTGATATTGATTTTTTATGGAGATGATGATGATGATGATGATGATAGGTAATGATAGACGGTGGGAAGGAGGGGGTCGGTTTTGACTATCGACTGAGGGAAACCACGAGAAATCCTCAGTCAGGAATGACGGAAGTTACGGAGTCTAGAGCTTTATAGTAAGGTTTCCAAGGGCGGAATTTCGCCGCGTTGCGGGAGAAATTCCGCAAAATGGCCGACTTTGACCAAAAACCCAAGGGCGGAATTTTGACGCGTTGCGGGAAATATTTCGCGACGGATTTGTTCCGCGGAAGTATCCCGTTTCCAAGCGCGAATTTTTCTCCGCCTAGTTTGTAGTGGTACCTAGCGGCCAAATTAGGCAGCGCTGAAATAAGTCGATCTATCGAGATCGATATCTTAAAATCGTAAAGACAAGGATTGTCCTGGACCACTTAAATAAAATATTCTGGATCATATTCCATGATAAGTACATATTTTATTAATAAACAAATATAAACTTGACAACACATGTCACTACCTGACGGCAGATAACATATTTGATTTATATCGAATATCGATATCGAAAGTCGACTGAAAAACGGAAACTATAACACCACGAACCTGGCGGTAATCGTGAGAAAACTACCAGCTTCCGGTGCGCGGAACGAATTTCGTCCCGCTCAAGTAGAAGTAGATTCAACATTCTCGGCGGCGACTTCGCCGCTGGGTTTCTGGCTTGTGATTGGTCAAAGTCGGCCATTTTGCGGAATTTCTCCCGCAACGCGGCGAAATTCCGCCCTTGGAAACCTTACTTTACTGCCTGAGCCACCTTGCTCCAATTGTATCATGGAATCATTGGACTGCTGACAACCGCATGTTAGATATAAAATTGAAAATATTCGTAGGTATTATATTTTTGGAAAACCAGACAAGAATAGGCAGTATGCAATTTTATTTCAATAATAGTTTCAAAGGTGGCCATTCGTTACTTATGCCATATCTATCACCAATGTCCATATAAGATTATGGAGAAATTTGGATTTAAATTTCAGATATGGACCAGCTCTTGAGGAGGTTGTAAGTCCCTGCTATTGTATGGAAGTAATAAAATAAACATGGACCAGAGTTTTGAGAAGTTGTAAAGTCATTGGAATATACGTGCATGATTGAATGCAATTGCAGAACTAGATAATAAAACTTATCCTGGAATGTTATGACAGTTCTTCCTACATAGTGATAACGCCCTTCGTAGCAATAATAATATCATATTATTCATACTATTCCAGAAAGAACTCACAACGTAATATAATATTAGTAATGCAAGTGTAAATTTCGTCGAAAGGAAGCGATATGTTCGCTTGAGCGTGAGTATAGCTTCCTTGATGGTCTATATACACGACATTTAACCAGAACTAAATCGCTAATGACAAATAAATTGTCGATAATACTGGTTGATAGCGACATGACAATTAGTTCGAGCGACCGCTTTTCCTACTGGGAAATAAAATGTTCCACTTCCAGCTTTTCAAATTCACAACAATCACGGAGTATTGTTTAGAATTCGTGGAAAATAATTTTTCAAGTTGATTATTTGTCAACAAAGCCGTTGTAATGGTTTTCTTCGAAGTGGGGAAACTTTGTCAAGGGGAAAGATTTCCTAGGAGTAGACAAAAGCAAATCAACGAAGCATATGCAATTTGAAATTCACGCTTTTTTGACATGATTTTTTGTAGAAATTTCTTGTTTGTAGAAATGTGACATAATTCAGTGAACATTTTGTTATGTAAATGAATGTGAACAACTCTGTGGAGACCATTGGTTTGAAGCTTGTTAGTGGCTTTCGTGATCATGGTTTATCGTGTTTGTGATCTATCATTTATATGGCACGCTTCCTTCTGTTTGTTTAATGGTGTTTCACGTCGCACTGTTCTGTATTTCTACTAAATAATAACTAGGCTAAGGACAAATGATGATGATGATGATGATGATGATGATGATGATGATGATGATGATGATGATGATGATGATGATGATGATGATGATTTTATTAATATAGGGAACCTTCCCAGCTCTTGTTATTCGTTGAAATTCTATTAGAGAGCTCTTGATGGCTCCTCATTTCTCTTCCCAATCACTTCTGAAAAAGATAATTTCATTAAATTTTCATTCGTTGCGATTAAAAACTAGAACAAACACTACGATTAAAACTTCGTATTATTATCGTATCACAGTTCACTTATCAGCGACTTGTTGCATCATGATTATGCATTGTTTATTTATTTTATTCGTATTTTGAATAGATTCATGACTATTATTTACACAATAATAATATCTTCTTTCTGGAGATAATTAACGCGTTCAATTGTGTAAATCCATTTTTACATTTTTAGGTAGATCGAAATAATATGTTAAGGTTATTCAAGTGATACCACGTGACTAAAAATATAAATCACGAAATTGGCCAAACTATTGCTCATAAAAGTAAGTAAATGTATTTTTCTCATTCTGTAAGTGATTCTACAACCCACTGGTCGTTTTTACCTCCAATATTTCCGTCCCGATTTTTTTGACGAAATATTGCTGTTGCGTTCAAATAACTCCAGCGACCACAATCACTCTACAGACTTGCAGTGGGCTCATTGTCTTCGTTATGAATATGCGAAGAAAACGGCTACGAATTTTTTTCAATAACTTTATTTGTATAGGTACCCTGGCCACAGGCATTACATAATGAGGGGTTTTTCGATGGAAAATCCGGTACGTACCGATTTAATTTTAGAAATATTTTAATTTAAATTCCAGAAAAAGCGCCTAATCGTTCTTTCCGTATATGTATGATGAATATTCATGCCAAGTTTCAGCTCTCTATTTTGAACGGTTATTCAGTTGTCAATTTCGCGGTATTTAAAATTTTGGCACGTATGATGTAATTTCCCTCAGTGATGCTGTTAGTGAATTGTCACTGTTGCACGTCACGGCGATCAGTCTGATCTTCATTCACCCTGTAGTGTGACTTGTGACATCAGACATTGTGACGACATGAGTGACGTCAATTGTGACATTGTGACGAAGTACACAGAACAGTACAGCTGAAGCAGAAGACGTACAAGCAGGGCAATTGCAGAGATGAACGCGAAAATTCCACATATCGTTTGAATTTTACAGATCTTGTATCACATTAAATTGTAAATCGTCAATAGACAAATCATACTGCAAGTCTTGTACTTATTAAAAACCAGGACAGCCAGAAAAGAACATCAAATGTAATTTTATATTGGATGGAGCAGTAATGCCCTTTTCAGAAACATTTATTGTGCTTTTGATTGATATAAAACATATGTTTGATCTATGTAGGTTGATGGCTAGAATAGAAAATCAAATGCAATTTAATATTGGAGCATAGTTATGTCTTTCAGACAATTTTCACATTTTCCATCATTTTCTACATTGAATAAAAGAAATAAAGAACTTGAAAGAATTTTTTTTTTCATATTTTTTTCCTTTGTTCGCTCTTGCCAGATTTTTTTTAAGTTCTTCATTTATTTGATTCAAATGTAGGAAATGATGGAAAATGTGAAAATATTTCTGAAAAAGATATTACCGACTGCTTCGTCAAATATATAAAATTGCATTGGATGTTCTTTTCTGGCTGTCCTGGTTTTTAATAAGTACAAGACTTGCAGTATGGTTTGTCTATTGACAATTTACAATTTAATGTGATCAACAAGATAATATGTAAAATTCAAACTGTACAATGTGTGGAATTTTTAAAAGAACTATCCTAGCCACTCAATTTTGGAATCGGCCTATTGTCGAATTTAAAATCGAAATAAAAAGTTCTCAAGTGACATTGTTGAAATAATTCCACTTATTTGGTGTTCATAGTTTGCATGTGACTATTTCAATAATTATAGACGCCATCTTGTTGGCTCAATTCAGAATAGATGCAATTTCTGTGTATTTTGTGGTATGTTAACAGTATTAATGGTTTCCCGTGCAATGTAAACTCCTGTAAAATCTTTAATCTCCAAAAGAAACACTCTTTTTACAAAATCCATTGATTAACGAACCTCCATAATAAGTTAAATCTGAAACGCGTTACTGATACTGATATGTAAGTTTTTAGCACTGTTGATAACAAAATAAACTCGTGCAAGCTTTGAATACATGCAAAAAGCTCAGTGAAAATGAAAGCGTTGGAAAGCGAGCATTCTAAAAGCCCTAGAGGCTATCGTGTTACCTATGTTTATCTATAGCATTGCAACCAAACCTTTTAAAGTTCATCAATTTTCAAATAAATCAATTTCGTACGAATACCAAAGGAAAGAAAAGAATAATGTTCGAAAGTTTAAATTAAATTTTAAAGTTAGTCAACTTCCCTAGAAGGTTCGTGACAAACAAAAACGAATTCTTTAAAATAACATTATGAAATTTAAAAAAATAAGTTTGTTCACACTTCGTATTAATTCTGTTCTACCAAGAATTCTAATCAATAGAAGCGTCTTCATGGAACTCTTCTTAGATTTCGATTGGCGTCTTCGAGTTATCAATCAAAAGGCTACTGACTGGACGAAGTCTACTGGCCATTGGCTGGAGAGATACCAAGAAGGTATCAATTCCCTCGAATCACTTTTCATTAGTTCTCGAGTGATGTAATATGTGTCATCTCATTGTTGTAAAGTTGAGTGTAATGTTACGCAGAAGACGCTATGGTAGGTCAGACATCAGGCCTCTTCGACGAATCAGAAGGCGATGTTACACTGGCAAGTTGAAGTGAGAGCTTTTTTGTCCAGAGCCCTGATTCTACAAATGTATTGCTATCGCCTAGCAATTTCTTCCATAAGATTAACATTGAAATAATTGCTAGGCTACCGCAATGGAGTTGTAGAATCAGGGCACAGTCGAATGAAAGTTTTACCCAGAACAAATTGCAACATTTGTTTTTTTGCTGTCATTCTATTCAGAAAAATTTCCTCTACAACATATCAAAAATCCGCCAAAATCCGTGCACCGGAAGTACTTTTACATCACTTTTTAAGTTAATTTCTCATGTTAATTCCATCTTGCAAAAAAAATATTTTTTCGTGTAACTCTGATTTTGACGAAACTTTGCAGAAATGTTCACCATCCTAAATAAAAACAAATAGCTTTCTGAGCGTGTTCCTCTAAATCTTATGGTTTGGGAAGTATGGACCTCGCAAGACGTCAAAATACACACAGAGCTCGTCGAAAACTGACTAAAATATGACTTTTCGATGAGCCGTATTACCTAATCGATGAGATTTAGAGGAAAACGCGCAGAAAGCTATTTGTGTTCATTTAGGATGGTGAACATTTCTGCCAAGTTTAGTCAAAATCGGAGTTACATGTGTTTTTTTTAGCAAGATCTAGTGGAGCGGTCGCTCCACGCCAGCCAAGTCGTACGGCGCGCGCACACTCTCAGATAAAGGCTGGAGCAAACCCACTTTTACTGTAAGCATCAAAGTGGCATTTTCGGCCTACTGGATCTTAAAATTGGAAAATCTCACATTGTTGCGAAATATCTAAATTTCGAGCTATGGCCCACCCCACCACATATACCAAATTTGGGAACAATAGGTTACGCCCTTTGCGCGCTAGAGGGCCGTGAAAACAGTGTTTTAGGGCGGTTTTCATAATAATAATCTCAGTAGTGGTAGGGTGGAGCTAAAATATGGTAAACAGGCCACAGCCTAAACGGCTGAACCGATTGATTTGAAATTTTTACCACATATGCACTTTTGGCGTCTGAGGTGCCTTTTGCTATAACTGGTTTTATGCCGCCATTTTGAAACCGGAAGTGACGTCATATCTCGTCAACGGTTGGCCCGATCGGAACGAAATTTGCGCCAAACGATTCAGACGGTCATCTATATGCATTATAAGTAGCAAAAGGCTAAACATTATGTTAAAAAAACCGGAAATGACGTTATGAAATTTGAAATACATTTATTGGCTTTTTGGCAACAAAGGTTGATCCGATTATTTTGATATTTATGTAACGTATGTACTTTTGACGTCTCATGTGACTTGTTATAAATCAACCGGAAGCCGCCATTTTGAAACCGGAAGTGACATCATATCTCAATAACGGCTAAATAGATTTCAACGAAACCAGCGCAAAACAATTTAGACGGTCAACTTTATGTATTATCATCAATAATATTTGCAGTTTCCCATACCTAAACCGGAAATGACGTCACACATTTTAATAATCTCACAAATTTACATGTTGATGCAATAAATATACTATTTCAGACAGCTTATAATAAAATGTAATCATGTTTCAAATATACTTCAAGGGGTCAGAGATTTCAGCCGCCATTTTTAAACCGGAAGTAACGTCATATCTCAAAAACTGGTAGACAAATCGGTATGAAACTAGCGCCAAACGATTCGGATGGCCATCTCTATGGAATATGAACAGTACAAATAGAATTTTCCTATTTATGAGACCGGAAATGACGTCATTCAAATTTAAAAAATTATTATAATCCCCTCCTATATAATAAATACGTATTCAGAAAGCCTAAAATGATACACATCATGTATAGATATACATTCTATGTGGCAGTGCAGTAAGTTCAGCAGCCATTTTGAAAACCGAAGTGTTTCCATATCTCGGAACTGGGTTGACTGATTGGAATGAAACCTTTGCTATTCTTCGTGAAAGATCATTTAAAGCAATTATTTAGGACCATACGCTGCTATTCAATAGTGGTAACGAAATTGTAAAGGGTGATGATTTTTTAAAAGAATTTAGTAATTGTTCATTTCATATGTGTCACAAGTTGTTAGAATAAACTAAAAAAAGGAGTGATATCCCCATAAAAAACACTTCGTGTAAAAATACCAGCCAAGTCTCTTCAACTAAAAAAAAATATGAAATCTAAAAATTCTGCACTGAAAAGTAAAGATATCAAAAAATTTGCCAAGTCAAAACTTTATTTGAAAATCAAAAAATACTTGGCGCATCGTTTTTTTTAGGGCATTATAGGTATACTATGTATGTATATTTCATGTATAATTTATAATTGGCTTATACTTCCAAGCTATTTATGTACACGATGCGCCAAGTATTTTTTGATTTTCAAATAAAGTTTTGACTTGGCAAATTTTTTGATATCATTACTTTTCAGTGCAGAATTTTTAGATTTCATATTTTTTTTTTAGTTGAAGAGACTTGGCTGGTATTTTTACACGAAGTGTTTTTTATGGGGATAGAATTAACATGAGGAATTAACTTAAATTGTGATTAAGACGTACTTCCAGTGCACGGATTTTGGCGGATTTTAGATATGTTGTAGAGGGCATTTTTTTGAAGAGGACACCAAGAAACCTAATGTTGCAATTTGTTCTGGGTTTAAACATTTTTAAGCCTGATTTGACTGGACCTTTGCTTTGCTTCCTTGGACGCTGGTGGTGGGTGGTGGGACTGGGAGGAATGTCCCTTCGGAAGCCTGGCTGTTGTTACATATTTTTTATAATATGAAATATGTGAAATATATTCGGCCGGACCGGAACTCGAACCCGTGATCTCTCACTTGCCGGACCATAACTATACTTACGGCCGGATATTTTCACTTTGCACATTCCTTTCTACTATCCTGACTCCACTGGAACTTTTTCATGAAAATACAGTCCAAAAAAAAATGTTTCTTAAAACTAACCAAATTTGTACGCATTTTACTAATTAAAATAAAGCGAGAAGCGAAGATTAATATTCAAGCGTAAGCATTTACAAATCTGAGATCACAGACCCCCATAAATATAGGCAATTGATTTACCTGTCCCTCGTCAATAATTACTCAAACAAAATTTAAGTTCACACAAAAAGTATCAAATTTAGTGTTCCTTTGTGCAACAAATCGCCGCAAATCAATGTCATTTGTTTATGGTAGATAGTTGGTGAGGGTTTTGCCAGGAAACTTACATAATAGACGAACGAAATTGTGCTTTCTGATCATTCCATTTCAACTTTGTATCAACATTATTCAGATTTCAAACTAGATCATAAAAAGGGAGTAAAAAGTCTACAACGTCAGAAACAACAAGTCTAAAAGTCTAAACTTTACAATTTTAACTATGTTTCTGCGTCTCATTGAAATTCCAGCCTCTTTTTGCTTTCTGATTGGAGTCTTCCTTGTAAACGGAAATGCAGGAATAGTTCATATCATCTCAGTGTAATGCGAACTCATCTGCAGTTGCGCGAGGGCTCATTTTATGTTTCCGATATTAAAAAGAAGCTCCCTTTGAACACAAGTATTTGATATCCCCATAAAAAACACTCCGTGTAAAAATACCAGCCAAGTCTCTTAACTATAAAAAAATAGAAGAAATCTAAAAATTCAGCACTGAAAAGTAGTGATATCAAAAAAGGGCCAAGTCAAAACTTCATTTTAAAAACCAAAATATACATGGCGCATCGTGTATATAGTAGTATAGTATATGCCAGAAATTAAATGTGCCTATACCTATAATGCCCTTAAAAACGATGCGCCAAGTATATTTTGGTTTTTAAAATGAAGTTTTGACTTGGCCCTTTTTTGATATCACTACTTTTCAGTGCTGAATTTTTAGATTTCTTCTATTTTTTTTATAGTTAAGAGACTTGGCTGGTATTTTTACACGGAGTGTTTTTTATGGGGATATCAATAATTTTTTTAGTTTATTTACACAACTTGTTCCTAACTTGTGACTTATTCCTTTAAAAAAATAGGCAATTTCCGAATTGGGTACTACGAAAAATTGTGTTTGGTACTAAATATAAGCTTAAAATGATATTCCATGAAGAATTGCGAAAGCATCGTTCCAATAGGTCCAACCGTTTTCGAGTTATGGCATCACTTCCTTTTTTAAAAATGGCGGCTGAAATTACTGCCACCTAGAATTTATTTTTATAAATGTTAAGTATCATTATAAGCTTTCTGAATATGTAGTTATTGTAGTAAGAGGTGATTCAAGTCTGATTCTTCATTTTTATGACGTCATTTCCGGTTTCGGTAATAGTAAATGTATATTTTGACTATTGATATTCCATAAAGATGACCGTCTGAATCATTTGGCGATAGTTTTATTCCGATCGGTGTAGCCGTTTTCGAGATATGACGTCACTTCCGGTTTCAAAATGGCGGCTTCCGGTTGGTTTTATAAAAAGGCACCTCAGACGCCAAAAGTGCACATGTGGTAAAAATTTCAAGTCAATCGGTTTAGCCGTTTAGGCTGTGGCGGTGATTGCGGTGTTTCGTGATATCATCAGATAGGTTTTAAAAGGGGTGTAATTTCACTGTTTTCACGGCCCTCTAGCTCGCAAATGGCATAACCTGTTGTTCCCAAATTTGTTATATGGGGTGGGGTGGGCCATAGCTCGAAATTAAGATATTTCGCAACAATGTGAGATTTTTCAATTTTGAGATCCAGTAGGCCGAAAATGCTATGTTGTTGCTTACAGTAAAAGTGTTTGGTCTGCTCCTCAGTTTATTAGGCATTTACGGTATGTTGAGTGACTGTGAGTGTACGGTACGACTTGGCTGGGTGGAGCGACCGCTCCACTAGATTCTACCGAGAAGAGTCGTAAAGATATGAGCTATGATATGAACTGAATCAATTGCCAGCACACTTGGACGGATCATGGCTCCAATGTGTGAGTGAACGCTTCTTGGAAATCAAATCATTCCAAAGGTTCACGAACCATCGCTATTTCTGTTCAATTCACTGATTTCAGCTTCTCAGAAATGTGAAATTATATTCCTTCAATTGTAGTCAAGAAAATCAACTTTGAATGATCATCTTTGCATATTCGAATACTTTGAAATTTACATAGCTTCAAATTGAAATTAGTGTAAACATTTAAAAAAAAACATTATTCTATCAAACGGTGCATGAGAAAATAAATTGTGGTTTGATTTGGCAGGAACTACCCGAAAATACCCGTAAATACGTTGATTTTTACGAAAACTATCATTGACTAGAGTGGAGGCATACAAAAAGATAAAGGAATAATTTTACAGCAAAAACCCAAAAACCACACCAAGTGGCTTGTCAGGGGAAAATAAAATAATTACCAATATTACACAAAATTACAATCCATACAGAAAATTACATTACTGCAAACAAGCAACATGGTTAAATTGGGATTAATTAGAAGTGAAGATGTCCCTATAAAGTTAGCGGTACGATTTATTGATTTAAACCTGTTGAAACCTTGGCAACAGCCAATGAAAAACACCCATCTAGACCGCTAAAGAGTGAGCTTTATCTTACTTATCGGGACATTGGGCCGGAGACTCACTGACTTTTCATAATTTTAATTTATGATAATTTTAGAATTATTTAAATTTTTCTTTTGCCAGCCCCATCTTGCCAATTGTTTTCATCATTCATCAAGTAAAGGTGTTGATTAGAGAGCCTTCGAAATGAATACACTCAAACCAATAACAATTGGTACTCGAAGAGAAAAGGATTGGTTGCTGGTAAGGTTCCTTGACAATCGATCCTTGTTATTATCAATGAAATAAGAGCTCACCTACTAGAGTTAGATGATGCCTTAACACAGCCTTCATAGGATGATGCCATCAAACCTTAATCAGCCATTCATTTTCTTTTCGAGTACCGATTTTTATTGGTTTGAGTGTACCTTGACAACAGCCTCTCTTTCGGATTCCCCATCAGCAAAGGCGAGTATATAAACTATACATATTAATTTTTCGGAGAAACCGAGTGACCGAACTTGCTAGAAATCATTAGAAAAACGAATAGGATGTAATGAATCTTTTGTGAAAAATTGCCCGGTGATATTGGGGAACGTAACCCTCTGCGTGGGCAGCACGGGGGTGGTCAAGTGAATTGAGGCCTAATAGAATTATATTCATTCTGACAATATGGAATTACGTCGAGGAGGAAGCTATTCATCTTGTTGTTGGAATTCTGTCTTCAATCAAGCTGATAATACACCCACACATCCCAGCTAAGTGGGTTCATGAACTTTATGAAGCTTCTGTGATTGGTCCAAGCGTCGATATTCGATAATCAATCATGTCTGTGACGACTGTAGATACACTCATGTAGGAAGTCTAGGTAGCAATTCAGATTCATTCAAAACTACACAAATACTTCTAATAGCTTGTTTCTCGATAGGTAATTAGTTTGAATGTAGATTAAATTAAAATACTTATTTACCCTCTTTGACAATTCACAAACTATTTTTATTTGTAATCTCAATATTTCTCCAACTTTTCAGTTGGCTTCATCAGGAGTGTTTTGACAGATTGAAAAAAAATGTTTTAATTTCGTTTAAATTTGTTAAATTTGGATATTTATTTGCTTTAAATTCTCTCTGGTTCTGACAGAAAAATGTGACTAATCAACGCACTTATAAAAAAACTGACTGGATGGTATCTTAGACCGCTATAAGTTTGGCAACCCTTCACCTACCGGCCAGTAATACAATCTCTTGTTTTACTCTCTGATCCATCCTGGAAAACAGTTCTGTACCAGTTCTGCGGAAGTCCATTTTCTCGATTTTGCGTTGTACACTTTTGGAATTATGTAAATAATCATTTACACATTCAGGCGCGTAGGAAGGGGGGAGGATTATCCCCCCTTACTCGAGCAGGCTGACCCCCCGGCCCCATTCACCATACAAAATTAAATTCAGTGTCCAAGAATCACTTTAAATGTGTTTACATTCTAAAAACAACACCCTGCGGGGCAAAAATATGGAGTTTTTTTGTTGTAATTTGAGCAGTTTAGCATCCCAGAATGGATTTTAAAATGTTTATATTCGAAAAAATTACCTGCGGGGCAACAAAAACCGCCCTGCGGGGCTAAAGCTAGGAAGCTCCCCCTTCCGGGTGTCGCAATCTTGGTCGCAATACCCCCCCCCCCCCCCCTCCCCATGATGAAAGTAGTTCCTACGCGCCTGTACACATTTGCCACCAGCCTTCTGATAACGTCAAGTGACAAGCCTATCGAGTCAAAAGGACATGAAAAACAAAATGAATCGATATTTTTTAGTACGGATTCCGGTGCGTTGTATTTTGGTAATTGCGCCACTGAACTTGCGTTGTGATGCGCCCTCTGCCCTCTACGTGGAAGTAACCCGAGGATTGACCAACAGGTCGCGTGCGATGTGACAGTTTGTTTCGTAACTCAATCACTTCCGAGTAGCTCGACTCAAATATACAACAGTTTGTCATCGGTAGCTGGAACTCCGCCATCTTGTCATGTGGTCGGAACACGTTGCGTCATCGTCATCGAGAATACACACAAGAAGGCTTCATTATTGGGGAGTAAGAGTTCTGAGGACCTTGTAGAGACTTACAGTTGGGTCAAAATTTCACAAAATACGCACATTATCAAATGATTATTATTTACTACACTGTTATGCAACTTTCAGATAGTTTCCATTTTCTGGGAATGCTTTTGAGAAAATTTAAGAAATAGTTTAAATATTTATTTTTCATATTTCTCTTGAAACATACGAAAAAAACATTTCTTTTTCTTTGATCCTTCTTAAATTTTCTCAATAACTTTCGCAGTAAATGGATATCAAAATTTCCACCCAAAGTTGCATAACGTTTTAAATAATGGGCTTTGGATATTTTGTTCGTATTTTGGGAAAGTTTAACGCAGCCGTCAGTTTCTTCAAGGTCCCCAGCGGGGACATTTTCTGGGGGAAGGGTTGGAGGGCACCTGTCAAAAAAATGTAATAAGAGAAAATTTACCACAGAAAATTTCAACTTGATCTGACCATGCATTTTAATTTTTCAGCAAATCAGGAGAAATGTATCGTAATTTTAACAAATCAATGGATTTCTGAAAAAAAATCATTCTGCAAACCATTGAGTTGGTCCTTACATGTGTGCAAAATTTCAGCTCGATCGGAGAAGCGGTGCAACCTGTATACGTGCCAAAAGAGCGAAAAAGGAGACGCTCGCTCGCTCAATAACAATGTACAATAAAGCCACTACTAACTACTGTGTAACCACCTACTGTAGCTGAACTAATTCTCACTAGGGGCGTTAGTGCTGCGACGGGCGAAGTGTGCGTGATCTCCTATAAGTCAACAAGTCCTAGTTAGCAATCGCAACGCACACACATGATCGAATTGTTACCTCACACGCACAATAATCAGCCACCCCCTCCCCCACTTGTTGCGTTGCACCGGTCATTGCTGATGCTTCGAACAGATACACTACACATCGAAACAACGAGCAAGTCCTTTCAATCATGCATATCCAAAAACAATTACAAGCAATTGAAGGGTACAGAGAAAGAACGCTATAAGTCCATTTATTGAAATATGAGTTTAAGGTGATTTTTAGTGATTTGTATGAGCTTTCAGAATATACCCTCGGTTAGTTTTTAGAAAATATTGCCGCACAAAGTCTTGAAAAACGCAATTGAAATATCGATTTGTATGAAAGAAAGATAGATACAAGTTTCGATATAAAACCTCGTTTATCTCAGTTTCAACCGAATGTGACTTATATCGTTCTTTCCCTGTACCATTCAATTCGAGTATTATTATAATCTTTATTTTTTGGGGGGTTTCAGATCACTCAAATATAGTCTTAAGCTGGGTTCCCATACTTCGCATCGAATTCGCTTCCGGTTCGCTTCGCTTTCGCAAAATGGCTACCTTTTAACAAAGGAAATCGTCCATGTTTACATTCGCATGTTCACTTGTTTCGGTTTCGTTTCGGTCTCGTCAAAGTTAAAATTAGCTCAACTTTAACGAAACCGAAACACGGGAACATGCGAATGTAAACATGGACGATTTCCCTTGTTAAAAGGTAGCCATTTTGCGAAAGCGAAGCGAACCGGAAGCGAATTCGATGTGAAGTATGGGAGCCCAGCTTTAGCCCAACACCAAGGTATCTATAAAAGATGTTGTCCTAGCCAAAGTTCTGGATAGCCTAACGGAAAGTTAAAGCTCGGGCCTGCATTTCCATTGATTTTATTATCTCTTTAACATTATCACGACGTTAAAAGACACCTGCTTACGCTATCAAGAACTTTATCTCGCCTTTTCCGCTAGCAAAGCTCACAAGCTCAAGAACTTGAGTGAAGATGAAAGACGATGAATCAAATGGTTTGAATTGATTTGATTGAAACAATTATTGCTGAACAACTTTACAATTAGCGGCAATTTCTGGAGGCAAAACAATATGTCCAACGTAGCAAGTTGGTCAGTCGCGTAGTCTGTTGGTTACCTATACGTAGTCTGTCCTTTCTGACTGAACGTTTTGTTTCCCAAAGGTTAGAGGTAAATGTTGGGAAGGTTTCCTTTAATAGCCACGATCGCCTCCTTCCCATCACCTCCCAATTTTCATCATAATCATTCATCCATTTGCATAAGAGTTGCAGCACAGTGGGACGTTAAGCACACAATTATATGAAATAAATTATAAGCAAAACGTGATTATAATACTTAGAATTTAGATTAAAAAAATGTTTCATTGTTGATCGTATATCAATTATTCATATATTTATAGATTAAATTGTTTCTTCAATCTCATTACATAGCTATATAAAAAGTATGTAATAACACATTTTTTGTATAATATATAGTAAATTACTGTTGTTATGCATGCATATCTAATTTTGTATTTATAATTACCCATCGTACACGTGTACCGATAATAATTCTCAGTTCATATCTTCATTTACAATAATCATACCCTAAAGCAATCCTCTTGCAGAAAACTATTAAAATCATGTAATTACGAATAGTTCTATGTTCTTTGATTGGTACATCACCATAAAAAATACACCACATTTGATTTTTGTAAATTGTCGGTAAGCATATCTTTTATATTGGATTTGTAATAATTACCCATCATACACCTGCATCTATAATAATACATGAAAACATCCTCTGTAGAATCTTTTATAATCAAATACCTACGAAGACTTCCATAGGTTTGATTGACACCTTATTGTCATTCCCATAGAACGTACATTTGAATCATGTAAATTACTGTTGGTATGCATATCTAATTCTGTATTCATAATTATACCCATCATACACCTGCAAATAATACATGAAAACATCCTCTATATTGTAGAAACTTTTATAATCAAATACACGAAGACTTCCATAGGTTTGATTGACACCTTATTATCATTCCCATAAAACGTTAATTTCTTATATCATGTAAATGACTGTCGGTATGCATATCTAATTCTGTATTCATAATTACGCATCATACACCTGCATCGATAATGAGCCACGAACAACATCTTCAAACTGTTGGAATCACGTTGGAACTATAGACTGACACCTCGTTAACGCGGCCCGTTATTTGTTAACAGCAGTCAAGTAATTAAACAAAGCCCGAGGTGTTCGACCCGAGATGTGTTCAGAGAACAAATTACCTCGCCGGGATTAATTACTAGAGACGAGTTTTCTCTCTTGCTTCAGTGAATATTACTCGGAATCCACTGCCTCTTTGAAAATATTTTGTACCCGATTTGTTTATTATCTGACGTCCTTTCCGCTTTCATACAAATTGAGTTCAAAGAACGAAATATGTTTTTGGAATATTAAGACGATATCAAGGATGGCAGGTAGGGATAGGGGATGGCGAGGGGGGAAGGGGTTCATGAAAGGGCACGTGTGCTCCTGGAATCATGAATTTTAAAAATAAATTAAGAAGATGTGTAGTATTCTATTTTTTTTTAATAATTTTTCTACACAAATATCAATAACGCCAGAAACATTGGAGTATTTCCATTCATTTTTTGACATTCATTTTTTATTAACCAAACAAAGATCCCCAAATTAATTTTTCCTTGATAAAATCACCGTTTCAGCATGTTCAGCCATTTTTGTGCCCCCCCCCCCCCCTTCACCAACCCCTAAAAGATTATGGCGGGGCCCAAGTCTGTTATCGATTTGGTATAAAATGCACAAAATAATGCTTCATTCAGCCAATAGAATTGACAACTGCCAAGAAAATGTGCTCAATTCTTATTGGTTGAATAGTCAAAACATTGGGCATTTCGATCATTTCGATGCTCTGTTTGACTGGTTACAATGTTTAGAGTAACATTTTATCATGGACCATACCATCTGTACACGGGAGAAGTGAAATACAATCTACATATATACAAAGGGTAAATTTCTTGAAAATTGTGTTTAAAAGTTTTTCATTGCCTAATGAACCTACCTAATGACTACACTTACTAAGGATTGTCTGGCTTTAAAATCGAGCCCTTTTATGCATACCTCTCTCGCTGATTTATTTGGAAGAAGAACCAAGTTTTGTGAATAGAATGATAAAATTGACTTTTACGCACAGTCGTTAGACAAAACTGACGTTTATTTCAGTGTTTTGCGAAAAACAGTTGGAAATAACATCGCAATAAAAGCACGCGAATTCAATATGCCAAATTTGCCTCTCAATTCAGCACAAGTTTTATAGCTTTCTGGCAGAGGAACGACTTTATTGGACCAGAATCATAAAATTCGTACATTTGTGGAGATAAAAAATCAGCCATATGGAGGAAAATAATATTGCTTATATAAAAGAGCAACGATTGAAAGCGAACAGTGTCACAGGCAGAAGCAGTCGATGTAATTTCAGTTCCTCTTTTGAACAAGGATTAGATTAGATTAGATTAATAGGATTTAACGGCGCGTCAACGACGAGGTTATATTGTGCACATTAATTATTTTACTT
Organism: Leuctra nigra; assembly: GCA_934045905.1. Classification (NCBI taxonomy): domain Eukaryota; kingdom Metazoa; phylum Arthropoda; class Insecta; order Plecoptera; family Leuctridae; genus Leuctra; species Leuctra nigra. The sequence continues at coordinate 17,023,031 of OW203765.1, forward strand.
TAAACTTTGTTGAATTAAGTGGAGGACATTGGGAGGGGGTTGACCTAACGGGCCCGATCCGGGGGAGTCCGGCACTGGTGGGAAGGCCAGGCCGGAATGGGGACGGACCGGGGGGTGTGAAGATTCGGGCCGACGGAACCCGAGTTCAGGGGGATCACCATCTCGAGGGGGAAGGCCGGCCCGATGGGGACCGCAAATTCAAGGGAGGATATGGTTAGGCCAACCCTGGCTGCTCTTTGTCTGGACCTCACCACTGACCTGTCCGGCATGGGTAGCCCTTACACATGAGCATATGCTCGCCGGCGTAGCTGCAATGGATCGTTGGCCAAAACAAACCCCACCACCGCGATAAGGTGGCAGACGTCGGTGGGGAAACAAGGATTAGGTAGAGTAAAACGCGAAGCTTCGCGAAGTATGCGTTTTATTATTTTTTATTTATTTATTATAGTCCTTATGCAGTACTACATTATAAAAAATATAAAAACATGTATTATTGACTGTCAATGAATGTAAGTTGGATGAAATGCTGGAAAGGTCAGTGTAATAAAATTAGTAAGACACATGGTAAAAAAGTTCTCGATATAAAGAATCGAAATTTGCGATTAGGATGTTTGTTGTGTCAAAATTTACTCAACCAGCGCATAAAACACTATTTTTATTAATTGCAATGACGAAATATATCATTTAAATTATATAATCTTTTATGCACATTGGCATACCTATACGCAATTTATTACAAGTAAAATGCATATCAATAGTCAAACCCAAATAAACATGCGTTTCAGCTGTCTCAATTTTAGTCACACATAGACAACTACCTTCCAATATATTATTATGAATACAACTATTGGAATGAAAAGTAAAATTTAAACGGGTTTCTGTATCATTTGTAACATTCATCTGCTGCCAAGTAAGTTATTTAAATTCAAATATTGAAAATAACAAAAAAACGTCTAGTCCTATTGTCCTCCAAATTTTACTGGTTATAGATAAAGGATATATATGTGTCTCTGATTTGAGAAATTAAAAAAAAAATGTTTTACTCCTGTTGCAGAGAGTCATACTGGCATAATTTAAGGGTCTTTTGCACTCCTTTCGCGAAAAAACAAAACCCAACATCAAACATTTTCGACCATGGTAAGAAACACATATTTACTAATTTTATCTAGAATCTTTGAAATTTTGAAAACCATCGGTCAAGACGTTCAGAAAAAAAGTAGTGGCCTCCCGTGCGGGCTTTAAAAAGATAGCTTTGTCTTAACGTATATTTCAAGTCACTCATGGAGTATACATTACGATCTCTGGAACGACTTCAAAATGTAAAATACTATTATTTTTAGATACATTTCGTATTTAGCACTTTCGGAGGTAGCATCATGGTCGTAATTTAGTAGTGGGTGTCTTATTTAGTAGAGGGAACGTCATATATGCGCTAATATCAAAGTAAAGAATGTAAAAGTATGTTAAAGTGTGTATCCAATAAAATGTAGTTATCTCAAGTATCCATATTCATAAAATAAAATGATATAAAAGTGCATGCATTCACACAGTTACTTTTACAGCACTCTTTCATAAGGTTTATACAATCTCATTTTACTTTTTCTCAGGAACGTCTCATAAATCTTGGCTAAACTGCATACAAGAAAAGGTATTAAAGTGTAAGAAGAGCGTCAACATTGGCTCAGTGAGTTGAAAAATCTGTTCATACTAGAGCAACTATCGAGCGGCTAAATTTAGCAGCTATCACGACTTCTTGGAAACTCCTCGCATGATTCGCTACGTCAATGGAACACGTGGTTTATAGACGTTAAAGATGCTGCAAGCTGTTGCTCACATGAGAGGATTGTTCAGAGACAAATGCGACGGATGGTCTAGAAACTTTGAAATCTTTAAAAAGTCACCAATATGTTCAAATGATGAAAAAGGTAAAACGAAACGCATGTGGACACAACAGTAAAGAATCGAAGGGGGGGAGGGAGGACTTGTACATATATTCATAAAATTATCTAATTGCATATAATCTAATCTAAACTAATTGCATTGGAATACGATACTGCATAATTTAAAATAGAGTAAATCAATCAAGGAATAAAATTGGTATTAGAAGGGAATCGAAGTCAATCATTTTTTATTAGAAATGTTTCCATACAATACTGACTTTCAATCACATTTCGGAGTGAGAATTGCAATTTTTATGACAAATTTATCTTTTCATTTACGCAAAGAACGCCAAAAAGTAACTGCATAATTTTAAGTATGGTAAGCAATGAAAAGAATGAATATTTAGGAGGTAATTATTCAAACTCATACTTTAGATTTACAAATTCTGCATAATTCAATGATTTAAAATACTGTTTGTTTAATTTATTATAAAAACAATTGTTTCAAAAGCAGATGGTGTGCTAAAAACTGCATCAAACCACATCACGTAGATGAGATTGAGCTTTTATGGTATTGATTGCATCCCTTCCTCTTGTGGTAGTACGATAGAACGACTGCATTGATATTTATTTTCAAAACGGCAGGAACTTGGCAATATTTTGTTTGGACAATGTTACAAGTTGGCATTGCGGAAACTACTTCATCCTAAAGTTGAGAGTTTCCAGTGAAAATTACATAAATAACATTTAAACATGTACACCACTTCTGCACAATCCTTGAGATTAATAATTTCTAGAATTTGGTCTACATTATTAACTTTCATAACACAATTTCCGAGATAAAATTATATCAATTGTTTACTTTTCTAGGAAGCCTGTGTGTTTGTACCCTATACGCACACTCCAAATTTTATAAGGGTCTATTATATCCGCCCCCCCCCCCCTCGATTTCATTGAATATACAAAAAGCCGGGTTAGCAATTACATTGTTACTCAGAAACAAAAAAAAAACAGTCCCCCTTTTCTAGAATTTCGTTATTGTTAGGAAATAATTAACTTGTATATGAGGGGGAGGAAGGATAGAATAAGGGCTGTCGAACAGCGATTCGTGGTAGTCAATAGATGGTTAGAAGCATCAAGTACCTAATACAACAGTTCTATTCTATACGTTGAAAATAATTTCCTTGCGTCATATTTTAAGTTGACAACGTCCGCTTTTAACTGCCATAAAATCTCTGGAGCAATGCATAATGCAGGAGTCGTCTACGAATGAATCAAGTTGTATACTCACTGCTGAGCAGGGGCGTATCCCCCCCCCCCCCCCCCCACCCCCCCAAGCCAATTTCAAATGTACAAGCATGTAAGCGGATTGTGAAAAGCTGAAACTCGGCGTCAAAATGGCACATGGTTGAACCAGAATTAATTAAATGAAAGAGAAATCCCATGATTTTGTAAAATTCGACACAAATAACAATGAAAAATTCACACTTATCACCCGAGAAATGTAAAATTTTAATTCATAAAATCAAATTGAAATATCTGAGATTTTGGTAGGAAAAAGCGGCATGTGTCACGAATCAGAAATGTGATGCAATTTCCAAGTCTCCAACAATGTGTTACCATGGTGAACCCTTTGTTGCCATGGCAATAAAGAAAATTGTGTTTTCTTTGTAGTTTTCCTGTTTTAATAAAAGAAAGAAGAAATTATGAAAATCTTTCAAACTTTGTAAATTAATAAGTTGAAAACTATTCATCCCACAACAAAAATAATACCGTTCCACATAACTTTCATAAAATAACTATTACTTATTCTGAAATCTAATTTTCTTTAGACTTCCCTGTGAGTACCTATGAAATGCTATCATGAATTTCATCTGTATATTTCCAACCCCGCACTCTTTTCAATTGTGATAGTGATAATATTGAAAATATTAACAGCACAATATTATACAAAAATATGATTTGATCGAAAAAACCACATTGTTTTGAGAATATGAGACCTTCCATACTACGCAAAAGAAAAATAATCCCACTTTCAAAACATGTTTTCTCTCTAAAACTCAATCAAAACACACGCGCAAGCTGAAAGATGACTTTCAACTGAAGTTCACTGAAAGGAAAGAGTCGTTCAGTTTTGTCCTCGTGTGTTACCGAGAAACTGTTATTAACAAAGTACAAGCGCGTGTAAGGCCGAGAAGGTAATCAGAAAGAAACGCACAAAAAACTTGCAACTTCCACCAATTTATAAGAAGCAGACAAGCTGTCTGTCATTAGACCTTCTGATCATCATCGTCATCATCATCAAGCAGTCATTAGAGACAGAGGACCAGTATTTCCGGTGACGATTGCCGCTTCCGTTCAATTGTCTCGCCCTAATGGACACTCCATTAAAATTCCAATTATTTTTAATTAAAAAAATCGTGTAGGTGTTAGGCATGTCTCAAATGTCCAATAATCTCTAATGATTTGGTTTATTAGTAGAATCACGCAATTTATTATTAATATTCAATCATTTCGAGAATTAGGGCTGTTCTCAAAAGGGGAGCTTCCAATTAACAGCTGTGAAGTCAGCTAGTTGAAAAAACACGCACATAACATACTTCTGTGGAACACGCACAAAAGCAGCTAGAACTATAAGATTTTTATAATGTCAAGATATCTATTGTAAATTTCAAACATTTGAGTGTCTGGTGCTTAAATTACCATCACTTTATTTTCTTATCTTATCGATGCTCAGCAAATTTTTTTGTGATACAGATAAATTGATGGTAGAATCATGGAAAATGTGTGAAAACAAAAATATATTGAACAGTTAAAAGTGAAACGTGCAAATTGACGAAAATACTGTGGAAATTTGGTAAAAGAAAGTTGTTCAAAACATGGCATCAAAAAACGACACATTCCCCAGGAAATCACAAAATACCATCCATTGAAAACTAAATCCTCCCCCCCCCCCCCCCCCCCCCACCCCTACTCACACTCCCCTATTCACAAAGAAAGGAATCCACGTTTGATATGTCTGATCGGCCCGAGAAAACTCAAGAGGTTCATAAGTTGGCAGAAAAAGATTTTTTTCTCGTAAATCCGTTTGTGAATGAAGTTCCTCTTTTGCACGTGTTTCCTCCAAATAAACTATTTCCAGGTAGACTTGTAATAATTGATCAAATTTCTCCGAAACGAGAATTGTTGTATAACGAAAAGAACCATCGTCATATTGATAGAACTTTTATCTTGTGTAAGCTTTTTCTATTGAACTTTTACTTTGTTTGCCCTTTCAATGAATAGAATATGAATAGAGTTCTCTGAAGAGAACGGTTTTTTGAAATTTAGATCACATAGCCAAGTACATCGTTACATACAGGGGTGCTGCTACATACTATTTGTACTGTCTTCATTTGAGCTATGACCCACCTGACGACATTGCTCCAAACTTGCAACATTATGCCCTTAGTTGACGAGATAGAGGGCCGTGAAAATCACGAAAATACACCGCTTTCTTTGCACTATTCAGATTGTTATTCATATTCAGAATGATATGATGATTCATATTTTACCACTAAATATCGTTTGTGCTACATTTAGTATACATTTAACTGAAACATTATTTATTTTAATGACTTCAAAGATAAAAAAAATATATATACATTGTTTTTTAGTGCATTGTTAAGTATAGTTTCAAATTTTGATGTCTCAATAAAAGTTACAGTCGGTGGGGTTGTTTTTTTTTTTTTAAATATTTTTAAATTAAATTTTACATTTTATTTCATGAGTGGTGAATGATTTTATTTGTAGAAGACTGGTTGTTATATTTTGCACAAACTGTTCTATGTGTACCTACCTTTATTCAATTTTCTGCTCCCACTTCGCAAATATACTTCTAGATATAAGCCGAGACTGAAGCAATAGTCTCGTATTTCATCTTTTAGACTGTGAATTGCCCTCATTTATTCCCTCGGGAGAGCTAGTCAGGATCTACGTCAGAGATTCCTGGAATCTGGAGACTGATTTGTGATTTCTGACTAGACTCGAGTTTCGTCCTACAGGCACAACTAAAACATTCAGTACACACTCGGAATAAATTCATGAAGTAATACAAAAATATAGAGGAAGAGAAATATATTTTCCAACCTGGAAATGTCAGAGAATTTGTAAAGGTTCACTTTACCTTATGCGTATAAAATACATCTAAGGCCGGGTATAGGACCAACTTTGGATTATAGCTAACTACCTATCGATAGTTAGTGAGCAGTTAACCAATGAATCCAGTTGGCGCGAATTCCATAGCCAATGAGAGTCACTAACTTCCACTAACTATCGATAATTAACTTAATCCAATTTTGGTCCTACCCAGCCTAAGTAGTTAATGTACTACTTAGGAATAGGAGTGTACAATTATATGAACGGTTGAGATCGAGAATTATGAGTCAAAGTATAAAACATAGTTACGGAACAGGTATGGCTGAGTGGTAACGCTCTGAACTTGTATTCCGGAGGCCCGGGTTCGATTCCCGCGGCCGACCTTCCTGACTGTTTATTTTTGTGGTATTCCCTCAGTCGACAGGCAAATGCTGGGAAGGTACCCTTCTAATAGGCCACTACCGCCTCCTTCCCACCTACCATCCTTGCCTAATCTTCACCATCATCTCCCAATCATCATCATAATCATTCATCCGTCGCCATTAGCCTCGCTGCAAAACAGCCCCAGAAAAAATATATATTATATAAAACATAGCTTTTTTATCGTCAATTACCTATCCATAGCATTTAATGAATGTATAATACTCGAGCTTCCCAATAACACAGATGATAATTTATACCTACATGTGTAAACCGATAATTTTATCATGATATTATCATGATTACATCCCAAGGGAAGTGAAAATAATTGCTTTATAATCCTGAAACTTTAAAAACTATTACACAGAAGATGTGTTTTTAAACTTGTTACGTGGACTGGTGCTGAAGGATAACAAAAGAAGCTCGTGCAAAGCAGACTGATCCTGATTATTTTATATTATTTTTATCAATTTTTGTGCGTGCTTATTGTGTTGTTTACTGAGGAGTCTTCGAACAGATTAAGGTAAAAAAGCATCTCAGCTTGAAACTCTATCTCGTAATCCTGTGAAAGAAGTAAAAGCTCCTTGGATGTGGGTGTATTTATCTGCGCAGTCGCAGACGGTGCTTAAGACTCGAACCCACGCGCTCTAGCTTCTGAGAAAACTCATTTCTAAATGTGTGCATTCACCCTATAGATCTCTGTTCTCAGTAGCTGATAGGCCACGTTACATAGCTGAGAGCCAATCAGATTGCAGCTTTACAGACCTAGACATCATTGATTCTGTATCTTCACTAGAGGGCTGGCATTTCAGTATTTCATTTAGTTTCCTTATGATTGAAGGATTCACAATTGAAATTATCTATTTGTCTCTGGGGTCCTATTCTATAGCTTTAAAATCCTGATTCTGGTGGAATCCGATTCGGTACAATGTTAATCCATATGGCCGTGAATCGGTTTCCAGCAGAAACGGGAATTTTAAAGTTACAGAATAGGATCCACTTTCTAAATAAAATTCATATAAGGTATCTACTTTGATTTTCCAGATATTTATGTGTGTTGTTGCCCTTTGTTGTAAAATATGACTTTATTTCTGAAAAATCAAACAGTAATTTTTTGGTAGTTGAAAAGAGTTTAAAAGTCGATTAAAAAGTTATTATTTTTAGCGTAACAATAGTAAGAAAGGAAAGAAATAAAATTTAAAAATTTAATAAAACATTCAACAATTAAAAACACATAATTGCAAATTTTGTTATTGTGAAACCAGGTATGCTTTGCATTTTTGAGATCCTTTTTATTTACCCTCATCAGTCATCAAATGTGAAGAAGGAAAAACATACGATTTGCATTTTATGCACAAAATTTGTCTCTTGTTCAAAATTATTCTACAAAAAAAGCAAACTGTTACATGACTCATAATAAGTTGAAAAGGTTTGTATCAGATTATAAGGTTTTTGATCGATTGAATATCCATGTCAATTATTTTACCTTTTTATTAATTTGATATCACATGAACACTAACTTTTGTTTAATATTTCTATAGGGTTGACGAGTCAGCCATCTTTCTACGCCAAGTGTAATCCGTGCTTATTCCATCCACTCTGATTCCAATCCAGCGTGAATCGAACACTATTCAAATCTATTCTCCAGCCAATCACGAGCGAGAAGAACATTTTCCACGAAACGTGGCGTTCTAATCTCGTTCCGAGACAATGGAGGAAACAAAAGAAAGACTCCGTACAAGACGTCGTGTCGTTGTACGTAATTAGGTACAAAGAGAGGCAGAGAAGCCTTTGTTCTGGATTATTAAAGGATGCATTGGGTTAACAATCAATGCTCATCAATTATGTAAGTCAAATTATACGGAAAAGTGATCTGCACAATGCATTGATCAATAGAGCGTGTAAAAAGCTCTCACAAACATGCTCCTAACTATAGAATAGTCTATTGGTATAATATTCAGGATGTATATAAAATGCAATATATTATATCAATTCAATGTGGCCAGTGTTTATTACAATACAAATATAAATAAAATGCATAAATGTGTATAATGCATAAATACATATATAAATAAATAATTCAATACATTAAAGTGTCCCAGCCTAAAGTATTTGTATCCCATTTGGTTGCATATTATTTTTCTTCATATCATCCTGACTCCACTGACTGGAAGTTTCCATAAAACCAAGTATCTAATACTTCGCTCTCTTTTACATGAGGTATCAATGAACTCCAATAAATAAATAAATAAATATTGCTTATATTAAAACATACATTAATACATTATTTAATAAATACTAACTTTTTATTTATTCAATTTGAACAATACCATTCTCTTTAAATTTAAACTATTTAAACTCTTAAATTATAGGTAATATTTCTTATAGATTTCACTAGAGACTTTATCCAGTAAAAAAATATTTACCACTTACATTTATATATTTTTTTAAATCGTACTTTAATGTTTTATTAAACTAAGTAGGTACCTAATTTTAGTTATTATTTTCATTTAAACATTAAAAGAATATTTCTCACATTTGTTACCTTATGAAGTCCAATAAAATCAAGAGAAAATATTGTAATTTAGACATAAGTCAAAAGATGAAGATAAAGTTCAAATGAATATTTATAAACTATTGGCTACACTTATCCTTCAATAGTCCTGCTATTTCTCTGATCTAGCTCCTGTATTCCCTGACTCTGGTAGACTCCTGGATAAACGTAGCAGTGAAATCCCCAGGACTCGACCCCCAGCAGCGTTCCATTCGCAATGATAGCGCCTCCAGAGTCACCATAGGAGCAGACAGATGCCTTGTTGTTTATTTCATTTCCTTCATATCATACAGAGTTTTTCATCTACTTGACCTAAACGTTATAAATAATAGAATAACAGATCTTTTAAGGTACGGAATTAAAATTAAAATTAAATTTATATTAGGTATACTGCCGGCGTGGAATAATTTAGTAAACTGCGTAACTATCAAGCTAGGTCTTATTTTGGTGAAATTAAAATAATTGTCTTCATGAAATTCTTCTATGGAGTAATATGCTTTTTTATTAGAGGACTCTTTAGTTGATGTCTAAAAGGCGACTGTTTTTCCAACTTTTCATTAGGGGCTGTGCATAAAGGACGTGCGCTAAAAATTGGTTATTTTGACACCCCCCCCCCCCCCCCCTCCCCCCTGTCACGCTGGGTCACACTTTTCGAGACCACCCCCCCCCCCCCCCTAAAAGGACGTCACAAAACTATCTCTAACCCCCCTTAAAATAATTTTTCTGACTGTAAAATGTATCGGAATTTTTAATTTTTAGCAAAATTTCAGAACTCTACTTATCAACTGAAATTTAAAATGCTTGAACATATCTATATCAAAACGTGACGTCCTACTGGCTCCAGACCCCCCCTCACCCCCCTGTCACACTGTGTCCGATACTGGTGACCCCCCCCCCCCCCCCCCTGAAGCGTGACGTCCTTTATGCACAGCCCCTTATTGTTGAGAGTGTATTGTACATTTTCCAATTATTGAATTGTTTTGAGTACATTTTGTGCTTTGTGTCTGTGTGTATATTTTTTGCCTTGTATTATGCTAGCATATGTCTATATTCTGGATGCATTGTTTGCTTTTTGTCTGCCTTCCTGTTCCTCCTCACAGTTCTGGAGGGCATTGTTCGTGATCATTCGATTCGTGTAGCCATACGGATTCACGGCCTGCAGGGGGATTCACAAAAAGTATAATCTGCTTATACGTATTATTTTTGTATTATTTTTCATTAAACATGGTGCTATGGTTTAAATCAAAGGATAATACGATAATGTATTAGCAGATAATACTTTTTGAAATCCCAGCTTTTGACGTCCGACCGAACAAAATAATAAACTGATTAGGCTGATTTGAATGCTGATAAAGGGAACGCCCAGGAGAGAGTTTTTCTTTATGATTTGAACACAATAGAAAACGGAACAGGTTGGTTGAGTGGTTAACGCTCTGAACTTGTATTCCGGAGGCCCAGGTTCCATTCCCGCGGCCGTCCTTCCTGACTGGGGTTTGTTCGTGGTATTCCCTCAGTCCACAGGCAAATGCTGGGAAGGTACCCTACTAATAGGCCACGACCGCCTCTTTCCCACCTTCCATCCTTACCTACTCTTCACCATCATCTCCCAATAATCATTCATCCGTCGCCATTAGCCTCGCTGCAGAACAGTGCGACGCTAAGCCCCAGACAAAAAAGAAAAAGACATTGAGACGACGAAATGGCCAGTTTTTCAATATCAATGACATGTTTTGAATTTCGTTGTAATGTTTCATTTTTTAAATAGTTAGAATTATGCCTTTATTGTTCATTAATTTTTTAACCAAACATTGAAAATTAGGAACATTAATACATTTATTTATTTTTGGGGTATTTTATTTTCACGTCCACCACTGATCCTGGAGATTGCAGCAATCCTTTTCCCTGCGACAAATCCGAACATGGCCCTAATCTATCCCTGATGTTGAAGTAACAGTAGTTAGCTGCAGTGGTGTAAGATAATAAAATTATCTAGATAATTATCTGATAATTAATTTTTATCTATTATCTTATCTAGATAATTAAATAATTGGTTATCTTTATGTTTATCTAGATAAAAATATTGTTATCTATTGGCAATTATCTAGATAAATAATATAAAATTCAAAATGCATTTGTTTGTATATGAACATGCACGAACCTCAATGTCAGATGACATGAAAAAGGAAATTCATCTCCGCTTAGTTGCATTAGTTGGCTTGTTTCGACGTCCACATTTTTTAAAAACTTTAGTTCCCAAATTAGGATTCGAAAATAATTACGGAGCCGTGTATTTGGTATTTTTTTTAATATATTATCTATTACAATTATCTAGATAATAATTTTTTATCTTTATCTATTATCTAGATGATTTCTTGGAAATTTATATATTATCTTATGATAGACATTTATAACCGGTATCTTATCTAGGTAAATTGTAGGAAGGTTATCTTTATCTTTATATAGATAAAAATAAAATTATCTAATCACAACACTGGTTAGCTGATCTCTATACTGCCCGTAGTCTACTATACAATCTTTACTGTCTCGTTGATTACCCTCATGAAGAAAAACATATTGCATTTGCAACAGAACTGAAGAGTTCAAACATGTTCAAATCCTCACCTGACATGAGTCTCTGCACAGAACTCACAGAACTCAGAACACATATGACATAACCCTTGAGTATAGAAACCCACATAACTACTTGTGATCTTGCTGTCCTCGTCGTGTGCTGCGTAGGCTGCCTCATTTACAAATCTGTAAAATGCATGTTACTTCGGCCAAAGAAGGAAATCCTTTGGCACCACGAAACAAGAGTGAATCCAATACAAAACTTCCTTGGACTTTCACAAACTATTTTATTAAAATTATCTCCAAACTAAGAACTGGAACTTTGATAGAGTGAATTCATCATTATGTTTGTCTATATAGTTATTGCACGAATGCCTATTTGTCAATTTCTTTCGTTCAATAAATAAAAAATGTACGTATATATAGGTACCCGACTTTGCATTCAAATATTACTGATTACAGGCTATAGAGTTATTGACATTTGTCATTAGCTCGTTCTTTATGAATAATCAACATAAATCACCCTGGATGTCTCTGAAAATCAGGAGCGTAGGAAGAAGGGGGGGGGGGGAGGATGGAGGAAAATCCCCCCTCCCCCCCCCTCTGATTCAATAGATAATTCCATAAAGTATCTGATAGGCTCTGGTTTCTAAGAAATTTCACTTGCTGTTCGATTTCCATCTACCTAATGCAGTGTGTCACATATATCTGGAAATCAAACTGCTGAATTATTTCAGAAACCAGAGAGACTCAGATATTTTTTTATGGTATGGTCTATTCCCCTTCCTGTGTTCTTCTTGACTCCCTGTCGCCAAAATCCACCAGATGACTGCAAGAACTGTCGTTGCCATGACAATAGTATCTTCTCTATGATCCTCCAATGCAACTGACTCTGTAATATACTGCAGTTGGAGGATATTGCATGGGATTCCGAAGCACTCTGATCTGCAGTGATGTTGACATGAAACTGTACGTCATTTGTGAACTAATCTGATCTTTCTTTGTTTAAATGGAGCAAGATGACTTAGGAAAGTGCTTGGACTTTGCATCATGGAGTCCTGAGTTAGATTCCCACGACTAGCTTTCCTGATTGAGTTTTTACGTGATTTTTCTCAGTCGAGAAAAGTTTCCTTGTATTTCTTTCCTAAAAGTATTGGGAAACCGAATGTCAAAACCATTAGGAAACTGTTACATTACATGGAATATTTTTCTTAAAATATCCAGGAAAACTTTCCCAATACAATGTGTGGGGAAATCTCCCAAGAATGTGAAAAATGCCGAAGCCGAATTATATAGAATTCTTAACTATACAGAAATATCAAAAGATTTATTGATTACTAATTCAGTGTTGAACATATTTCAATTATGTGACAGAATTTAAGAAATAAATACATTTCCTATGATGATGAATCAAGATCAAGATTGAATCGGTGTTGTGTGATTTTCTATTTTTTTAATTCAGTTTTTTTATTTTACATGATTTTTTTTCTTTTTCTTTACATTTTTATTTCATTAGATACCTATTTGTTCTCCTTATGAGCGATGTGCACTATTTCAGTTTGATTAGTTAATCTTATAACTATAATGCAAAGAACACAAAACATAAACAGATATTCCAGCTACATTTAGGTTCTACTTTTCAAAGCCAAATGTTTTTTTCAAGAGCTATTGTTTTACCTTGATCATTTTTAAGTTGATTCCTAAAATATGACGTTAACTTCTACTACGAATTTCGCTACTGTGTTTACATAAAATTATCTATGATTTCTCTCCTGGAATATTTTCAATTCTTGTTCACACAATTAGAACAAATATTCAACATCATGTTAATTGCTTCCCATATCGCACCACGTTCTTACGATCCTGCTTCTGACAGGTAAACTAAACAGAAACTCTGATGAGGCATCAACTTGTCAGTGCCACATCAAAGACTCGAACTCATGAAGGACGAGTATCTGGGGGGGGGGGGGGGGGGGGGGTGATTAATATTGTAAGGGTTAGTAGAAGTTCATCAAAATACGCAATAACATCCGATCGGTTACTTGGATCGTTGCAATAGTTGGATGATTTTTTTTCACTGAAGCGAACGGGAATCGCACGGTTTGTCAGAGCGTTTTTTTTAAATTTTGTCTTTCTTCTAAATAATTTTAAAAAATCAGATAGTAACGACCCATAACAGCCCAATAGACTAAATAATGCCGCACACTGGAGTTCATTATGACCTCTGGTACGACCTCAAAGTGTTAAATACGATATAATACGATTAAATACGATATACGATATCGTTGCAATAGTTGGATATTTTTTTTCTGGGGCTTAACGTCGCACTGTTCTGCAGCGAGGTTAATGGCGACGGATGGATGATTATGAGGATGATTGGGAAATGATGGTGAAGAGTAGGTAATGATGGAAGGTGGGAAGGAGGCGGTCGTAGCCTATTAGTAGGGTACCTTCCAAGCATTTGCCTGTCGACTGAGGGAATACCTTGAAAAAAAAAACAGTCAGGAAGGTCGGCCGCGGGAATTGAACCCGGGCCTCCGGAAAGAAGTTACCACTCAAGCATACACGTGACTTAAAATAACACGAGATTCTACAACTCACGTTACCATTTTTACCTCTAACATGCCCCGAATGTGACGAAATATTACTGTTGCATTGCAAGAGCAAGAGTTCAGAATTGCAAGAGTTCAGAGTTGCAAGAGTTTAGAATTGCAAGAGTTCAGAGTTTAGCTTTTGCATTGCAAGAGCTAAAAAGCTGGAAATCACTATCCTTCACCCGCTGGTCCCTTTTCACAGATCGCATCTATGCCTACATATTCATGCCAAGTCTATATTCAACGATTAAGTATTCAGTTAATTGTCTTTGTGCATGAGAGAAGTGTTATCCAGTTTCCATCATCCCGGATTGTTATTTACTATTACAAAATGAGCAAATGATAATGAGGTTTTAATGATAATGATAATGCACTTGTTTGTTCCACTTCCGTGTGATCTAGTATCGGTTAAACGCACCTTTAGTTTAAAATGTATCAATTCCGTGGAAAACGTTAAAAGGTATGATTTAGAGTGACATATTAGCGCAGTTCAGAACGCCTCTCTCGTTACAGAATGTAAATTAACTCGTTACTGCTTAGTTTGTTGCAGTTTCTACAAGCCGTTAGCTCAAGTACATCGAACTGAAGGAAGGAAATCAGGGAGAGAAAATAAAGATCAAATTGTTGACTAGACAGACGAAGTGTAAGCGTGACGTGAACTTTTAGAACTGAAAATCAAGATGAATTTATGACATTTTGATACTGAAGCTAAGTTTCCATACTAATTTCTCTCCTAATATTTTTATCATTCTAATCATTTTCATTTTCAATTCTCAAAAATTCAATAGCAAAATTTCCATATTATCATTAACGTGAAAGTAAATTAATAAATCTCAAAAATAGAAATACTAATTATGTTAGTAAGTTTTTGTTGTTTACACAAAAACTTTTTCTTTTAAATGTGTTTTCCGTCGCACTGTTCTGCATCTAGGCTAATGTCGACGGATCAAAGATTATGATGACGAGAGAATAATAGGTGGGAAGGACCAATAGTACGGAACCTTCCCAACATTTGCCTGTCGACTGAGGAAAATAGATCAGTCAGAAATGACGACAGCTGGAATCAAACTATGGAACGTTTTATTAATACTCATGCTTTTTTATGAACGAAATCTTTTGATATCATAGTCTACATTTTAAGTTAGATAAAAATAGAGATGTACAATTATGACAGCCAGCAATATTACATTGCTGGTCTGGGCCCTCCATACCCGGGAAACAAAATTAAAATTAATATTTTCAGAATTAATATCTCGTATTTATAATATTTTATTTGTTCAGAAAATCACTATAAAGCTCTCAATTTGAAATTTTATGTTACAGAATATATTTTATAAAAACATATTATAAAAAAAAATGCAAGGCAGTTGTGCACACGGTTTGTTTCGTTGATTGTGCTGGAGGTCCTGAAAAGGCCAAAGGCCATTGAAAAGGCAGTTTTTTTTCAAAAAAAAAATTGATTTAAAGTTCATTTAACTATGGTTCTACGAAATAGTGCGAAGTTCCCTCGCTTGACCCGACGCCCTGGCTAGGCTCTCTGCCATTAGCAGGAATGTACTTGACTGACAGATGGATGGAAATGTAATGTTGTTCACACCCGAGTGTGTTTATGTATACAGATAGAGAACACAGGATCAAATTGATTACCTATCAGCGTCTGAGAGTTCTCGGAAGACCTGGAGTTACCCTGAACTCGGCCAAGAAGGAAAACACTCGTAAATACTCGAGACTGTGTGGATGCCAACTATATGCAAGATATCGCTTGATTGAACATCACGATAGATATGTGAACTCAGAATTGAGCATAATACAAATAAAAATGTCCCTTATGTAACTTTATCTAGTGGAGCGGTCGCTCCACGCCAGCCAAGTCGGACGGCGCGCGCACACTCTCATATAAAGGCTGGAGCAAACCCACTTTTACTGTAAGCATCAAAGTGGCATTTTCGGCCTACTGGATCTTAAAATTGAGAAATCTCACATTGTTGCGAAATATCTTAATTTCGAGCTATGGCCCACCCTACAACATATACTAAATTTGGGAACAATAGGTTACGCCCTTTGCGCGCTAGAGGGCCGTGAAAACTGTGTTTTAGGGCGGTTTTCATAATAATAATCTTAGTAGTAGTAGTAGGCTGGAGCTAAAATCCGGTAAACAGGCCACAGCCTAAACGGCTGAACCGATTGATCTCACATTTTTACCACGTGTGCACTTTTGGCGTCTGATTTAACCTTGTCCCCATGAATTTTTTGTGCCGCCATTTTGAAACCGGAAGTGACGTCATATCTCGTCAACGGTTGGACCGATCGGAACGAAATTTGCGCCAATCGTTTCAGACGGTCATCTATATGGATTATCAATATCAAAAGACTGAACATTATTTTAAATAAACCGGAAATGACGTCATGAAATTTAATATACATCGATTTGCATTTCAGCAACAACTGTTGATCCGATTGTCTTGATATTTATGTAACGTTTGTACTATTGATATTTCATTTGACTTGTTATAAAACCAACCGGAAGCCGCCATTTTGAAACCGGAAGTGACATCATGTCTCAAAAACGGCTAAACAGATTAGAACAAAACCCGCGCTAAACGATTTAGACGGTCAACTTTATGTAACCAGTAATATTTGATGATTCAAATATCGAAACCGGAAATGACGTCACACATTTTATGACCTATACCGGAAATGACGTCATAAATATGCTAAATGACGCTAAATTCACCACTTTATACTTTAAAATAGATATAAGTAAACGTACTTTGTAAATAATTATAAATTCAAGGTTGCAGTGTTCTCGGCGGCCATTTTTAAAACCGGAAGTGACGTCATATATCGTAAACGGTTGTACCGATTGCAACCTAAGTTTGGAAATGTGTTGGACTAATAATTATGAATTCAAGACGACATTATTTTCGGCCGCCATTGTTAAAACCGGAAGTGACGTCAAATATCGAAAATGGCTGTACCGATTGCAATCAAATTTTGGAAATGTGTTGTACTAATAATTATGAATTCAAGACGACATTATTTTCGGCCGCCATTGTTAAAACCGGAAGTGACGTCATATATCGAAAATGGCTGTACCGATTGCAACCAAATTTTGGAAATGTGTTGTACTAATAATTATGAATTCAAGACGACATTATTTTCGGCCGCCATTGTTAAAACCGGAAGTGACGTCATATATCAAAAACGGCTGTACCGATTGCAACCAAATTTTGGAAATGTGTAGGAGTAATAATTATGAATTCAAGACGACATTATTTTCGGCCGCCATTGCTAAAACCGGAAGTGACGTCATATATCGAAAACGGCTGGACCGATTGTAACGAAACTTAAAGCTATTCTTCTTGGATAATTATTTTAATCTTATATACCAAACGCAACTTTTCTAAGTATCCAAATCGGCATAGGCGTATTTTTTTAAAGAAATAAGTTCTTGCACGGACACAAGCTGTGCTACAAGCTGTATGAATAAACTAACAAAAGAAGTGATATCCCAGAAAAAAACACTCCGTGTAAAAAAGGCAGCCAAGTCTCTTTACTTTAAAAAAATTCAACACCGAAAAGGAGTGATATCAAAAAAGGAGCCAAGTCAATGACATTTCCAAATATTTAATCGTATCTTTGAAATAAAAGTATAAACACCGAGAAATACTTTACAAAAGGACTTGGCGCATCGTTTTTTTAAAGACATTTTTCTATTCATAAGCATGTGCCATTTATATACAACCGTCATTTTGAATGTTTAGAATAATAGGGAAACATCTTTCAATTAGGTACATATTATACATACCTTCTGTAAAATATTTTCTATATGATTATATACGCTATGAAACTTGTTGTCTATGCTTTCTATAAATATACACAATAGTTATCTTCGTAATATTGTTTCGTGGTGAATATAATTAAGTCTCATGCGTTATACCTTCTCATCATGTAACAATTTCTATTAATACACATTTTATAAAAATACATTTCACAAAGAAGACAGTCATATTGAATTTCTATTAAAAAATTTAACTTTATACACTTGACACTTCAAAAATATATAATTGTGTTCCATTAGTTAGTAATTATTTGACAACGTTTCATGATTTCCTTCAGTCAAGATCAAATTATGAAAAGATACCAGTCTAATATCGCCATATTAACAGTACTGCAAGAATATGTATGAGCCCACTTCCAATTGATATGAAGGGATGTGTGTTGTGAAAAATATCCGACCGAACCGGGGCACGAACTTGGGACCTCTCACTTGCCGGGCGAGAGCTCTACCAACTGAGCTACCCGATCGGACGGGCGGACATTAGACACAACACACTGATGAGGATCCTGACTCCTGACTCCATGGAAGTTTTCCAAAGAAACCTACATTCTCACCACTTCCAATTGTTATGTAATTCTTTCACCCTTATATTACTTATATATTACAGCATAAAATCATGCTTCTATCGCCATTGACAAAACTATAAAATAGTCATTACTAAAAGTAGCTTGATTCATAGATTCTGGCTCTAATAGAAAGAGGAAAATGTACCTACTTGTAAATTTCTTTCCACTTTTAGGATAGAATGATGTCTTTAAAAAAACGATGCGCCAAGTCCTTTTGTAAAGTATTTCTCGGTGTTTATACTTTTATTTCAAAGATACGATTAAATATTTGGAAATGTCATTGACTTGGCTCCTTTTTTGATATCACTCCTTTTCGGTGTTGAATTTTTTTAAAGTAAAGAGACTTGGCTGCCTTTTTTACACGGAGTGTTTTTTTCTGGGTTTCAAGTACATCAAACCATTGAATCAAACCCTAAAATTAAAAATATTAACTACCTTGGTATCATGTCAATTTTGCTAATTTCTACTCCAGTAGTTAACTCACTATTTTGTATGTTAGTTTTCAACCGACAACCATATTAACTTATTCTATAGATAATGCCAGATTATTTTTTCAAAACCAATCAAGAGGAAATTTTGCTAAGTTTATGAGACCAAAGCGTAGTTACGAAATTTTGAAAAAAAATCTTTTGACGGTATTTGAAAAATCTGACATAACACCTTGATTTCTATCAACTCATATTTAAATGAATTGCCAGCGTTTTCTTCATTATTTTATCATACTGTGTGTATTTGTACATTATGCAAATGATAAAAAAGCAAAATACGTAAACAGCTGCATAATTCTCGCATTTTGTAAAGTGTCTTCCAAATTGAACGCACATTTTATTACCTAATACTTTAGGGCACAGGTGTTGGAATGTTCCTTACAATTTTATGTCAGACTTAAATTTATTGGGGATTATGTTAAATTTATACGCTGACATTTGGTGTTCGGTGCTAACGAAATCTTAGGCCAGTTTTCTCGGAAGAAATGGCTTTATGTTTTCACAGCTTGCGAAGTGTCAACATTGAGCTGTAAATTACATGGCTGATGTTAGCAAGAAGAGCACTAAGAAGAGTACTTTTAGTTGCTGTTATTTTCAGGAACAAGTTAATAATCATTTTTCACAGCCAATATGAACACGGAAACATACTGTGTTTGCTTTCAATTTTAAACTGACACATTACATGTCAGTCTTTGTGTTAAATTCCCAAAGTCAAGCTAAATCGTTTCGTAAGAAATAGCCTGTCACTTTTCAAACAACTGAGTAATTGCTCAGGCGATGTCAAAATTTCGGGGGAAAACGTTTTTAGAACGAGAAATGTTAGTTGCTGTCATCTGAATCCTGAATTACACGTACAAATCTTTTGAATCAATAAACAAGATCACGACATTATTTGCAACACAGCATCATTTGAAACATCGGTAGGAACTGAAAACAATTGAATTTGAAGAATACATAAGAATCAAATCGCTACAAATGAAAAAATTCAAATTTGAGATAATATAATATGGTATTGCATACAATAAATCAAGCTCTTTGTATTGTCAAAAAAAATTACGTAATAAAAATAATGTAATTGGTATACAAATTTACCTCTTCCGTAAAACCTGCTAATACTCAAAACCAGGTTTTCATGATTATCTCAGAATATACTAAAATGAAGTTCTCGCTTTTTAACATTTTGAAACAGGTTGTTAGTGATACACAAACAAATCGTAATTCATTTAGGCCCAGTTGTTTAATGCTCTGGTACCAGTTGATTTGACAGTTGCTTATTTATAGTGGTCATTCTAGGATTGCTATTGGTTGTTGCCAAGAAGTCGAGCCTTTAATGAACTGTTTAAACTTAGCCAAGCATTGACCCAACATAATCCTCTGGTACGAGCGGGCATTAACTTAATTTGGGGTTAATTTGGGGTTAAATTAGGGTGATCTTCCCCGTTCATCATCATTAAATATTCCTAAAAGCTATCACCAATCTTATGAAAACATCTTTTATGACACAATTCTTGGAATAATATGTCATTTAGTCCATCATTCAGAAAAGTAAATTTCTTATAAATTCCAATAATCAAGCTCATAAAACAGTTTCCACGCCCTCTGTGTTTATAAGAATATATGTCAAAACACTTCTACCTGGAAGAAATTAACAAATCAACTCCATTATTTAAAAACGAATGCATTAAAATAGTATTTCGTATTTCGTGGTAATTGTTCAGTGTGTCGCACATGCGCATTGAGAGCTCGCGAAGTTGAGTTTCGAGTTCCCGGTAGCTGTCGAAGAAGTCGATGTTGTGATTGTGGGAATTGTTTTGTCCTGTTTGAGCGGCGTGGGAGGAGTGTCGGGGATAGGAAATCATTCAGTTGGCATGAACCAGGGAGGAGTGATGGTCAAGATTAGGGACTTCATCACTTTTGATGATGCGGTGGAGGTAAGTCTATCAGCAGAGAGAAATTGGTGAGGTTATGAATAAAATTGTTGTGTGAAATATATGTTTAACAAATCAGAAAGTATGGAAATTCTAAATTTTGTGGAAAGTATGGGATGGAAAATTATACATAATAAAAAATGCGTTCATATTTATTGTTAATGTAAAAAAATATGGATGATAAAGAAATGTTCAACAAAACAGAAAATGTGGAAATTCAAAATTGTATGGAAAGATGGGCTGAAAAATAATACTACTAGTATGTAAAAAAAATGAATGATATACAAAATGTTCAACAAATCAGAAAATATGAAAATTTAACATTTTATGGTAAGATATTGACTTGAGGCCAAGGAAGAATTGTTATAAATTGTTGTTTTGACTATTATTTTAGCCAATTTTGAGTTGGCTTAATATGTTGATATCTTTGTAATTAGTGCATCTTAGTTCCATTTTCTTAACGAAATCGGGCGCCATTGTTACAATTTCTTCCCTTAAAAGAATGTGTAATAAAATCTCACAGGAAAGTGATGGTAATAGAATTGTAAGAAAAGAATACAGATTGGGTGAATCACACAAAATTTAAGTCTGATCTCTATCTATTTCATTTTTTTTAATAATAATTAACTAATTAGTAATTAATAGTATATCTTTATACAAGCGACTATTATATCTAAGCACATTTTATAGAGACTTCATCCTACTAGATTGTTAACTTCATTTAATAAATACGCCTTCGTCATGCAATATTCGTATCTATGACAAAGTTTTACAACTAAAACCATTCTAAAACTAACTAATACGAAGAAAACTTATACAAATAAAATCGGCCCTTGACACATTCGTACCTGGAACTAATTTTCCAGGAGTTTTTTGTGTGTGTATATAATAACGTTTATCACCTGAGAATGACATCATAGTGTTAGTCACCACTTGATTTACTTAGCAGTGTTTGAAACAAACATTTTATTTATACCTGTATACTTCACGCCAAACTGAAGTCCTGTACAATATTGTCACTTTTAGATAAAATTGTTGCAATATGGCCCGTGTTTTCGTGAATACAATTATTATCTGATGGTGTCGTTGTGTTGGAGATTGTAAGACCAAGAATTGTCAATAGAAACCTCTTTGGAAGAGCCCAAAATGCCCCAAAATATTATTTTGTGTAAAACACGATTGCTTCACCCCTGGCTATGGGGTATGTACAGGGACGGATTAATGATTTTGGCGCCCCTAGGCTAATTCAAGCGTGGCGCCCCCTTCCCCCCCCCCCTAAAATTTTAAAAAGAAAACATGGATCTAGAAAATCCCTACAGATATACAAATATATAATCTGTAACTATTGCTTTTATAGAATCCCTATTGGCCCCGCAGGGAATTTTTTGAGTTTTTGATACAAAAGAATCGAATTTGAAGCTATTTTGGCATCCTGTTCAAAGAAATGTATAGTGTGTAAGGCAATATTCTTGGGGAAACTTTAGACAAAGGTAATATAATCTCTAACTATTTATTTGTTTATGGAATCCCCATTGGCCCCGCAGGGAATTTTTTGAGTTTTTGATGCAAAATAATCAATTTTGAAGCTATTTTGGCATCCATTTCAAAGAAATTTAAAATTTGTGATATGCAAATTACAACAACAAAAAATACCAGGGGCGCCGCGGCGCCCCCTGGAAGTTTGCGCCCCTAGGCTATAGCCTTTCTAGCCTAATGGGTAATCCGCCCCTGGGTATGTAAAATCCAAAGTCAATACGACCCAAGAGCAATAGTTGATGAATAAGATGAACAATAACCGCAAACTGCTTCTGAAATATATTGACTTTCTCTGTGAGCATATCCCAACAAAAGATAAAACGGTATTCGAAAGAAACGGATTGGCTGAAAAAGATTTGATGGCATCATCCGATGAAGTCTATCTAACACGCCATCTCTATTTCATTGATAATAACAAGGATTGATTGTCAAGGAACCAGACCACCAGCCAATCCGTTTCGCTCAAATACCGTTTATGATTTGTTGAGTGTGCATCGCCTGTCAATAAGGAAAGTCTGAAGTCACTGACAGTAGCACGGATCTCTCAAAATCACATCGTGGGAAAAATACGGGCAAAATGTTATTTTTTTCTTGACAGGTAGGTTTTGATACTGTCAAGCATGTACAATACCTGATGGATCACTAATAAATCCATACAATGTTTAGTTCAGAAGCAATCATCTACTATTGTTCACCTTCCATTCATCCACTATGGCTCTTTGGTAGCTTCAACGGGATTTCTGCATTAGATTTTCTGTATTTCTAACCCGATGATTATAAATACTAACTCCACTAACTTTTTAACTGCAACACAAAGTACAGTGGCGTTTAGGGGTTAGGTAGCATGCTGCTTCAGGGGGTGGGGGATGGGGGGGAGGAGTCAGCGTCCTTAGGTAGTAATGTTGTGAGGAGAGACAAATTTTGTACCTTATTTTACTGGAGAATAAAAATGCGAATTTTATTACGCCATTTATTTGTCCTCTTTCGTGTCGTTTTTATTTTGTTCGGCTCTAAAAAGGATATACGATGTGAGCTTCTGTATTATATAGATAAGGCAAGTACTCTAGTATAGACTGAGCCAGCGAACTATAAGCTCAACTAAGAAGCTTACAAAGCACTATGTGTCTAAAATTTACAAGAACTGGAGATTGGAAATTGCAGATCGTAAATAGTTGAAGGGTACAGGGAAAGAACGCTATGAGTCCATTTTTAGAAAACATTAGTTTTAATCTTGCAGTGATTTTTATGAGCTTTCAGAATATACCCCCGGTTTATAGAAAATATTGCCACAAAGTCTTGAAAAACGCAATTGAAATATCGATTTGTATGGATGATAGACACAAGTTTCAACATAAAACTTCGTTTACCTCAGTTTCATCCGAATGTGACTCCTAGCGTTATTTCCCTGTACCCTTCAGAATTGTGCGATGGCTCTGGAAATGTACTGAATACTGTAGGAATCCTGCTCGTGACGTCACAGTGGTAGGAAAATGGAGGATGCTCTGGTAGGGGAAATGTGTCACAGCTATAAATAATAGCAATAGATCATACTTATCAGATGAATATTTAACTTGAACATGTGTAAAGATAAATATTGCGTATAATTATTAACTTGTACTTACGTAAATATCTTTCTTTCATAAGTAAAACTCTAAATATGAGATTTGGTTTGCCGCTGTCAGATTTGTTTATTCCCTATACTTTTATTTAGGTTACTATGGCAACCTTTTCTCACGCAGGATGCCTATTGGAATGAATGTATGCGACTGTGACAGCGGACATAATTACATTGACGCCTCTGACCTGATTTATAATAAGAAGTTAGTTCAATGTGGTGTAACAAACCTCATCTGTCACCAGGAGCGTGTAAATCGATGTGGCCAAATTAGATGAACTCTCAGTATACGAGATTTTGCACAATGAAGGCCGTGGATCAATCTTAAAAGTACAGGATATCTGCCAAAAAAAATAAAAAATGCGTATGTAACAATAAAAGATAATTTGCTTTGTGAGTTTAAATAATGTTTTATGAACAAATGTATTGATACATAATAAGTACTAAATTAAGTTACCTGTTGAGATCTTCAAAAGAGAAAAGAACGAAAATACATGAAAGTACTATTGGCCAGAACTCAATCATCACGCATACTGCGGAAGAAATCTACCTCAAAGGTAGAAGGCCGTAAGTCCATTACAATGATTCTTCAAGTGAGCTCATAAACGCAGTAATTCTGTCTTCATCCAATCATATTTGTAATGGTGACATGAGGCATTGTGTAAGAGAATACTTCAATATAACTGTATTTGTTGACATCAGTCAAATGGCTTGAAATTTATTACATCATTCCAAAAGTGTGCAATGCAAAATTGAGAAAATGGACTTCCGCCCTTCTGCATCTGAGGTACAGAGCTATAGTTGAGATCCAAAGAGACAGAACCAAAAACATGAAAACATTTTGGTAATTTCTAAATCATTATGCACATGGCAGAAGAATTATTGTCCTATCTTTGGCATTTCGTCTCATCATTAATGCTCCATGTTCGCCAGCAGTTTGATATTTGATATTATTATAATGTTATCTCGCGTTCCATGGAATTCCACGGGTTCTCGGATTCCGTTTCACGCCCTAACTAATAACATTGTTACTAACTAGGAAAACGCTCAGTGTAACGCGTTGATGAGCGAGCACGGGTACGTGCAAATTCTCGAACCGGAAATGCGTACACAACGCACAGAAAACATATACATCCATATGGAATTGATTATGATATCAACTTAAAAGTGTATGCTTTTCATCGAAACTTTAAAATAGCATCTAAGCACCTGGTTCATAAAGCAAATCAGAATCAATTTTCAATTGGCACTGGAAAACATTCATTTCGATACTTCATTACTGACAGATATTAAAAATGTAAATAACTTCATACGTTCTTAACTGATTGGGATGAAATTTTGTAAAATAAGAGACAATATTGGTCTTAATGATCATGCAAAATATGAGTTTGATCAGAATTATCGAAGACCGTTTTCATTTTTCAGCCTATCAGGAGATATTTATTTAAATTTTAACCAATGAATCTGAGTAACGCGTTGATGAGCGAGCACGGATACGCGCAACACCTCGAACCGAAATTCTGTCTATCGAAAATGTCATTAAAAGCCAATAATTCTAAAATTTCGCCACAGATTTGTATAGAAATCTCAAAACATTCCTAAAATATTGGTCCAAATAACCATGCAAAGCTTTAAGTTGATCGATTGAACCTTTATGATTGAACTGTTCCGTGTTAATTTTCAAAAATCACAGGATCTCCTTCAAAAAATATACCTGAGACCACTCATATGATATAAGTGTGTCTACACAATATCAGATCGACTGTTAAACGGTCATTATCAGTTTCATTTGCGTTTGAAAGTTTCTGCTCTAACTACATTGCCTTGAACTGAAGAGTCGAAGTCGCCGTGAATTTGACAGCCAACACGCAAATAGTCCGTAAAATGTCAATAACGTTTGGATTTAAACACAGATTAGTATGAAAATTGTCAAAAATGCAGATAATGTTGGTCCCAACCATCATGCGAAGTTATAAGTTGATCGTTCAATCGGTTATAGTTTAAATTTCTAAAAACACAGGAAAGATGGTTTTAAATTTTAACCAATGGGAGGATTTGGCTGAAACTTTGTTTGATTGGGTACAATGTTGGGGGTAATGACTTGTCAAAATTTCAATTTGATCAAAACAACCAATCGAAAGTTATTTTTTTTTAAATTTGAACCAATCAATGGATTTCAAAAAAATTAGGGTCTGCAACAATCAGAAATGTTACGTACATGTGTGCAAAATTTCAGCTCGATCGAAGAAAAACTCTAACCTGTATATCGTCAGTAACAGAAAAAAAAAAAAAAAAAAAAAAAAAAACAGAGGTCCGTGCCAAAAGAGCCAAATGGAGACGCTCGCTTCGCTCGCTCAATTAGTGTTAATTGTATAACAAATCTTTCTTATTAATTACTTTACACTGGGTGTTTCATGGAAGTTCACAGTTTCACAGTTTCAGAACATAACAAGTTCAGACAGCTAATTTCATTTCTGACAACTCGAATATTTCATATTGTAGATGAGATATGGTTTGCCGTGTTGCCACTGAGGGCGCAGCATCCGAAGCAAGTAGAAGGAAATATGAATGAATATCTCATTGCCACAAGTCGAATAGCGTATCTGTTTCTGTGTCGAATGCATTTTGTTATTATTTCAGATGGTCCATAAAGATTTTATCAACATTTTAATTAATGTATGTTGCCATTTTGATGTCATGTCAACCTCTTTTCTTTTCACAAGTCGTGTTTGCAGCTTTCCATGTCAAGAAATGTATATAATTTATTTTGTAGGTACACATTTACTTTGGTGTTGTGGCAAATTCAAATTACAAGTTTCTTATATACAGTGAGAGATTAGAATAATTTCAAAATTCTATCAACCAATAGGAATCCGGCAGGATTGATACAGATTTTCTTACTATTTTTTTCTCATTATTCCCTCTCACTTTTTTCAGGAAGGTGTCCAGAAAAGCACTGTTGTCTTATAAATTCATGTCCTTCAATATCCAAGGCTTTCTATATGAAAATAAAGTGATTACTCCTCATAATTTAAATTTTGTAAAATTTGAACACTTTTAAACAGTGTTGTATTGTATTGTATGTTATTATCATCCCGTGGACAAGTACATAATACATGTATGGGTATCGTCAAGTGTTGAATAAGATGTAAGAATGTATGTACAAGTTAAATGCAGTTTGATCGTCTAGGTATACTGACGTGTGTTAGGTACACCAATTTTTTAAGCGTCAATAGATAACTGCGGACAACCAAACTTTGTGATATTTTTAGAAACCAAAGCCACCCAGAAAAATTCCTGATTGGAAGAGTTTTACATATTATGTGTTCAGAAGCAGAGTACACCATTATTTTATTGAACGACTTTTGTGTTTCGTAATGTTCAGTAAGACAAAAAATCACAATGATCACTTTAAAAAACAATAATTTCGTTATTTCAAAAAAAGATGACTGAATGCATCATCGAGATCCTAGTATTAAATTATCCAACCTTTTGATTCCATTAGGCGAAATTCTCTTCCAGGACCTCAATCATAATTACTATTCTCACCTTGGCATTGTTACTTCGGTCAAGTCCTCAAGCAGTTTGACATCTTCATTAGTCTTTAACCTATTGAAGAATCCGTGAAGAATTACAATGGATTCCATGGCCACTCAGCATCATTGTCCAGCGGCGAGCAAAGAATTCATTCCAGTTAAATCGACACTGCTTTTGGAGCATTGTATTTAGTGATTGCCAGAACGACCGCCAGGGGGGTCGAAAAGGATTCCCAGAATTCTAATTAATCTTAATGCATACGTCCGTCTGATTTGTGATGAAATAAGAAGCCGACAACAATGAGTACTTCTATTAGAAATAATGATTGTACTAACGGATTTTGAAGTCTGGTTCATTGTTGTTAATGAAATGAGACAATTGGTCGAAGTTAATTATTTCCGAGAAGAGATTTTTTTTTAGAAATTAAATTAAAAGCTATGTGGATTATTAAGGAGTATTAATTGATTAAGGATGTGAAAAAAGAAGTTTCGAAAAGTGCTGTGAAAACTGTGTGAGTGTCAGCCAAATTGATTCTTTAAAAGCATTTGCTAGTTAATTAAAGAACTTAATTATATGTGATGTATGAAAGGATGCAATTAGCGATATTTCTACCTACCGACCATACTTAGCGCTATACAAGTAATGTTTCCAAAAGAATTGCATCATCTCAGACTTACACCTATAATGAACGAAGAGTTTAGACTCATTTCATTTGTAAACTAAATTTGTAAATTAATGGCCATCGGTTTCTTGAAGTAAAGTAGGTAAAGCCGGATATAGGTACCTAGCAAAAAGCGGTAATCGGTCCGCTTACCGACGGACATTACCGACTGACTCTTTATCGATACTGCCCGGACACTTTACCCACAGTGTATACTTAGGTACTAATAATGAAAATCCAAATTCGTGTTTTTGCTATTTTTTATTTTTTACATCCCCAAACACATAACAGAAATAAGCCCCGAAAAAAACAAAAAAAAAAAAAAAATGGTGTTAAGCACTTCAAATACTTCATATAACATTTCAACTATAATCTAGCTTGGCGTTAGTATAACCTTAGGTAACGATTATATACTAGTATAAATATACATTTCAACTATAATCTATAGCTTGGCGTTAGTACTATAATAATTTGAAGTACCTTACACCAAAATGTGTTGTGTTTTTTGTTTTTTCGGGGCTTAAGCTGGGTTCCCATATTTCGCATCGAATTCGCTTCCGGTTCGCTTCGCTTTCGCAAAATGGCTACCTTTTAACAAAGGAAATTGTCCATGTTTACATTCGCATGTTCACGTGTTTCGGTTTCGTTAAAGTTGAGCCAATTTTAACTTTGACGAAACCGAAACGAAACCGAAACACGCAACATGGGAATGTAAACATCGACGATTTCCTTTGTTAAAAGGTAGCCATTTTGCGAAAGCGAAGCGAACCGGAAGCGAATTCGATGCGAAGTATGGGAACCCAGCTTTATTTCTGTTATGATGTGTTTGGGGATGTAAAAAATAAATAGCAAAACACGAATTTAGTGAAAATTAATTAAATGCATGAAATTATGTTGATCCGCATTTTATTACCAAAAAATCGACGCAAATCAAGGTATACTTATTTTCTTTCTCAGGTTTACAATCAGAATATTTTAGAACATAAAATTTTCGGTAATAAAGTGTCCGCCCGTAAAATGTACATCGGTGCACTGCACCTTCGGTAAACTATCCGTCAGTAAACGGTCTTATACATCCCAAAAGAAGCTCTACGATTCAGAATTGAGCCCATTCATGACGATAGATTAACCCTCCTCTTGTGGTACATAGAAGTAAATTATTTTCAAATCAGTAATCACATAATGCTCGACTCATTTCCTCATATTATTTCAAAGATTTGTTTCCATGGAAACGCATTAAAAACACTGACGATGTTATGCATGAAGAAACATTCCTAAATATCCATCACAAAATTACACGCCAGATTACATGGTTAATGAGATCAAAGTTTTGCCATCAAAGATAGATGATGGTTCTTAGAACATGTTTTTAGAAAGGAAAATATCATACTTTTCTTTCTATTAAAGTAAATATATTATAAACGCGTTCCAGGAAGCAAATAGCTTCGATAAGAACTTCTCAAAACGTCGTTAGGCGTTCAGAAACTCAGGTTTAACAGTCGTTAAAGAACTCTCTGGTAAATTATTCAGACAAATTTAATATGCTCAAGAAACAAGAATTCACACAACTTCTTCTGCACAAAACTGTTTTTTATTCATGATATTGATAATCGTTTTCCCAGGTCTGGGGGTTGTTCGGGGTTGTTCGGGATTGTTCGGGGTTGTTTGGGGTTGTTCGGGGTTGTATGGGGTTGTTCAAGGTTGTATGGGATTGTTCGGGGTTGTTTGGGGTTGTTCGGGGTTGTATGGGGTTGTTGAAGGTTGTATGGGGTTTTCGGGGTTGTTCGGGGTTGTTCGGGGGTGGCTTACACAATAATGCAGGATTCAAGAAGCTATACTCTAAGCCGTTTCCAATTATAAGGATTCTGATTAGGAATTTCGTTTCCTTTCGTATTTAGTGAAAAATTTTATTAAAAAGAATCGTTACGATTAACATTTACCTTCCTTTAGAAATAAAGTAAAAGTCTTTAAATTTAGACAAACCAATATGGCACATATAGTTGTACCACCCTGGTTGCTGTGGTAACAGACCTCAATTTCGTTTACTTTGTTGGGGGACAAGCAATTGTTCAATAGTTTAATCGTTGTGAAAGAAAGATATTAAAAAGAAAGACAGAGTGGTATGAAATAAATTAACGAAATTAAAGAAAGAAAGATACTGATATTACTTATTGGATGAAAGCCAGTTAGATTTTGGTCAGCTGTGACAGCACAAAATCTACAAGTGTCACTATCATCTCTATTCAGGGTTATGAGAACATTCATGCAGTGTTTACACATCCAGTCCGTCACATATGACAATATTGATTATAGTATTTAGTTGATGTATTAATTATTTTAAGTTGAATTTTAATTTCCTTGCCACCTGTTAAAAACTACTTTCAAGATGGAAATAAATAATATGTGAGAGTGAAAACGGATCCTATATGAGGGTATGTTTGAAGCTCTATTCCTTTTCGATATCATGATACATTTTATAGGAATGCATCAATTTTCAACGATGTGTAAACAAACTAAATACGACAAAAGAAACAAAACATATGTGTTATATAATTTTTTTTTACAATAGAAACAACGTGTTTATAGAACCAAAGTTTACTACAACAAAGTTTCAATAAAATATAAATATACCAATATTTGGCAACATTTACATTATTTTCGATAAGACTGTTTATATGAAGTTAAATTCTTCGAAAATCATTTTGAAACGCCCGCCCGCTTCCAACAAATTCATAATTAGTTTTTGTGTTCTTAGAAATGTTAAAATGGAGCAAATACCGTCAACTCATTGAATTTCGTGTATCGATTTATTTGAACAACACTACACGGCCACTTTGAACCAGAACAGCAATTCAACGAATTCAACCGTAGCAACCGTATTTATAGCAACCATAGGTACCTACCCTTAGCAACCGATTCCATACCAAACCAATCTTATCCTTAGGTAGGTACCGCATTGTTTCAACAACTGTCATGGAAAATATACTCTCTGTTATTAAACTATTATCTATGTTATTATTATATTATATTTACTCTTTTGCGTCTAGAGAAAGGGAAGAAGAATACACACAAAAGGCTCCATTCCATTCTATTCTTGTGGTCTGTTTGCATGCACCGCCGCTTTGCATTTTGGGTAAAGATTGTCAATGTCAAAACTTCGCCGCCATATTGGTTGAAGATAATATGATCGTATAATTTAATTCAATTATTTGCAGCAAAATCCATGAAAACGTATAATTAAATTAAACAAACTATTTTCTTTGACATCGGTAAAACTTCCTATAAAATCTTTTATAAAATCTTTCTTCAAAGCTTTTGTCAAATCTTTTACAGAAATAGAACGTGATTTAAATGATAAAATATTAATTTACACAACCCTTTAACAGCGCATTTTACCTTACCATCAAATTGTCTTGTTTACATTGTAAAATTACTTTAAAGAAAAAAAAATATAAAAGATTTGATAGTAAATTTTACAGTGTAAATGGAGCTTTAATTAGTACCCCATATCACCAATAGATGTAATGATGGATCTTTACTTTCGTAAAATTAAACTACTTTCTCACTCTTATAACAAAAGATGTTGTTACAACTTATGTTACAATGAAGGGTATTACTTGCACTGGAAATTGAGAATTTGTATGTATACTCAAATTTCTACCCCTCTC
The DNA here is from genome assembly GCA_934045905.1 of Leuctra nigra. NCBI lineage: Eukaryota > Metazoa > Arthropoda > Insecta > Plecoptera > Leuctridae > Leuctra > Leuctra nigra. The sequence continues at coordinate 17,055,027 of OW203765.1, forward strand.
TCGTGGAGCAAAGTACAGGAATAGCCCCCCACTCTACCACTAATGCACCGCCGTCTCTATACCGCCATGACAGTTCCTATATTGCGCTTAGATAATTAAGCTCTGTTGTCAACTGATTTCACTTCCGAGAAGTCTAGAAGGCAGTGAAGTATAATCGACACAATGATGGGGAAAGTAGTTCCAAGAAGAACAACATGGCCGCCGCGATGATAACAAAACTGCAATTAATTTCACATCTGTCACTGTGTCGAAACATAATAGTGGCTTTCGTTTCAATTGAGCACATTTCATTGAAAAGAGGAACTGTTTATTCGCAGTTACTGAATGAAATTGCATCAAAATTAATAGCAATTAAGTGGTGCTAATTTATACTTGAGTATTCGCAGAATTTGAAGTTTATAAAACTATTATTTCAACGCTGTTGTTGATAATTAGGTGAATGAAGCTAGCACAAAGGCTATTGTATACATGTAACATATTTACAATCTGTGAAAAGTGCAGTTTTTATATTTGTAAGGTTGTATTGTACAAAAACAAAAACTTGTATATAGACTGCCAAGCACCTTTCCCCCTAAAAAGATTGAGATCTAAAAGAAGGTCGCAGCAATAATATATTGTTGAAACATTTTCGCACTTAAAATTCGTGAAATCATTTCGCCCAGTTACTGCCGCCAAGCACAACATTATAAACCAAACATTGTACCCAAATTTGAGATTGAAAAAATCTCTATGTGAACCATCATAGTATAAACTTTAAAACAATTATACTCATTTAAAACTAAAAATAGAAAGTATTCAAATTTTAAAAACGTAAACAAAATCAATTTAAAAACATTTTTTTTTTACATAACTTAAAATACAAATTCAAAAAAATTATTTAAAATTAAATAAAACAAAATAAAAGTAAAAAAAATAAAAATAAAGCTTGGCGCATTGTGTCAAGGAGGGGGCAACATAAAAAGAAAATGTCGACCAAGGAGACGACGAAAGAAAGAGGAAGAAGAAGGTGATGAAGGAAAGAAGGAAGAAGTCAACATGACGGTGCAAATTCAATGCGCCAAGCTTTATTTTTATTTTTTTTTACTTTTATTTTGTTTTATTTAATTTTAAATAATTTTTTTTAATTTGTATTTTAAGTTATGTAAAAAAAAAAATGTTTTTAAATTGATTTTGTTTACGTTTTTAAAATTTGAATACTTTCTATTTTTAGTTTTAAATGAGTATAATTGTTTTAAAGTTTATACTATGATGGTTCACATAGAGATTTTTTCAATCTCAAATTTGGGTACAATGTTTGGTTTATAATGTTGTGCTTGGCGGCAGTAACTGGGCGAAATGATTTCACGAATTTTAAGTGCGAAAATGTTTCAACAATATATTATTGCTGCGACCTTCTTTTAGATCTCAATCTTTTTAGGGGGAAAGGTGCTTGGCAGTCTATATACAAGTTTTTGTTTTTGTACAACATGTCACATGAGGTGGTAGTTTACAGCAGCTTTCATTGATCATTGAGTGTTACCTATCATTACATTGTTAACGCCAACAACGTCACTTCTTGTCTAAAAATTTCTGTTTTTCTTCCAATAGTTCCCAAGTTAGTATAACGAAAGGGTCAATTTCTTTTGGTTGAATATGAGTTATCTCAACTTTTAAATTGCTAAAAGTTCACAACTTGTGAATAACGTAAATTGTAGGTGTATTGTTCCGGTGTAGACCGGAATTTGTGCGTCATCTCGTACTACGCATATTAGTTGCCAGTTGGTAAACTGAAAGGTACACGAAAGGTAGATGATTGTAAATTCGTTTCCTTAATTTTAAATTCTTCTAAGTTCACTTTTTTGTGTAATTTAAACTCTATTGGTAAAGCGTTAAGGCTTACAGATGTTTACAGCACATTTTAAATAAAATCCGGATGTGTTTTGGAAGGCAATATAACTTAAAAGGAACTTATTTCATAAGTTAACTTTCCAGTTTCTGGAAACTTTCCAGGTAGGTAACTAACCAGTTCTTTATTTGAACTGGAACTAGTTCCTTTTTTTGAGGAACTAATCCAACACTGCTGTTTAGTGATAGTTCCATAACATGGATTATGCCGCAAATTTTTCCGCCAACAGTTTAAAAACGTACCAAAGATCACGAGTGGGGTTATGCAGAATATGCATATATAATTTTCTATTATTACCTACGGGTGAATTTTTAAATTAGGGGATGTTGGAAGGGATCAAGTATCATACGGTATGGGTTATTTCATATAGAATGAGTACACCAAATTTGGTTGAGATCGGTCAAAGGGTGTAGGAGAAAATAAGAACGTTCATACCAAGAAGCCTTTTCCTTTGTTCATGCGCAGAGAGACACTACTGAAAGTTAAAGGAATTACGGCAAAGGATGTGGCCATTTGATATTGCCTTGTTGTGAAAATTGATTTTGAAGATGTCAACCTAGAGTTCCTTTAAGATTAACTAGCTGAGCCACCTGGTGTTTATAGTGCTGGTTGGGAAGGAGTAGGACGTATATCATTAACAGTCACAAAACACACCAACACACGAACAAACCAACATAGAACGGTCAACCTGATTGTACCTGACTGATTGCCAAGATACCCGAGAAGCTAAAGCACTATTTTTGCCGGAGAACAGACGCATAATCCTTGATCACACGCTTATAAATTCCCTAAGGTGTCTACCGCTTACATCGGTATGTACGAGGGACAATCAATTAAAAATCAATGTACCTACCCATATTTTGTTTAAATCTCACTAAATGATAATTAACATAAAAATCTCAAATGATTAAAAAAAAATATATATATATATATGATAACAATGAGAAAAAATGGTAACACGGAGCGTATTTTATCTCCTCGGTCCCATTCAGTGCGTACCTATACATTTAAAAAAAACTGTTGCTCGTCAAGACTCAAGTGAAAAAAACATTGTTTAAAATATGACTTTATCCAACACGTCATGTGTAATATACAAGCTAATGTTCAAATTCTTTTAAAAAGTACCAAATATAGTTATGAATGTAATTTATGAATAAGATTTTTTTATTTCATTTTGAATGAAATGGCTTTAAATAAAAGTCCTTTACGATTACTAATTTTACCCTGGGGACGTCTTCGAACGAGTCGTGTGCTTACTCATTGTCTTGAAGTATACAATTTTACAATAAATAGTGTGAAAATAAGTTATTTGAAAATACAATTGTGCTAGAAGACAGCCTCCTACTGCAGCAGAATCTATTGTGTTATATTCCAAAACAAGTGTCATCTACGTACATTTGTATTCGTTTAAAAGTGTCAAGACAACATAGGAAACCAAACCTCTGATACGCTCACAACACAACCCCCACCCCTTATCCACCAGCCACTGAATGTTTATCTCTAGATCTGAATGTGCTTTGTGTATTTTCCAAGCAATGGATTCACGATATTAATTGACCTTTTATTATTTGTTTATTGATTATGGTGTGTGTGTGAGGGGGGGGGGGTGTTTATGTGTTTATTACGCATAGATCATACAATCAATTAGTCTACCGGTCCTTATTCCTGATGATGATGGCATATTGTTGATACATCTAATTGATTTATTGTTTGCGTTTCGATATTTTAGACAGAATGAATTATTTCGTGCATTTAGGTAGGTATTCTTTTAAAAATGCCATTACATATTGTTGACCATGTTTGTAAGCTCACAGACGGAAGATTCCGCGTGAGGCAATCGATTGGCGTCAGAATACAATACTATTGTTCATTGTGCGTAGTTAACCTATTATTCTTTATTCTACACAAAACGAAGTTTCCATACTCTCGAAACCGAAATAAATTTAGACATTATAATATTCATAGGTACGTGAAGTAGTAGAACTAAAGATTTCATTATGAAACGGAATCGATGTCTGTTATTCGTTTGTTGTCTCAATACTTGGATATCCATAATATATATCCAAACGAGTTTTCTCAAATGGTTGATACTACGTCATATTCTGTCGTCATATTGAGGTATATTTGAGGTTTGAATCTTTCAATGTGACAAAATTATGAAGTTCACCTAGAATTCTACGAGCGGCTAGAGACAGAAGGTGCTCCAGGCGGCGTAGGGCGCGCGCATAAGTTTTACTGGGCAGCCTAAGGAATAAAACTCTCTATGGGTATAGACAAAGTCGAACTGGCGAAAATTAAAACTGTGCAACTTAAAAAAATAACTCTATGGTTAGGCAGAATTAAAACTTGTAAAAATTGCAAATAAAAAAGTACGACCCCGGCCGGTATCGAACCGGCGACCCCCAACACCGTAAGCCAATGCACTGTCTATTGCGCCAACAGGACGGCGATACTGTATGCCGTTCGTAACCACTAAACTAGCAAATGGGCGAAGATTTCAACAAGACGCAATGTCGCTCGTCATACCTGCAGCATTACCTACGAACCTGATACTATCTGTGATCGCGATGGCAATCGGCGTGCCGCGATGGCGATGTTTCGGGTTATTGATGATCTACACAGCATCCCTCGACCTCTCATTTGAATATATATACTGGAATGTATCATCGCTTACACAAATTAAAAAAGGATGATGTGAAAAAAAAGTTTTTCTAGGATCGGGAATCGAACCCGTTATGCAGGAGCACAAGCCAGCTGCCTCCGAAATTCAGCTATTCAGGCCGACAGGATATGTGGAGTTGACAGCGAAGCTGCTGTGTTGGTAGATGAAGGGAAGAGCGGAACGCTTAATATTGATAATTTTTCCACTTCCGGTTTGAAAATTTTGTTTTTTCTTGAAGTGGAGTGTCTAGCAATACATTGTCTTTAATGTTGCCAAATTTCAAAACTGTCGATGGACCCGTTTGACTTTTGAAAAAAATTAAAATTTAAAATTGGATAAATTCACTTCCGGTCAAAATATTTCAGATTTTCTTTCAGAAGTACGCGTGAGAAGGGGGACTCTATGTGTCTACCAAATTTCAACTCTCTAGACCAAACCGTGCAATCTGTAGAAAAGGGCAAGCAAAACGACGTGCCTAGCTAGCCAGCCAGCCAGCCAACATAGATAGATCTGTTAACAATTCAAGTAATTTAACAAAACATGAGTGGGCATTATTTAAAAACATAAAAGAAGATCAAACCATCATCTGTTTGCCGGCTGACAAAGGCACATCCACTGTTATCATGGATAAAATTAATTACGTTGATAAAATGACAGAAATTTTCGAGAATGATCAGTATCAACAACTTCCAAAGGATCCAACCAAGAAAGTTGAAGGAGAAATTGAAATAACCCTTAAAAAACACCTCGCGGAATTGGGGAAACAGACCAAGACCTACCTAATGCCAAGTTACTCGAAACCCCCTCATGCTTTTGGCCAACCAAAAGTTCACAAATCTAACTACCCTATGAGACCAATTATTAGCGGCAGGAATTCACCTAATGCAAATTTATCAAAATATCTATTAAACTGCATAAGACCATTGGGAAAGACATTAAAATTTAAAATAAAAGACTCAGTTGAGTTTTCAACAATTATTAAAAATTATAAATTACAGCCGGATGATAGAATGTACAGCTTGGACGTGATTAATATGTATCCCAATATTCCGATTGATGAAACTTTACTAATTATAGAAGAAACGTTGAACAGTAATCCACTTATTTTGGGTGATGATACACTAAAAAATGAAACCATCATAGATTTATTGCGATCATGTTTGAAAACAAACTATTTCCAATTTGAAGATAAGTTCTTTATACAAAAGACTGGATTGCCCATGGGTAATTGCCTCTCTAGTGCCTTAAGTGATGTTTTTATGGCAAGATTTGAAGAACAATTCATAGAAAAAAGCATCTTAAAGCCTAAGGTTTGGTGCAGATATGTTGACGACATATTTATTATCTGGGATCATGGTGAGCAAGAAATGGAAGCATTTTTTAGGGCGGCTAACTCAGAACATCCACATATTAAATTTACCATCGAGAAGGAACAAGAAGAACAAATACATTTCCTGGATTTTACTTTTAAACGTTCAAACTTAAATTTTTCTTCAAAAGTATACAGAAAAGAAACAAATACGGGTCAATATATCAATCTTAGATCTAACCACAGTAACATTATTAAGGAAAGCACTATGAAATGCTTGATAAACAGAGCTTCTTCACATTGCACAGAAGAATCAAGCAAAATTGAAGAATTGGATATAATACGAAGAGCATTTATAATGAATGGATATTCAAATCAACAAATTTCCAAAGTTATTAAACATTGTGAATCTCCGATGACTAGAAGAGAAGACCCAATCAATACATTATCAATTGAGTACATTCCTAACCTATCAAATCAAATAAGTAGGATCCTTTCTAAATATAACATCAGAACTACTTTTAAATCAACGTTTACGTTTAAAAATTCTTTAATGAAAGTTAAACCAGAAAATTTACTGCAAAAATCAAAAAACTGGATATATGGGCTGGAATGCCAATGTGGGGATTTCTATATAGGAGAAACGAAACGCCCTTTGGAAGTGAGATTAAAAGAACACAAATGCAACATTAAAAATAAAAAGAAAGAACCTTGGAATTTATCATTAACAAAATCTTTAGTAGCCGAACATACAACTGAATTAAATCACGACATAGATTGGAATGTAACGAAGAGGATAATGAATGAAGAGAATTGGAAGAAGAGAAAATTTAAGGAGAGTGCAGTTATGGAATGTTTGAAGAAAGAAAAAATTGGTATTATAAGCCAGGGAAGTTTAGAATTTGATAATATTTGGGTTGAAACTATCAAAGAACAAGTTATTTATAAATTTAATCACAATTCAAATTAGAAATTTGAGAATCTAATAATGAGTAAATTAGGAAATGTTGTAAATTAAGTTCATGACCTTGTTTTACATATTTTAAGGAAGCCTATAAATTTTGTTTAGATCTTGCTTGTCAGTTTAGTTTTTTATAGTATTATTGACTGATGAAGGCATTTGTAAAAAAGCCGAAATATTTCAATAAATAATTCTAAAAAACTCTTGAGTGAAAAAGTCTTTAACATTGTAATTGTTTATGAAAGTCAATCCTTGCATGTTTGAGGCCCAAAATTCACCCCAAAGGGATGAACGCAGCACTTTGATATTTGGTTAGGTGTTGTCAGGTGGCTAAATATACCCGATAACCATGATTTTCAACTTTCATTTCTCACTGCATGTATGCCTGCCGATACCTCGTTTCGACCACTTAAGCCGTTGCGGTATAAGTCTCTGGTAGTAGCTCGCACGTTGTATGAGAGCGGTGCTTGGCAGCGTCGAGCTAGCGCCCGACTAGATAAGTCATATTTGTCATGGTTTGATGAATATGGCAGTGTTTCGCTCCTCATTGAGAGATATGGAATATTCTACATGTGATTGTAAAATGTCTCTCACTTAATTGATTGCTTTGAACGTACTTTTACAATTCGTGGTTATAAATGACAGACCAACCTGTTTTTACGTCTATATAGCAGTTGATAAATCGGGAAATGTGGCATTAAAGCTCCTGTCACCAAAGAGTTTCTAGTCCTACTAGAAACTCTTTGCTGTCACCATGCTTCGTCATCCATCAGTGTCCAAATTGGATGGGGGTTGGTAATATTGAAGATTTGCACTATAGGTATGTTTAAAAATACTATATTTTAAAACATTCCTATAGTGTTGGGACATTTAGTAAAGTTATTTATTTTAAATTAAATTATTTGTCAGCAGATTCGATTTTCATTTAAAAATCTTCTTCAGAACAAAAAACTATCAACTTTGATCATTTATTTAACAAATCAAATTATCAATTATCAAATTTTATGTGCAATATATTTAATAAATCAAATGATCGTTTATCATCATCAAATTTGATAATTTATTGTCCTGAAGAAGATTTTAAAATGCAAATCGAAACTTTTGACAAATAATTGGGCAATCATCATCATTTGGTGACCGCAGAAACCAGTGATTTAAGAAAACAAGGCTCCCAGAATTTCTAAACCTACAAATAATTTAATTCAAAATTAAAAAATTAAAAAATTAGATTTTCAACACTATAGATTTGATTTAATTAAAATAGTGATTTTACGTTAAAAACAATTCTACATTTTATTTACAATATAACTAAGAAAAAAGCGTGGCAAATAAATTATCACAGATAAGATGAGGTACAATCAAAACGAATAAGTACAATACAATGGCTGTTGAACATCTTCCATTGAGGACGGAACAAAGTATATGAAAACTCTTTTGGCACCTTCTCGATCACCATATGCCACGGCGGAAGATCATCCCATATCTTAGAACGTCCCAATGTGTATTGATCGCCTATTGATCAATGTAGAAGATGAAAAGTAAACATACAACATAAACAACAATTGTGTTTCTCATCTCACAGTGGAGCTATGATCTCACCATTGTTTGAAAATGTCAAGATATTATCTAATAGTTAAAGCAGCTAGCGCGGAATAGGAGACGATAGAACTACGCCCTGGAATAAAACGTGTAAATATAAAAAAATATTACAATATTATGTTGTTTAAAATTCACAATAACCAGATGCTTCTTATCTGAGTATAAATTAATATAATCACATATCAACAATGTAAATTCGTAAAAAAAAATTACCATCTTTTAGGTACTTTAATAATATGTTTCCGGAAAGTGGCAATTTCAATGCTCCAAATTCGTTTCCATTGCGTAAAACTTCAAATTCCTGGCGGCGCCTATATTATTTACAGTGAGTAATTAGCAATCGTCGCCCATGATAATTATTTCTGGAAATAGAACAATAAAAATATTCAGCTGCCACGTCCTTCTATGCCGGTAATATTAAAAACAAAATCATTAACAGACAAATTATTTACCATCTATCAATAGAAACCGGACAAAATAACTATGCTTGTAGCCATCTAACTTCCTGTGTACATAATGATTACAATCATAATCCATACATAAACGATAGCACCAGCAAAACAACTTCCGTTTTTCTATAGTTTCTATGGGAATTATTGAAAAAAAATAAACATCATTCGTAAGTAGTTGATAATTAGTCATGTCAATTATCAACAAAGTAACTTTGTGAAGGTTAACTTATATGCTCACAGGGAGTTTTAAAGTTTTCTTGATAAATTTCACGAAACATCACAAGAAGAAGTCTATTATGTTATAGCGCAATTAAATAATATTTTATTCTGCGAAACGATTTGACGAGTGCTCGATCATAATAATGGCGGCGAAGAATCATAGAATATTACGTAAATTTACAAGCTTGTGAAATGGATTACTTGGAATCCCGTACTCAATTACTATTTTCTGCTTTATAAAATTGCTAGTGGATTTGTGTTTCTTGATTATTTCGGCGACATGGTTTCTTCAGGCTGGACATGGAAATGAGGCGTTTTGTTTGGACAAGGCTTCCATTCCATTCTTACATGATGAAAATAAGGTATCAAATGACAACTATGGATATACAATATTGCAAGAGAAAATGTCTGTCACTGTAAACTAAAAGAGTATTTAGTATAAGCAATTGTCTACATTTTCTGTTACTGTTTGCCAATCTCCAGAATTCACCTAAATTCATTATTCCCACAAATAAGTGATACGTGATGGAGCCACTTCTGGCAAGATGGCTACTATTAGGTCCACATATTAATTTGTTTGTTTTTACATTTCGTGTTTCCATAAAGCAGTGAAAAAACAAAAAACAAATGAAATTGATATTAAGCTATAAATTTACTTTTTTGGCCATAACAAACAACTATATCAACTATTTGTATTTATATTTATGCAAATGCGCCCTTGATAACCGCCATTTACCTAGTACCACAAAATCCACCAGAGGTCAGTTGTGTTCCTTATTTTCTCGAATAGAGGACAAATTATAGATGAACTTCAGTGTATACACAAGATGTTGCTGCAGAAGGCTCCATGAATTGCATTAAATGTGCAAAATAATTGTGAGTGAGTGTACCTACTAATAAGCTATTTTGATTGATGCATTTTACGTAATAAATTATAAATTATGGTTATAATCGTCCAAAAGAACAAAACGAAATGACGAAAACTGTCTGTGTTGCTGAAGTCAAACGTAAAATTGATGACACACTTTTGAGACTAAAAAGAAAGACATATGGAATACGTGCTTTAAAATACTTACAAGTACTAACAAAATTATATTAATTCAATGGCACTTAGAAGGCATAACAAAGCTTTTGTACTACCGACACTGGGGGCAAATTCTTGAGATTCACGTGTTGAAACCATGTACGAAACCATCGTTTAAAATGTTAAAAAGTTGAAGTCTATAAGCTCAATAGTTGTCAACGTTTACAAGTTTTATACAATGCAAATGTAAAACGGTTTCAAAACGTGAATCTCAAAAATTGGCCTCCAGTTTTCTTCAAAGTACAATTCTGAGTGCCATTGAATATGGAATTTTAAAATTATCCAGTTATTAAAATCAATAAAAATGCCTAGTTATGATTGAGCGTGCGTAGCGAGCGTCACCACGGTACTCTTATGGCACTTTCTCTGTGTGTGCCTTTTTTTTATTTTTTATTTTTTTTGTGGTCACAGCCCAGATCAAACCGCTCAAGCAATCGATCTGAAATTTTGTACACATACTAACGTAATCTATGAGATCCCTGGGATCGTTTTTGAACGGGATCCCGTGATTGGTTCAAATTTAAAAAAAAATATATTTTGATTGGTTGTTCCGATCAATTTGAAATTTTGACATGTCATTTCAGCCAACATTGTACCCAATCATAAAAAGTTTCAGCCAAATCCTTCCATTGGTTCAAATTTGAAACCCTATTTCCTGTGTTTTTTGAAATTTATAGAACCAATTGAACGATCAACTTGTTACTTCGCATGATGGTTGGGACCAACATTAGATGCATTTTTGACAACTTTCATACTAATCTGTGTTTAAATCCAAAAGTTATTGACATTTAACGGACATTTTGCGTGTTGGCTGTCAAATTCACGGCGACTTCGACTCTTCAGTTCATGGCAAGGTAGTTAGAGCAGAAACTTTCAAACGCAAATTAAACTGATAATGACCGTTCAACAGTCGATCTGATATTGTGTAGACTTACTTATATCATAATGAGTGGCCCCAGGTATATTTTTTGAAGGAGATCCTGTGATTTTTGAGAATTCACACGGAACCGTTCAATCATAAAGGTTCAATCAATCAACTTAAAACTTTGCATGGTTATTTGGACCAATATTTTAGGAATTTTTTGAGATTTTTATACAAGTCTCTGACGAAATTCTAGAATGATTGGCTTTTGATGACATTTTCGATAGACAGAATTTCTGTTCGAGGTGTTGCGCGTATCCGTGCTCGCTCATCAACGCGTTACCCAGAGCGTTTTCCTAGTATATTCAAAATCATGAATTGTAAGCTATGGCTTGAGCTACACTGGCATATAATTAATGCGAGTCGACAGAGAAATTGTCTGTCTGTCTTGAACTTACTTCCACCTTCACCTCGAATCTGTTTGCTCTTGTCTTCTGGCTCAATCACAGCTTCCCGGAATGACTAATCTCGGTCCATGTTGACTCTCCCCCGGGCGAGCGGTCTCATCAACCCTGATTCCGAGATCAACTCTCGAGCTAATATTGGTCCAGTGGCTGTGTTATTTGCTGAGGTTCCGGGGGTTGTGCTGGAGGAGCTAGAATTGTTTGACTTTCTCATGGCGCAGGGCTGAACTCTCAGGAGAAGAGAAATGTACTTCTAATCAACATCGTTGGCGTCTCCATTTCAAACTTGGAGCTCGAAACTCGGATTTCTTGGTGAGTTTCTTTCGCTTCAGGTTTATCAATATCTTTTACCAATGTAATTGTTAATAAAGTTGCTTTTTACGAGTCTTCAGAACAGTAAAATGAAAACAATTTCATAGCTTGGAACAGTTTATTAGTTTTATTTTGTCCTTCAGACGTTTAGTGCTGAAAATTAGTAAAAATATGGCAAATATTACAGGAAATATAACATAACAAAAACAACAGAATTAATATAACAGGAAATTATTTTCATTGAACAGTTCTAAAGACTCTTGTAAAGCCTTATTTTATTAACAATTACACTTGTAAAAGATATTGATAAAAATCGATTAAAAAACTCTTCCCAATTCTTTGTGTTGATTACTAGCAATATCGGTCTATTGGCTACACCGGAAATTTGATTTAAAATACGTTAATCTGAAAGAGATGATGTGATCTAGGCCAAGTGAGTTTTCACAATATCTTTGCTTCCTTCCGTATTTTCCTGGCTCGCTTGTCAACGTGTTCGCTCTGTTGGAACAATTTGGCTTCGAGCTCGACTCCGGGTGTCCCGGGTTCGAACCCGCGATAGTCCTTCCTGACTGCAGTTTCATTTTGTGTCTTTTTACAGTCGAGAGGTAAATTGGGAAGATCCCTATACTAGCTCACGACCGCCTCCTTCCCACCGTTCACCCTTACATTAAAATATATGCTAATGAAGAAAGACGGTTATTTTTTCACTCGATTTTAATTATCTCTTCTTGCAAATTTATTTAAAAAAATAAAAATAAATTACGTATTTTAATGGTGTAGAAAATGCAACTTTTGATGCGAACTTTTGTAAAAAGCAACTATAGTTGATTTTTACAAAAAATAATTGTGCAACTTTTGATGCAACTTTTGTAAAAAGCAACTTTAGTTGCTTTTTACAAAAACAATAGTTGTGGCATCAATAGTTGCATTTTCTACACCATTATAAAACGTTACACTTTTGATGCAACTTTTCTAATAGTTGCTTTTTCCAAAAAATAATTGTGGCATCAAAAGTTGCATTTTCTACACCAGTGAACGGTGTTCCTATCGTGGCTGTTACTTCAGATTTTTGTTACGCTGTTTTTGCAACAATGATGTTGGCATGACTGACTCAGTGGCGGCGCTACGGGGGGGCACGGGGGGGCAACTGCCCCCCCAAAAACTTGGCTTGCCCCCCCGGTTGCCCCCCCACTTGACGACTCCCATATATGCACACTATACCTGGCAAAAATAATATAAAATCATAATTAAAATGCAACTACAATAATTATCCAGATTAAACCTAAAAAGCATAAAGTTATACCAATGGTTATACCATGGACGACACTTTTACTTTTCCCAACACCTTTTGTTTTAGAATAGAAACGTGAATTTTTTGCACGTGTGGCATTTCATGCCCCTCGCCTTTCTATACTGTTTTCCTGAGGAAGCATTCTATGATTCTTTCTTATATCGTGATAAAACCTGCACAACGATAATTTTTATATACTAGTGAACCCAAGGGCGTATTCAGGGGGGCGGCGCAGCCCTCCCCCCCCCCCACCCCGAAATCAGGGGTTATCTAAAAAAATATGCACATTTAAAATAATGTGTGAAAAAATAACTTTATAAAATAGACAGATCATGTCAAAAACGTTCCAAAATGGCTAGAATTGAATTAAAATTCCAAAAATTTTCCGGGGCTAATCGCCCCGGACTTACATGTTTTCATTGAAGATATTTGACTATTCTTAAACCTCTTAGACCAATTTTTGAATAATTTGTAATTTATAATTCCCCAAAATAGCTATACACTTCGATTCAAAATTGCACCTAAACGAATGACCTTGATCCAAAATTTTTTCAGGGGCTGCGCCCCCGAACCCCTTTCTTCCACTGTGATTTTCAAAATATTAGTAATGTCCCCTCCCCCGAAATATCATCCTGGATACGCCCTTGAGTGAAAATGTATTTTGTGGTTTTGCTGAACCCTGTGGTGAGGGGGGGGGGGGGGTCATGATTTTGGTAAATATGCCGACTTTTCGCTTTGCCCCCTCAAGTAATTGCCTTGCCCCTGCTCTGCCCCCCCCAACGATTATTTCCTGGCGCCGCCACTGGACTGACTGCTTGTTGTCAAGGAAATAATAAACATAGGTGTGCGGGAAAGTTTCGTAATTCAAATGTTATCACCTCTTTCTTCTCCACCAACCTTGCATACTCTGTGATCTAAAACGATGACTCTTACCAACCTACATCGAAAATAATTGCAAAAGTAAAAATAAAAGGATTAAATTTATATCTAGTTCTAAAATAGCTACAAGTTCTAAGAACAAGACGTCAAACTGAAATGTCTAAGACAGAGATATACTTGTACGTATCTTACCTCTACACTTAGCAAGAATAACAAGAGTTATAGGTGTGGACACCATGTTATTCTGAGATGGAATGTTTTATACCGCTCAAAATATTCCAATTCCCAGAAGAACCCATAAGTCAGTGCGCAGACGTTCAAGTAAAACTTCTTGTCGTAGAAAACTGCCAAGTTTTGGTCAGCGGGCGCCAGGCATAAATCTATCTCCACGGACTCTCTTGCAAAGCGACAAATAAGAGTCTCCCCAGCCAACAATCTATTCGCTAAGTTCAAATAGCAGCGGTAAATCTGCATTTGTATCCACCTGTTGTTCCAGGGAGCAGGGGGGGGGGGGGGGCACGCTTTGCGCCCGAGGTGTCTGATCGAGATAATTGTACTGCGAATTACAGGTGTGCATTTATAAACTATCTGCCATCAATAATAATTAAATAAATATTATATTTATAACCTCTGAGGTAGAAGGGCGGAAGTCCATTTTCAACGATTCTTGATAGCTTAAAATCCAGTAATTCTGCCTTCATTCAATCATCATATTATGTCATTGTGTAAGAGAATACTTCAATATAACTGTATTTGTTGACATCAGTCAAGGCAATTGATAGAGCTTGATTACATCATTCCAAAAGTGTGCAACGTAAAAGTGAGAAAATTGACTTCCATCCTTCTACCTCTGTAGTAGAGATATGTATAAGAAGTTTGGGTCAAAGGGTCCCTATTCTATAACTTAATTTCTGATGGAAAGGGAACGGAATCGGGATGTTTCTATTTTGATTCTAATGTTCTTACCAAGAAAGAAATTACGAAATCAAATTCACTTACATGAAAATAGTTTACATACAGAATAGACCCTATTCTGTAACTCATTTCCGATGTAAAGGAAACGAATTCCGTGTTTTGAAGATTAACATTGGAAAATGGAAACACCGAATCCTTTTCCATTCCATCAGAAATTATGTTATCGAATTGGTCAAGGTAGGTACGTATTCTAAACTCTTTTGACTTGACTTTTCAAGTGAGACTGTCTCACTTTCATAAGAAAAGAGATGCCATATCACTGAAAATAGTTACAGAATCAATATCACGAAAATGGATGTCGATTCTTGCTTTCATTGATCTTGTATACCGAACAAAAAGGAACAACACCTAGGAAGGCAGACAATTCGTCAGTGATATAAAATAGTTTAGTGGAAGGGAGGCCACACTGGTGCATAAATAGGAAATACAGTTATTAAAGCAATGGGTTTACTGCCATCATATTATTTTACAATTACGTATTATGCATATGTAAATGTATAATGAATGTAATTAAGTACCAAGAACATCTATTTCAATTAGTTTGTTGATGAGATAACAATTAAATGGTAATTTTAAGGTTATAATTATTTTTGTAATACATTTCAGGTACATACAATGAAATTTAGTGAATTTAGGCTGTAAGATGCTTTGCTTCCATCTTCTTATTTTTATTTTGTTTGGGCCGAAGCTTAGGTATTTCAGCCAAAGCCATTCTATAACATAAACAACAGTACGTACAATGAAAAGAATACAAAAATATTGTTGCGTTACTCAAGAAAATGAAAAGAAAATGAAAAGCTGTTCAAGAATATTAATGTGTTAAGATTATGAACGTCTCTTTGAAGGTAGACAATGGTTTTACGATAAAATTGTTTGAAAATTTATTTGCTCTTTATAAATCGTTCCCAACTTTTATTTTGAAAGTTATGAACGATTTTCAATTTCGAAATTCTCCGAATTCCTTTTATACAAAATATCACCGCACTCATAACTTTGTGGATAGACGAAACTTTCGTAAAAAACGTGGTAGATGATGCTCGAAGAAAATATCAATCCATACTTTACAACTCCCATTGCTATAAGCTTTTTGTCAGCTGACGTCACAATCTCATATGTACCACATGTTTCCAGGGTAAAAATGGAATCAATTTTCTCTGATATCAAGTAATCCCTCTATTCACTTCAATATCTTTCATCCAACACAATATCAACCAATTATTAATGAACGATGAAAAAATATAAATATGCCACCTACTAATTTAACAACATTTTCAATACTCTGCTAAATTTTAAACAGTTGATTAGAACAATATATTGCCGCCGACAACGAATGACTGTTCTTTAGCAGAGTAATAACATGATCTGGGCCCGGTTTTTTCAATCAAATAAAATTAAGAAATTGATTAGGTTTGTTTTGCCATGGTAACAACCAATTACATTCCTTGAATGGCTTATACTACAGGATTAGCACAGAGAATTGAAAAACTGCAGGACATAGATTGTCTTATAATTATGATTGAAATTTCTTCATTTCCTCCACCCTCCAATCGTTCCCCCAAAAAAGAGTCTTCAACAAACAGCAGCAAAATCAATCAAAATTACGAATATGGCTTCTGAGAAAGCAATATGTTTTAGACAAAAATTCAAGTTTCTTCTGCGTTATTTACCACAGCATCTGATCCGCATTTTGTCTGCACAATTCTTTTTTATGTCCTCCATTTTGAAGTTCCGCCTCGTCGTTGAAAAGCATTCAACTTCAGGGAAACGACGAGTCCGCATTTCATTTCCCAAGGGACTCGTGAAAACGGAATAATTTACGAGGCGACGCAATTTCAGCACAATTCCCAACAAAAATGCGTCTAGCTTGAGCGCGCAAGAACGCGATGTCACGTTTTGCATAAAGCTGTGCTGATGAGGGAGGAAAAAATATGTTTACCGAACTGAAAAAAGGCAAATACATTCTGGAGCTACCTACATCAAACGAGAACTGAAATGAACAGCTTTACGGTCGAGTTCTACGGTACACATGGGATTACATGGTATGGTACGTAATACGTAACGTACGACATTATTAATTGAACTAAATACCAACGAATCTCAATTCTGTGACATTTATCCCTTGCCATGATGTTGGATTTTTTCGATGTTTATATCCAATATGTTAAAAATAAGTAAATATGTTTAAAATGTATGATTTTTTTAAAACAGCTTAGAGAGTCTTGCCACTTTCTCTGTTTGATTTTTTGTTTGTTTTGTTTTTGTTGGCATTGCCCTGGTAAAACCGTTCAAACCAACCGATCAGAAATGTTGTAGACAAATTATAAAATGTCATAATCTTAGCGGCCTGGTGTATATGTTTTTGAACGAGAAAATTTGTATTGGTTGAAAATTAAAAATTAAACCGTTGGACCGATCAACTAAAAACTGTGCATGGTTATTGAGACCATTATTCTATTTGTTTCTGACAATTTTCAAACAAATCTAGTACTTCAAGACTAATCGACATTTTACAGACATTTTATGCTTGTTTTGAAATATTTTTCAAATTTAAGAAAATTATTCAAATACAAAATTATCACAGCTCCTTTGACGCATTCGATCAGGATAGCTTATCAACGCTATCACTTGCTGTTTAGCACTTTTATATTAATTTAATATTACGAGGATAAATAATTATTGAGCGAGCGAAGCGAGCGTCTCCTTTTAACTCTTTGACACGGACCTCTGTTTTTTTTTTTTTTTTGTCTGCTAACTGGAGCAATAGAAATCGCACAGTTTCACCGATCGACCTGAAATTTTGCACACATGTAGAGACAACCTTTTCTGTTTGCTGACCCCAATTTTTTTTGAAATTTATTGATTGGTTAAAATTTAAATAATACTTCTCCTGATAGGCTGAAAAATGAAAATGGTCTTCGACAAATGTGATCAACCTTATATTTTGCATGGTCATTAAGACCAACATTGTCTCTTATTTCACAAATTTTCAGCCAAATCGTTCCATTGGTTAAAATTTAAAAAAATATTTCATGTGCTTTTTTGAAATTTAAGCCAGAACCGTTTGACCGATCAACTTAAAAATTTGCATGGTCATCGGGTCCAACATTATCTGTATTTTTTGACAATTTTCAGACTCAACTGTGTTTAAATTCAACAGTTATTGAGAGTTTACGGATATTTTGCGTGTTGGCTGTCATATTTCTCGAATTTCACATTTCACGGCATCTTCGGATCTTCACTTCAAGGTTGTTAGAGCAGAAACTTTCAAACGTATATTAATATGAAACTGATATGACCGTTTAAATATTTTTTGAACGAGATCCTGTGATTTTTGTTAATTAACAAGGAATCGTTCAATCATAAAGGTTCAATCGATCAACTTAAAACTTTGCGTGGTTATTGGGACCAATATTTTAGGAATTGTTGGAGATTTTCATACATGTCTGTGAGAAATTCAAGAATTATTGGCTTTTAAGGACATTTTCGATAAACAGAATTTCGGTTCGAGGTAATGCGCGTATCAGTGCTCGCTCATAAACGCGTTACTCAGAGCGTTTTCCTAGTTAAACACAATATGTAGGACCGAGATGTGTAAATGTGTTTGTCCTGCATAGCAAATTAATTACTATTACGAGCTTATTATTAAAATTACGTATTATTTAATTTAAAACAGTAATACCATAATGCCATGGTGTTTGACACTTCAATTTATTTCACACTAATTATCTCAAATTCTGCTTAAATTTCATTCTCTTTATAACGGCCACTTTTTTCCGCGTAAACCTGTTAATCTGCGTGAACCTCGAGTGCGTGTTCCATTGTAATTAATATTTGACGTGGGATTGACGTCGCTCACTTCCCAGACGTGGGATTGGGATTAGTCTGGAGTCTGGGGATGATCCCGATTTAACTGGAACTCCGGCGAGGGAAATGTCATGCGTTCAGAGAGGCCCCGCCCCTCTGTGAAAGCTCCCGGGTCGCTGAGCAGAGCTTTAGCTTTTCATTGCGACGACGGTGTTTCAGACAAGAAATAGAACATTGTGATGTTACTAGGATTAACTCGGTGGTACTTCCGTATTAAAGAAGATTAATGTAGAATTAAATTTCCTCGCAAAAGTACGAACATACATGAATGAATCCCATTATACGAATTTTCACAGGCAGTAGAGCAATGAACTTTGGGAAAATTATGAGTAGACGTAGGTAAAACTTTCAGATTTTAATATTTAATCCTTACGGATTAAATAGGATTAAATTTTCAAAGTTTTCAGGATTAAAATAATTTATAAAAGGCAGATAGGGTATACAGAGTGACCAACTCACCAACATCTTGTTTTGTCCAAAGCAAATCATACAATAGGTCCATGCAAATATTGAATGAGAAATAATATTGAATTGACAATCGCAATTGTATTGTTATTTGGTTGGTGACTGTATTGATACAATTATGTTAGTAAAACATAATTATGTCTCTTGGAGAACATCTATTTAGGGATTTAATGTGAACAAAACATGTCAAACATGTCACTACTCCAAAAGGTTTACGAAAATAATGCTTGTCAATGTGGATATACTTGAATGAAATTGCAGGAGTAAGAAAACAGGGTCAAAGTTCTTGCGTTATTCTCAGAAAACTTCAAATCTAAAATTGAATCGACTGCGAGAATAGAAAACTAAAATCAATTGAAGTATAAGTCTAAAAAACTTTAAATAAAGTAACTGGAAAGCTTTTCAGTTTTAACAGACCATTTTTAGCCATGATTTTTGTTTCCTTTTCATTACGGTGGCAAAGTTCTGACCGGTGAAAAACAAAGAACAACTTTCATCTTGAAAACCTTTATATACTGACAAGTCACAAAGGCACATAACTGATCCCTGGAAAACGTCGTAAAAGCAACTTGATGTTCAGAAGAAATATCGGCTTGACCTCACCAACCCACTCCATTCTCTGAACGTGTCGTCTTTGCTTTCTTTTAATCAATTCTTGCTCCATCATTGGCTCTAGTGAACCATCAAGTCATCTTACTCGGTAATTTCACTTATCAGTGTCCATTTATATCACGACGCCGACCCTAATTACCTGACGTCTTTTACAACCCTTCTTCCGAGTAAAGAGTGAGGGGAGTGGGAGGGGGGGGGGGGCTGATCCCCCCACCCAGTTCGCCCCGCCTACTGTCAGTGGACGATTGTTTTA